>CM059209.1:29143700-29573700 GCA_030347435.1 Clarias fuscus
CAGCTTCTCCGTTTTCCAGCAGATTAACAGAGTAACAGCATGAAGAAAAATCCTGAAGACTCTCCTGTGTGAGGAAACCGCTACAGAACACACACCCAAGCGCGTCAGCGAAATAGTTTCACAGCATAACAAAGCCACCAAATCCCATGACAAGTAATAGAATTCTCAGATGTGCATTCATGTTTGCAATGAAATGTTTGTGCAATGCAACGCTACTGCTACTACTGTATTGTGATTGGAGATCAAGTTAAACTAAGAGCTTTTCTATCCATGTCACACAGCATGTTAGGATGTTAATTGCTGTATTGTGCAATACACACCTGTCTGGAAGCATCTGCACTCATTATGCTTCTTCACTCATCCCACATTTAATTTATCAGCTGCATGTGTATGTATGTGTGTCTCCATCAGATCCTGGTGTGGCTTTGTACCAAATTATTCCTTTTATTGTTGCACAAAAAAGCTAATCAAGTAAGAATCGCGTCTTCAGAACCACTTAAAAATGACTGAGTGAGTAAAGGAATAAATTAAGGGATGAATTGAGTGACTAGGTGAGTGAGAGTTTGAAAAAAAATGTGTAATTGAGGTTTAATGAATGAGTCAATGTGTTAGTGAATGACTGAATGAATGAGTGAATAAATGAACAAGTTATTGAGCACATCTAAGTGGGTGTGTCATTGGTGAGTGAGTGAGTGAGTGAGTTATTGAGAAGTAATGAATGAGTTATTTTATTTACGTTATTGAAAATGAAAAAAAAAGTGAATGAATGATTTAGAGTGACTTATTAGGTCATAAAATGAGTGAGTGAGTTATTGAGAATAATTGGATGAATTATAAATGAGTGAGTGAGACAGAATACAAAAGTTATTAATAATGAATGAATGAATGAATGAATGAATGAAATATTTAAAGTGACTAAGTAGGTCATTAAATGAGTGAGTGCGTGAATGAATGAGTGAGTGAGTGGGTGAATACATAATGTATTGGAAATTAATTATTAAATGAATGAATTAATTATTTATTTATTTAATTATTAATTAATAATTTATTTACCTTGAGTGTCATTAAATGAGTGAGTGAGTGAGTGAGTGAGTGAGTGAGTACATACATTGAAAGTGACTGAGCAGGTTGATAAATGAACGAGTGAACGGGAATACATAAGTTATTGACAATGAATGAATGAATTATTTTAAATAACTAAGTAGATCACTACATGAGTAAGTGAGGGATTTATTAAGAATACGTATGTTACATTAATGAACAAATTAATGAATTAGTGAAGGTAAATTAAAGGAATGAATGATCGAATGAATGAAGGAATGAGTCATTTAGAGTGACTGAATAGGCCATTAAATGAATGAATGAATGTGAGATGTATTAGGTCATTAAATGAATGAGTGGAAGTGGAATAAATAAATAAATGAACGTAATAATGAATGAATGAATGAATGAGTGAATTAATTCATAATTTGTTTACCTTGAGTGTCATTAAATGAATGAGTGAGTGAGTGAGTGAGTGAGTGAGTACATACATTGAAAGTGACTGAGCAGGTTGATAAATGAATGAGTGAATGGGAATACACAAGTTATTGACAATGAATGAAAGAATTATTTTAAATAACTGAGTAGATCATTACACGAGTAAGTGAGGGATTGATTAAGAATACATACGTTACATTAATGAACACATTAATGAATTAGTGAAGGTAAATTAAAGGAATGAATGAATGAATGAGTTATATAGAGTGACTGAATTGGCCATTAAATGAATGAATGAATGAATGAGTGAATGTGAGATGGATTAGGTCATTAAATGAATGAGTGGGAATGGAATAAATAAATGAACGTAATAAAGAATGAATGAATGAATGAATGAATGAATGAGAGATGGAGTAGGTCATTAAATGGGAGTAAATATTTAGAATGAGTAAGTGTGTTATTAGATTTGTGAGTTAATATATGAGTGTGTGGGCAAGTAGAGGAACAGGTGTGTACATGTCTGAATCAAGGATGCAGCAGGTGAATGCAAGAGTGAGTAAATAAATTAGTGAGTCAGTAAGTAGGTGAACAATTGAATAAATACATTAGTGGCGAAATGGTAACGTGAATGAATGAATAAGAGAGCACTTGAGTGAGATTTTGAGTAAGCGAGTTTCTGCACAGTGTTTTTATATCTTAAACAAAAAAATGACACACCAACTGGCCTTCACTGAGAGATTGGAGGCTACCAGTCTACAGAGACCCTGCCATGAACACAACAGCTTTGTGTGCTAGTCTAGCTGGTAGATGGACAGCAGTTCCACAGCCGTGTGATTTTGAGCTCAGTGGTTTGCCACCACACATGCTGTTCATCTCTGTTCAGAGAGCTAATCTGGAGAGCAAGGGCTCTGGCTCATAGAACAGCAAACTGTGCTGCATAGGGATGAAGTGTTCTCTCCTCTTCCATCTGCTACCTTACACAGTGCACTTACTGCTGACTTAGCTGGGCAGATGCTTCGGGAGCGCGAACACAAACCACTCGAAAGTGTGTCAAGCAAGCATAATTGTTACAGGGAGGGTGTGCAAAGGACCAAGGCAGAAGATAAGAGCGGGAGAAACAAGAATGCAAAGAGGAAAGCAAAATATGAGAAGGTTCTGGGGAAGAAAAAAATGCAATGAAAAACTACCGTTTTAAATTGGGGGATCTCATGTCGGGGTTAGAAGAACCTAAAAGGTCTCTTGAGCAGGACACGACATGTTTCCTCCTCTCTCCCTCCCACCTCTTCGCCTGCTGAGGCCAATCTGCCCATTACTGCAGTCCCACACTGCCTGGATGGTGATCTTGCCAAGGAGCAGGTGGGAGCGTAGCAGCAGCTCTTCAATGTAAAAAGCCCTGGCCAAAAGCTCTGAAGAGGAATCCGTTAGTGCCACCCTGTCGTTTTTTATCCACGCCACCCACGATGGATAAAGCTCAGAGGACCGAGGCAGCTGGGAATCTCGTCCATCACTTTGTGTGCAGCGTTTCGTCACTATTCTTCCCCTGATATCAGGGTCATGTGACCCACTGACACAGTCACACCATTGCTAAGGGTGAGGAGAGTGTGTGTGCGGTTGAAGGGCCAGTCGAGCAAAGTCTCACGCTTCTCGGGACGCTCAGCGGATTATGCCTAAATAAAGCTTCTGCACTGTGTGATTCACACAACCAGTGATCCCAAACATGAAGACACGACATTGCTTCAGCTTCACAACGAGAGGAAGAGAGAAATGTAGAAGCCGACAATCAGTGAAGTGCCGCGGCTTAGCAAGAGCCTTGAATAATCAGTGGTTAAGCTGGCAGCCCTGCATTTGCACCTAACACAAACTCTTTCACTTACTAATCAAGCAAAACCTCACACACATCCCCGAAGCAGCAAACGCAGGCAAGAAGACAGACCTCTGTATTAACTCTTTTATTCATTGCCTCAATTTAAGTGACATGCTGCTATAATGATTATTTTGTTTCAATTGTTATTACTCCATAGATTTTACACACAGCCAATATTTACATTCTCTTATATATACTTTAAGATGTTGCATGTTCTCCCATTGGACTGCCATTCCTAAATTGCCTGTTGTGTGTGTGTGTGTGTGTGTGTGTGTGTGTGTGTGTGTGTGTGTGTGTGTGTGTGTGTGTGTGTGTGTGTGTGTTTGCGCCCTGGAATTTTTTAGCACCCTGTCCTTGGTGTACGCCGCCTTGTGCCCAAAGCCTCCTGGGATAGCCCCCATGAGCCTTTAACAGGATAAGCTGTATTAATTAATTGATTAATATACATTACATATATTCATCTTACTTTATTACCTGCTATTATTTATTGCATTATTATTGATTCCTATTTTACTATTTTATGTTTGACTGAATTTTGTTTGATCATGCCCTGGTTTTTTGTGTAAAGGAAAATCAGAGAGAGAACAAAGCAAAAGTTTTAGTTTATGCATTAGAAGTGAATTATAAGCAGTATAAATAAGGCTTTTTATTCTCATCCATCCATCATCCTTTATCTATACCTCCTATCTAGTTTTTGGGCCATGGGGGCCTGGAGTGCTCTACAGAATAATATATATTTGAAATGAGTTAGAAAAATGAGAGGAACCATGTTTGTTTGTCCGGGATGAGCAAGCCGAGGGTGACAAGGGTCCAAAGCAGGGTAAACACAGAAAATCGCATACTTGGGATAATTTGTGACATGCTAGGCAACCTAGATTAAATGTCCTCAAAGGGAGAACATGCAAACACCACACAGACACAGACTGGAGGCAAGATTCAAACACTTGACCCCGGAGGCACAATGCATCAATGCCATGTACTAAGCCACTATGCTTCATATTATTATTATTATTATTATTATTATTATTATTATTATATCATAATTTTATATATAATATTATCAGTCAGATTTCAGGCATGGTACACACCCTGGGTAGAGTGTGTACACTGGACTGCGGGAGGAAACCGAAGTACCAGAAGAAACCCACCAAGCATGGGGAAAACATACACACAGACCAGAGAGAGAAATCAAACCCTGGAAGTGTGAGGACACAGTGCTAACCACGATGCCACTTTACCACATTATTATTATTATTATTATTATTATTATTATTATTATTATGATTATTATGATTATTTATTATCACCTTCTCCATGCTCACTCATGCAAACCCATCACAAGGTTATTTTGTGTCGAAGGCTTGAACTACAATACAAACTGTCGTAATTAAACTGGATCACAGACAAATTAACACCTTGGGAGATTCGACTTAATTACACATCCGCTGCCAACTGACCTTCGTGACCTGTGATGGAGAGGAGCGAGTTGAGAAGTGAGATGTGCGCCATTTTCTCTCGATCGTCCCTGGGAATCGTAAAAGCCCCGAGCTTTAAGGCCGACTCCACCCCCTCTCCTGCTCGCAGGCCCTGATTGATCTCACGGCCCATCGGCGGGTTAAATTACACTGCAGAGTGGCTCTGCACAATCGGCTCCTGGATTTCACAAGCCATAATTCTGTACCGCCAACTTCGTAAAGGTGCAGCATTTCAACCTGAGCCCCCCCACCCACCACACACACACACACACACACACACACACACCTCCGGGCAGCTCTTTGGATCATCTTATGAGTTATGTCATGAGCCAAATGTCGAGAGCTTTGTAGAAGGAGGCGGATAATCACCTTTGCGAGTTCACCCTTAGTATCAAGCAAGTGCGCACTATGTAAAGCATGACTTTCCCTACAGCAAGTGTTAAATGAACACAGGAAACAATAACTACAAATAAATCAAGCTAAGTCCCACAACCTTAAGACAACACACATCCAGTTTATGTGAAACCTTAGCACAGACAGGTCTCCATATAGCGTTGACAGTGAAATGGATCCGACCCTGAGGGCCAGGCTTCCACTGCGTCCTGGCACAGAGGGTGAGAAAGAGAAGAGAAATGGCACGACCCATTCATACTGCAGCTCTGCATATCCAACAGCACGGAAGCAAAAGCAACATGGGATCCGGAGGAATAAAAGAAACAGCCAAAAGCACAAAAAGACCAGCTGCTTCAAGAGCACGGCTGTCAGTAGGGGGAAAAAAAATGTCTGTTTAGAAAGAACATTATAATAAGAAGTCATCATGCAAGTAATAACTTTTGCCTAAAACTTTCCGTCACGCATCCCACATCTGTCTCAAGCTGACGGAAGTATACACGGAGAGATACAGTAAATATATAAGCGAAACAAATCTGGTGTGGTTAGGCGGGTTTCCAGCCCCTCATCGATGACATTTTAATTTAGCGCAGCTTAAAATGTGGTGCGCATGTATGAGATGAGTTGGGTACATTTTTAACGCCCCACTTTTAGCGAAATAATTTCACCGCGGGGTTGAAACAGGAGCACCGCTGGAGTCAGCAGATGAAATGCAAATCCATGCTGACTGACACGCAAACTTTACAAGATGGAAAGACAGGTCGTAAAAAAAAAAAAAAAAAAAAAACAGTTATGATTTTGCTTTGCTAAGCATACTTGATGTGATGAATGTCGCCGTGGCTGAATTTCCCCCAAAAGCGAGGAAAAATCAAATGTTCACCAGCATCTCTATTGTCCCTTAGAATAAAAGAAATGCTACCTTCATTCAAACCTTGCCTTGCCGTCTGCCTGTAAAGCCCACGTTGTGTAAATATGTCCAAAACCTTCCCATCCTAGCGCAATTTTCTCAAGCACTGAATGCCACAACATGATCGCATTGTTGCTGTAGCAAAACAAGCATAAGCTTAATCAATTCAGTCTGTAATCAGATACTGACTCTCAAAATGTCTGCAATGGCTCTGCACCATATCTTCAAAACAGATAAGAGCACTTACTGTATGCACTCTATACAGATGATGTCCAACCAAACTAAAATCTATCCATTATTCGATTGAATCTTTAAAATGTGTTAGTAAGGTTCTTCTGCTATAAATAGATACAGTACATTAAGTTCTAAGTGTACAGGAGGTAAGAAGTCTTTTAGTGGAGTTGGAATTAAAATCGCCAGGTTTGGAGGTGTTCGGATTTTAGAATGCTGGTAGTGCGTAAATCTAATATAAATCAGGAATTTATATTGAATGTATAGAAAATGAAATGATCACAGTCTCTCTTGGTCATTTCTGTTGTCTTCCACATGTGCACCTTTTAAAAAAAATTTTTATAACTCTATACACATTTGCCGATTTGTAATTGCAACTACATGTCTATTGCCTATTATGTTACTGTCCTTGCTATCATTGATAAATCTATCTATCACAGAGTTGAGCGTTTTTTTTTTTTTTTACAATTCTGACACACATACGGTATTCATTCACTTCTACAGTACAGGATGCTCTTTACTGAGAACCGACAATTGATATTCAATTCCTTAAACTGATATTTAGAAATTAGTGTTGATGCATGGTTGTTTCTAGAAGTTGAAAGGGAAAGAGCGAGGAGGAAGGGGAAAAAAGGAGAAGCTCATGAATTACTCATTCAACATGGGATGTGAAAAAAAAAATCTTTTAGGATACAAACACACAACATTCCACACGACTCATGATACAGGACTATAATACAGGCCGTAAACACGACAGGTTTTGGCACGACCGTCGATTTTGTGTTGATTCCTTTTTTTTAATAAATAAATAAATCAATCAAAGAAAAGTTGCAAAGAAAAAGCGCTCATTATATAATAGACTCACAGGGTGCACAACAAAATTTTCCTCAATATGAGGCTGATATCACCACAGTTACACAAACAAACGCTGAACCGAATCAAATGCGCCATAGGAATTCCCATTTAACTCGCTAGGATTTAATCCTGCGAGGGGGTTTTTAATGTGTACGTGCTAAAACGCGTCACCCCGCTAAGTCCCTGCTCCACTTCCTGCTTGGATCTGTCGACTGCCTGCGATGAAATAAAGCAGCTTTTTAATTTGAATAATCACTTGTTCTTTATCTCGCCGCTGGAAACAGGCCAGGGTGGCTGCAAAGGGATACTGGTGTTAATTAAGACACCTGTTCTTCTCTCAGTTTACTTGCCTAATCAATGCCTCCGCACTTCCAACATCCCCAGACGATTCGAGGTCTACGCTGCAAAACAAGCCTGCAGTCTCAGCATGATCATGATGAATAAAGCCTCCCATAGCTACACCCGACAAAGCACTTAGTGAAATTCAGCTTTTTCTTTCAAAACGCAAGATAAAGCGAACGTGCAAGTGAAACCAGAAAAACAAAAACAAACAACAACAACAACAAAAAAACAGCCCATTATGATGATGAGTGTGCTACAGCCGAGTGCTGATTCCCCTTCTGTGTCCACATAATGTAAAAATCAAGACAAACTACACTCCGTGGTCACGGCTTCAAAATATCCTATAACAGAGACCAATGCAGGCCCAAGCTGGACTGGACTAGACACTAGGGTATAACAAAACGTTGAAGAAGCACTTGAAGATCTCAAGTGAAATATGTTCAGCCAGTATTGATAGATCAATCACTCCTTCAGGAAAAATCTAACCTACTTTCGAGGTGCCGCAAAATAGAGGACCAGGAACTAAGCATTTTTGCTTTTTTTGCTTTTTTTTTTTTGGTGCTGTGGCTGCACTGGTGCGTAGACCATGTTAATGCTTGAACTGCCCATCTTGATTAGATCAGTCCTGGCCCTAAAGTAATTACAGTTTCTGCTACGTCATGCCGTCCGTCTTTGTCTTTCTCTGGAAAGCTCATGCAGTATCAGGTTTACCGTACAGTATTTGCTTTTACGCTACGGCATTTAGCTGATGATTTTGCCCAAAGGAACTTTTAATAAACAGCCGCAATAAGTTTTTACCTGAAGCAAATTGGGGTTGCAGTAAGTGTCTCGCTCGGAGTCACTTCAGCAGCAGATGGAAATCAATAAACATAAGCAGAAAAGTAATGATACCAATAAAACCACCCCAGCAGAACAAAACAGAACTGAAGCACACACTTAATAGAATTCTTCTTCTTCTTCTTCTTCTTCTTTTTCGTCTTCTCCCCCCCCCCCCCCCCCCCCCCCAATGAGGCTATAGACTGCTTCTAAAAGTGGTGCAGGTGAAGTCACAGCTTGACAAGAGAAAGTTGTATAAAGCGCTCAGCATGAGCTGAATTTGGGCTCAAAAGCCATGACAACAAACATCCTAATCCCTCATGTCTCTACCCACTTCCTCATGGGAGGAACTGCCAGAGGGAGAACTTAAAAAGCCAGAATAGAAAAAGATGATGGGAGTGTTAATATGTTTGTTACAGAGTGTAATATGCCTGGAAAAGTGGAACAAAAACATCATGCAAAATGAAATCAGAGTTCAAAAAAAAAAAAAAAAAAGCCCAAAGGAGAGAAAAGCTATTATACCTTGTGAACAGCTGGAGTAGCTGGAGCAGCTCTGCAGCCGGTCATGTTAGTGCGGCTCCTTACCTGCGGCGGCTAAGATGGGATGGTGAAGAGAGGAGAGTCAAAGGGGCTGATGGGTACGGGGTCCAGGCCAGTGCAGTCCGGGAGAGAGGAAGGACGGAGTGACAGGGAGCAGGGAGACGGGGAGGCCAGAGGGGGGAGAGGAAACGCTGCTCCTCTTCCTCTTGCTCTGTCTGCTACAGACACACACACATTGAGACACACGCACACACAGAGAAGCACGCGTGGGCGCGCGCAGAAGAGGCAGACACCAATACCTGCAGCCAGTCACATAAGAGGAGAGTAAAGAGTCCCCCTGCATACACGCGCGCTTCAGCACTAGAAGGAAAGACACGGCTCACCTCCCACTCTCTCCCAGGAGCCAATCACGTGCCGGCGAGCTGCTCCTCTTACGACCAATAGGAGCCCATGCAGCCCTGAGCTCAGAGCAGCCAATAAGTGCAACAGCTCATATCCAATCGGAATAATGAATCTGCGAGCAGTGTGAGGCTTCCCTTTGTGAAGGACAGACTGAGCAGTGCACTCAGCCGGCGAGTGTGATTTAAGACTGCAGCTGACATTAGAGTAATTAGATTGTGAGGCACTTAACCCACCACAATAACACCGCATGCTCCACTGCAGAACTGGCAGACGAGCTTCTCCACATACACGCAAAGTGTGCAAACTTAAAGCAACAGAGACAGAGATGATGCACAAATAATAATAATAATAATAATAATAATCTGACCTGTTACATTCCTAACCCAGACTGTATTTATGTATTTATTAGACAAACATCCCCCCCCAATCAAAGCCAACAGAGACATGAGATCCCGTACGTGCCACTAAAACCACCAAAAGTCCAAAGACACAAAGTGAGCTGATTTCATAAAGAGTTTTTCTTTTTTTCTTTTTTCAAATCGATAGCATGGCTGAGCTCCCAGCGTGATACATGATCAATGGCAGACTCTCAGAATGATGAATGAAGAGCACATCAAGCTTCAGTTCCTCTGCACTGCAGGAAGCAGAGCTCCAGAGACAGAAGAGCAATAAATGTCCCGTTATTAACAAGGCGAAAAGATCACGGCTGGCTCTCCCCTCCTCTCTTTCAGGTAAGCTCTTGGGAGACACTGAGATTGAACAAGTGGAGAAAAGTGCAAGAACTATTCTTCCTGCTGAAGCCACAGCTTTATCCCAGACCACAAGGCTCCAGGAAGTAGTGAAGTCCGAAAGCAGAAAAAATCGATGAGGCTGTCAATACGGGAGTGCATCATATTGTGGGCCAGTACCACACAGCATCACTGGGAGAAACACCCAATCATGACTCAGCAAGGTTGTGTGGCTGGAGTGCATCCTCGCTCCTTCCGTCTCAATAAGTTTTGTCACCAAAGACCAGACAGATCGTGTGCGGCTACCAAGGCAAGGTGTTGCGAGGACGGGCCTGTGTGTCTGGCAAACAGAAAGCAGCGGCATTCTTGATGGAGTTTGTTCGCTTTGTACGGCTCTTTCTGGGAGGGTGAAAGTCCAATAAAAAATGCATGAGAGATGGGAGCAGATGTCACATTGAATATGCTTCCAGCTGCAGAGATATTAGTGCACAGAAGCCTCAGAGAGGGCTAGGTACATTCCAGGGAACTTAACGCTAAGAGCGTGTGAGTGGCAGTAGTGTGTGTTTTAAGGGGCGAGGGGTTTGGGGAGTCGGAGGAGCACTTAAGTGTCTCTGAAATGCTGCTTCTAAGGGACCCAGAAAGAGTGAGTAAAAATAAATACTTAGGAGATAAACCAAAGAACAATCAACATTTAACATGCTCGTCATCTTCTACATTTCACGGTTACAACGGAATTTCTTTAATGCAGACTGTTGTAACATACAGTAGGTAATATGCAAAATCTCAGTGCTCAAGGGTGACTGCTGCCATATTGGATGATGACAGGAGAAGATCTCATTAAAAATGCATGAATCCAGGGGTAGTCATGCTTTAAATGTCATTCCTACAGCGAGAAAAGCCGCTGTACAGTACATAGTCACCATGTGTTATAGTAAGTAAAATATTTCCTGATAGTTTTTACAGTATGTCTGTGTCTAGTATGAGAACATTGATAAAGCAGATCCACCTGAGAGACAGGGTTTTTTCTTTTCTTTTTTTTTTTTCAGATCACATTCTCCTCACTGTGACATTTTAAAATCTGTGTGAGGTACAGTTTTGACATTTGCTATATTTTAGTGGATTCTTCAGGCATTTAAGAATTGTGCATGTTGTTATTTGATGTGTACTTCTGATCAGTCCTGTCCGTTCTGAAGCACTGGAGCATTGCAAACATTTTGTCAACTCGTATCTGATTACAAACTGAATCTATTAGGCTTATGCACATTTCACTGTCACATAGTGATCGAATAGTTTGATTAAAGCCTGACATTTGATGCGTGAGGAAAAAATGCCCTTACCTGGCAAGATTTTATTATTATTATTATTATTATTATTATTATTTTACATTTTTAGGCATTTACCACTAAATGTTAAACTTGCTTCTTCTTTTTTTTTTTAGCAACATGATCACTGCATGCAGAAAGCCATTCTATCAATTTATATCAAAGTATTGTATTGCATTATTTATTTATTTATATTTTTTGCAGTCCGTTTGTCAGAATTCAGCTGTCTTTTTGCCTGGATTGTTGGAATCACCAAATACACAGCATTGCCCCAAATTGTGCATTTTTATATGAAATTTATATGATTTTTTTTTCTCATTTCAAACCCAAGATAGCTGCAAAACTAGTTTGGACCTCCCTGTATGTGTGTTTGATGTCAGTGATTTCGAGAAGCATGTGAACTAGTAAGATTTCTCCTACATTGTAAACCCTAATTCTCAAAGTAATTAAACACATTGAGTACTGTTAACTTAAATAATTGCAATTAGGTCAAATTAATAGACCTTTTTGAGTATTCAGAACTTTTTGGCATTTAAGAGTAGAAATGACAATTTTCAAGTTAGCTGAACAAATTTGATATTGTAAATAATTGTAAGTACTTAAGTAACAGTAACTGTCACCTTAAAGTTCCACCAGCATAAAATCTCTAGAGCACTGGTGGCTCAGTGGTAGGTGTTTTGCTTGCCATGCGAAAGGCACAGGTTCGATTCCCGGGCCGGATTGTCTGCAACAATTTATTTGATTTGCAACAAGTTCAACAAACTCAAAAGTTTATAGTTCTGTTTACTTAAAATTGGAAAGATCATTACTTTAAAAAAAATGTATGTAACTGATTACCTCAAATATTTTGATTTTTGTCAACTTAATCCGGTTTCCAGTGTAAATAATCACCAGATTAATATTCAAATGTGATCTGCCTCGGTCATAAAATATTTTGACCCATTAACCTGTACATTTTCTACACCCTAAAACAAACAGTTTTCCTGATAGTAAATGTTAAATTAAACCTTTTTTTTAATCATGAGGTATGCCAATTACTCATGATAATTTAATAAGCCCTTAATTAAAATTCTTTCTTGGAATAGGGAGCAGGCATGCCAACCTTTTTTATTAAAAGTGCAGATCTCCATGCCATCAGCAGATGGCTCTAAATATGACAAACTGCTCCTTTAACACACAGGCCGTTTACATAATTACTGTAAAAAAATTATATCAAGCTTTAACTAAATAAAAAATATTTTCTGCATTCCCCTTTTCAGTTATTTTAGAGTAATCATATAGCATATTTTAACAGGTCAAAATACATTTACAAGCTTTGCTTTTGCTTTCATACACTGCCAAGCCAAAAAAGTCACACTTGTAAAAGCACCTACATCATACAAAAGGCAACTATAGAGATTGCTGTAATTACTCGAATTAACTAAGGAACTGTCCGATGCTTTATGAAAAGCCTCTAGAGCAGGTGTGCTGAATTTTAAAAAATAATAAAATTTTCTTTGAGCTGGGGTCCTACAATAAAGTCTATAAAAAAATTAAGCAATTTCCATGGCATTTGAATAATATTTATTGTTAATTTTCAGTAGCATGATGGACTTGTATATTTTCCTGTATCTGTATGGAATACAAACAAAAATCTTTAATAAAACTTTAGAGAATTTTTATTTGCACACTGATCAGCTGTAAATGAATGTGAAAGGACTCTGGTTTCTCTGTCATACTGTCCTCTCTATTTCACACGCCCTCACCTCAGACTGCTGCGGATATTTTTACTACTGGACTACTATTTTTCTTACTCATACGGAACATATGAAACAAACATACATTGATTTGTCCATTCATCTTTAAAGGTTCAGTTTTCATAATCTACTTTCCTTATGTTGGAGGAAGCCCACATACTTTTTATATACACAGTAAATTATTGTGTTGATTGGCTCTGTTGAGTGACATGCACAGCCAAGTCCAACAAGAAGAAAAAAGGTCTAGATTACTGGTATATTGATTATTCTTAATTAAAGCACCAGGCTCTGAATAGGACTTTTAGTTGGACCTGATTGGGACCGAGGTCTGCCGTTTAGTGATGCCTGCTTATAGAGGCAATTTTATGATCTGGGGTTGGTTATTTGTTCAGGTCTAGGCGCAGCAATGTTACGAGGCAATGAAATGAATTCAGCTGATGGCCTATAGGTACTGTACTGAATGACCAGGTTATGCCATTGATGCATTTTTTTCTTTCTTGATGGTATGCCCATAATCCAGTACTCCAGATTCCAGCGTGGTCCTGAAATCATGAAGTATCATTTGGACACATGAGTTAGTCACTACACTGCATGCCATAATCAAAGCTAAAGGTAATCAAATTAACTGTGCAATGTTTTTTGGCCAAGCAATGTCAATACTATAGTTTTTTTCTTTACGCCCTTTCCCCTTCCTCAGGGTCGCTACACATCAGATCATTTAATCTGTAATTTATTGCCACAGGTTTTATGTCAGATGCCCTTCCTGCTGAACACAACCTTTTCTCCATGCTTGCGACTGGCAATGTAGATCCCCTGTATCTTCAGCATATATATATATATATATATATATATATATATATATACACACACCCTGTAGGCATCAGGCAAACCAGAACCCCTGACCTTTTGATCAGCAATCTAGAGCTTCAACTCCCTTGAGCCACTGTTGCCCCACAGTGTAAATACCATAGTGGTTGTACTTTATTATATTGTATGTTAAATACCTTGTGTGACACAACATTGGCATTAATAAGTAAATATGTGGGCAAACATTAAAACTGAAACTGATTACTATGCTGACAGAAATGCCCTATACTTTTTCAAATTACACAAGCATGAGACTAATAAATTCACAAGCAGTCATAAAGCCACCCATATGTCATGTCCTCACTTACCAGCTGCTTGAAATGGACTTTGTTAAAAAAAGGCAGCAGATTTAAGTACAGATATTTTAGCAGATGAGCCTTTAAAGCAAACTAAAAAGGATACATTGCCTTTACAGTTACCCCACAGAAACATGTCCATTTTAGTGACTCGTAAGGACAGCATAAACACAGCACGTCTAGCACACATGGCTTCCACATGAGCACCAATGTAATTAAAGTCCTCATTCTGTCTCGCTATTGTATCATTACTGTCTGTAAGCCACTTAAATGTGATTACTTATTACTCACCAGATACTAAGTATAGCCTTGGTGGAACAGCGTAGAGATAACAGGCAGCTGAAGATGCACCGCCTGTAAAACACAGAGTCTTAGGAGCATAATCTAGCACTCAGCAAATTATACTGTATACGAGTGCTGATTTACAGGCCAGGCACCGGTGATGCTGAATGCCAATCACAAAATAACAAGATTTCGTTTGGGGGAGTGGGGGAGGACGGTCCAGAGGTGAACCGAATCAAATCGTTTGGCATCGTGAAATTTGTTCTGACTGAACAAGTTGCTCTTTAACGCACTACTGGCTGAAGAAGGGCTTTCCACAATGTGAGCAGCTCCTTTTACTCACTGATTTGTGCCTCAGAGGTCCTCTCAAGGCCGCATAGCTAAATCCTATTGAAGGGGTTATAAAGCCCTAGAGGCGGACACTGAGCCAGTGCAAAACGACACTATAGAGGAGAGTGCTGTCTCATCAGAGGGGCCTGGAGGGTGATTTAGGGTCATACATGAATCATAGCTTTGGGCTTTCTTTGCCTTAGGGGTGAAGAGCAAGAGCCTGTGGTTCTGCAATGCATGAACTGTATTTAGGTCACTGTTCACTCTGGAGTTATCTGTATGGATCATATTTGCTTGGCTGCCCTTAAGAATTTGAAACATCATCAAGGGAATTTGTTTTTGTATTTTGAAACGCATAATTTTCTCATTTCCTTACATTGCTACATTGAACACGGACAAATAAACATACCGTTGAATTCTCATGACGGCAGCAAACAGAAGCTCAGAAAGGTATGCTCCATATTCGGCATGATGCAACTCCGCTGAAAGGCACAGCATTAACTTATTCAATCTCACTTTTCCGCTATATGAATACACAGGTTTCACTTTTTGGACAGTCTTGGTACACATACCGTGCGCTTTTCAATATTGTTTGGGAGAAAATATTACTCCTAGTCAAAGTCTTAGAAAGACACAGGCAAAATTTGCACCATCCAATCAGTTAGACCTAATAGTACAACAAAACACCGGAGGCCAGGGAAATATAGATAATAATGGCAAACAATTTTCACCACATACCGTATATCTTTTCGTTCTGGTGCATTTAATTTTTATTTTATTTTATATTTTAAGTTATATATTTTAAGACTGTACACCATCTAGTTTTAATAAGGTAAACTGCTACAAAAGTTTACCTTTACTATACTTGGTAAATCTTTTGACATTATTCTGGAATTTAATGTCTCAAATATATGAAGTAACATGAAAATAAAATATAGAACTTATTGGATTCTTTTAAAGTCATCATAGAAGTAATTCCCTAAAGTACCGATTTTACAGTATGGTTATAAAAGTGCAAGAGGGACAGTTAAGATATAAATGGGCAATAAACAGTATCTATCTTCACCTGACATGAAATGATCTGGTAGTAGTACAATACATAAATATTGCACAGACAGATCAAGAAGATTGGGGGAAAGTGTGATCTCAGTGTCTTTGACACCGTGCCTTTTGAGTATTTCCAAAACCATTGATATCCTGAGATTTTCATGGATCTCTGGAAAAAAAAAAACAGTTGACATTTTTGCAAATATCAGTCCACAAGCATACAGTATTTGGTGATTCTGTACCCATCGTCTTCTGTGTACTGCATTCTGGAATGCTTTTCTGATCGCCATGATTATGAAGAGTAGCCATTTACAGTATGTAACTGTAGCATTTCTGAGATCAATCAGTCTGGCACCAACATCCATCCCCTGGTTAAAGTAACTAAGATCACACTTTCCCTAATTTCATGCTTGGTGTAAACATTAACCGAAGCTCCAGAAATCGTATCTGGATTATATGGTGCATTGAGCTGCAGCCACATGATTGGGTAACTGCATTAATGTGCAGCAGTAGTACAGATATTCCTAATAAAGCGGATAGTGAGTGCATGTTGGCAGGATGCTTTGGCCGAAGGTTGTGCGTGCTCCATTAGCTGTGATGTAGCAGGTTAAATCCTCAATTATTATTGCTCCATTTGTACCAGTTAAAAAAAAAAAAAAGAATTAAAAGAAGGATAATATTTTTTCCTAAAATAAACCTTTCTAAGACTGGTACAAATGCAACTATAATAATGCATTTGTTTTTAAAAGAAATGCCCCCGGTCATGTGACATGCACGGAAAACCACATTCAAAAGTATCAACCCCTAAATTTATTGCACAAGAAGTATCACTGATACCATGTTTTTTTTTTGTGAATGGTGAAAAAAATCATTTATTCAGTGCCATGTAAAAATGATAAAGCACATAACAGTTACAAAAACGACGCGAGTTACACAGGGCCATACTTATATCACCAGTTTAACAGCAGAGTTAGCATTTGAAAATTCACACAGACGTATAATAAAACCACGTCATTTCATAAATTACTCTCCGTACTGAGCGTACACGTCTGATTTTCAGAAAGCAGCAACTGAATACGTTTCCCACTTAGTGGTAAATGATTAAGTTTGAAATGGTAGAGATTTTGAATTAAAAAGCACCTTTAACACCTTTAGTGGTCTCGGAAATACAGTATACTGGAGAAGGTTATTTTTCTCGTTTTTGTGTAAATGGATTGGAATGAACAAAAAAAAAATAACAGATAATGAACTCTAACTGATCATACTTTGTACACAAGTGACATTTTTGTAAAAAAAAAAAAAAAAAAGTGTTTTTAAGGGGCTAAATAGTGAAATTCAAGGAATCACAAAACTGGTCTTTTGTGGTAAAGGTTTTAGGAAAAGCCTATTTTAGGTTCACACTTTCACCTGTGTATATACAAGTCGTAATCTGCAAAAAAAAAGTGCTAGCTAAAATAGAATAAAACTGTATTCTACTGTATGTTTCAAATTGATCATTTTTGTGTTTTCTTGTATGTTTGTTTCTAGGACAAAATAAATATTTACTCTCTTCGTAAAAACTAAAACGGTTTTCGAGATGTCTGCCCCTTATGTAAAAAAAAAAAAAAAAAATCCTTGAATGATAACAGAATCAATAAACAGAAACAAAGTTACACAAAAAAATATGTAGCTAAAACTGGTTAAATATACCACTTAAGACATGTGTTTTTAATAAAGAAACATAGAAAACAATTGAAACGACAAACAATTCATATACAATTTTATATGGAAAAATACAATTGGAAAAAAACCCTGCCTCTCTGCATTTCCTGTCCTCTCTGGTTCAAACCCCTCCTAGAAAATATGTGCCAATGCCGGGAGACAGCGCCAACAGCCTGTCTTGTTGGCATTATAAAAGGAACCAGAGGACAGCGGGCAGCCTCTTTGCGATGCAGACCCAGTCCCTGTCTTTTTTATTTATTTATTTATTATTTTCATTTCTTTTTGTTGTTCACGTTATAAACAGGGTGGAAAATTTATTTAAAAAAATAAAATAAAATAAAATAATAATAATCTGCCCAGACAGTTAACCTAATGTGGTCTGCACTCTATAGGACTAATGCATCATTTACTTCTTAAACTGTGTGATGTAGCTGTTCTCAACACACAGCACTATGAAGTTGCTGGAGCAGCTACTGGCTTTCTGCTGTAGGAGCTGGCCAGCCTGCAGAGACGAAGCCAGACCCATCACGGCGTGATCCGACGTCCTCCATGTCTCACAGTAGTTATCCATTTGACGGTGACCCTTACCGCTGGAGCCGTGCCAGATCATCTTCTCGGGCCTAGAGCGCACATAGGGGGAGAAATATTATGCAACAGAATGAAATAAAACATGTGATACCACATGCAGAGTCAAGCAACAAGGGGGTGGGATGAGTTTCGTCCTATGCGAAGGTGACTCAGGTGTCGTTACAGTGCAGAAATGCTTATGCATCAGTTTGAGTACTCTGTATGTGGCCTAGGGCAAAAAAAATCTATTTTAAAATCTATTTTTTTTGTAGTGACATATCAGAGGTACCGGCCATATACAGTAGCACTCTAAAGCACTAAATTGAGAGCACAATTATTGGTGCTGTATAATAAAAACCTGACAATTAATAAGATTTGTTAGCTCAAAAAGGATATCAATGCAAACGCGATTATGTTTTAACTAACGACACAAAATAAGTACAAGATAAGTGTAAGATTTTTGAGGTTTGTTGTAGTCGTCTCACCAAGCACTGTCCCTGAGGATATCTCTGCCATCAAACGAATATATGGGTATGTTGGTCTTCATCCTGCCCTCCGAATCACCAAACAGCGATTCCCAGCTGCTGAACAGCACTTGGTCCTGTGGAGAACAACATCAGCACAACATTGATCCACGACCAAGCACAGGGGAAGCCAAACGGCTCAGTTCACTGCATTCCCTGCTAACACACACGATTCAGCAACTACAATTAGCTGATGAGGGCAGAGAGAGAGAGAAAACTCTAAGCAGCACCTTAAGGAATCTCAACTAAAAAAAAAGTGTGTACACAACAACATCGTACTACAAAACTAATCAGTTGCATATTTTGGCATGGGGATTCCTATTAATGGCACAGTGTTAAAACAGGAACAATAATGAACATACTAAACAAACCTAACTTTGTTTGTATAATTAGAAGTGGTGGATTAATTAGATGCCCCCCCCTCACCCGCTTTCATAAAAGGACTTCGGGGTAAAAAGGACACATACTGTACCTTGAGGTTGACAATAGGTAATGTGTCTCTGTCGGATTTGCGAACGATGCTGTAGAGATCCTGCAGTCTGGAGGACAGGAAAGCCCTGAATGTTCCCTTCAGGCCTGCAGCACGTGCCTGCTGGAAGCACAGGAAGTCGGCACCACGAATGCCCCTCATGTTCCCTACCTGAGGGCTGTTCAGGGCGATCAGATGCAGCTGTTCACACAGAGAAACCACATGGCATTATACACAAGCAGCTCAAGCCAAAACAGAATTAAAGACATGTTTAGAGCATGTATTAAAGGTAAAGGACCTAGGTCTGTACTGTATATACGTTCTGATAACTATGTAGTAAATCTATAGCATTAAGACCTCCATACCTGACATCGGTGCTTTTCTTTGAAATAGACAATTCAAAAACATAATTAGAAAATGACTGTTTAACGCAGCTAAGTAAAATATTTGATTTTAGGAAAATTGATGTGGCCAAATAAGAGAAATAACGTATCTTGCAGCATATTATTGAGGAAAAATATGTGGATTTTCGGTGGTAAAATTAAAGCACTTCACTTTGGGTGCATCCCACTACCTCATCATTGATCATTTTCATAAACCTGCATGCCAACATGATGTTTTGCACATTGCTGGTTCTTCTTTACACATAAATGAGGACAATACCACTGCTGCTGTCACACACATCATCTCATTTCATACTCCATGTTTCACTCATACTTCTGCTGTCACACCTACATGCCATACTGTATCTTTTCCCTATTATACCCTTTTACATTGCACATTCCATAGACTTTATTTATTTTATACAACTTACATTTATATTAAAAAAAAAAGTTTATTGCTTTTATTATAACTGTATATTTTACATTTTTTTTGTGTGCAATTTTTCTTTTCTATTATTGAAGGGATCTACAGTACGAGCCTATCTTTCTATCTTCCTATTCTATCATCTTTCCCTTTTTTAGGTCACGAACAGTAATGTACACAACCATACACAGTATGATAAGCATATAAAATTAGAATTTTGATTACATAATTATATTAATATTGTTATGTTCACAACTTAACTCCAATTTAACAGAATATTTTCAATGGCTAATAATACATTTATGTTAAGGCAAAAAACACAAATACTCAAAATCTGATACTGATATTTTCTCTTAGATGTCCATAATACCGTTACTGTATGTTGTTGTAATCTTACCCCTGGCCCTGATGTGTGCACATGATCCTCAGGCTGATGGACGGGTGTGCTGGGTCTGTGGATTGGGGTACTGGGGTACCTCTCTGGCTGTACAGGGACGTACTGATGATCAGTGTAGGTTGTATATCTGTGGTCCGGCTGTAGTGGGTATCTGATGTCTGGGTGAGAGGAGTACGGTGGATTGTGCGGTGGCTCAATGACTGGCTGATGATGCTCGCTCACATGGCTCTCCGACTGCCTGACTGCAGTGTCAACAACATGAGCGTAATCCACTGCTCCGTTATTTGTTGGGTGGTTGGAAGGGTAATGCACTACTGGGGGAGGCTGTACCGCTGCCACCTCGTTGTTCTGTAAATAGCGTGTACGACAATAATATTTGTCATTGAAAGTTCTCTAAAGTTGTTGCACACTTAAATGCCGTTTTAATGTAGCTGCTTGAGTACTAGCTGGAGGCTACTCAGTTTTAAATCTACTTACTGAATCTCTGTAGAAGGTGTTATAAGTCCCAAGCTGGAGGAAAGCAGAATTTCATATTAAAAAGAATGAAGGAGATGCTGCTCTTTTCGCATATGGATGAATGTATATTATTTTACTTTTGACAGGAAAAAGCACCATACCATGACTTGTCTGAAGCCATCACGCACTCTGATATAGAGATCGGTTTTGTCTAATACGTAGATGAGAGCACCCTCCGGTTGTCTCTGCGCTGTTGTGAGCATTAAGTCATAGGTTCTCAGTATTGTTACCTATAAAATAAAACAGGACAAATTATTATTATTATTATTATTAATAATAATAATAATAAACTTTCACACAAAGCAGGTCAGTTGTATATTGGTATTGCACAATGGTAAGAGCTAGAGTAGCTGCTGACTTAAAGCTTTTGCCGTATTAAATCATATTGCTGTTTAGGTTTGTCAGTTCTTAACTCAGCATGAGATCTTATAAAGTCTTATATTGCAATGTCATGAGGAAGTAAGAGTTACTGAGCACTCCCTGCATTTTACTTACGCCAGCGTTTTGACCAGGCAACCCAGCTGGGCCAGGAGGACCAGGAGGACCAGGAATGCTGATTGCTGGATGTGAAAAAAAAATCATCAAAAAGACAACAATCGCCCTAATCAAGAAATATACAACACACAATTAGCTTAAACTAAGAATTACATTCTTTTATCAAAGATTTTAGCACTTACTAGGCCTGTGAGCACCAGGTAATGAGGGTGAACCAGGTGGCCCAGGAGGTCCTGGTGGTCCTGGGTTTCCTGGACGGCCATCATAACCAACACCATGAGGTCCTGGTGGACCCTGTGGACCAGGAGGCCCTCTGATAGAATCTCCTTTAGGACCCTGCAATGAAAAGTACATTTACATTTAATTACTGTACATGTAGTTAACTCCACAGGTTTAGACCACATACTAGAGTTAGTCCAGGTTTCTCCCAAAAAAAGTGCACTTCTTTCTTTAGGAATGTATTAGCTGTTAACAGTCTGAATAGGAGGTCATAATAGAGAGTTACTGTAGGTTCACCAAAACTTCAGGGTCAGATGCATGTGCATCAAGAGGCATAGCACAAAACACAACTCTGCTGCAGGCACAAACTAACACTTGGTGTGCGTCTGGAATTAATGTTCAATTTAGGAAAGCTTGGAGCCTAAAAGCCTAAAACTGTGCGTGAGAGTTAAATTGCATTTTAAAGGCTGTTGTTGCATCAAGCTCCCAGAAAGCTTAAAATAAATAAAACCTTTAGTAATAAAATACATCATGTGTTAACATCATAAATAAGTATGAAACCATATAAAAATGTCTTTTTGTCAAAATAAGTAACCCTTTTGGAAGACATTGAAATGTTGATGTGCTTTTGATTACTAATTGGTTTTAATGAAGGCTTCTTGAGCAGATCAGTAGAGAATAAGCTTTAGAGAAAAGTGTGCAATTATACTCTATTGATTTGCCTTATGGTTGATTGAGGCTTCTAAGAAATGTCACAAATGTCCTATTTATTGTGTTGTGGATCTTTATTGGACACAAGGAAATTGATCTGCGTGTTCCTGACATATGTGCCATGACCAGGTTTTCTCAGAATAATAAATAGGCCTAATACATACATACATTATTAAAACATGTAGTTTTCCAAATTGACAGAAATCCTATAATAGTCTTGTATCATTACACACTTAATAGAAATATGAATGAGAATAAATAAAAGATAACAAATGATCCACTCACAAGACAGAGGTTCACAGAATTCCCAACTTCCCAACAAATTCCCGTCAAATAACGTTTGAAGATAATTGTTTTAAGCATTTGGTGGTGTGAAAAGGAAATAAAGATTGCATGTTTCCTAATTGGCTACAAGGAAACATCTGTGATTGGCCCACTTTGCCTATCATTTATTATATCAGTCAAAGTGCTTCCTTCTGTAGGAAGGTTTTCATGTTCCTGCATCATACAGTCACAATGCATAATGCATTTTTTCTGTATACAGGTAGTCTCCAACTTACGAACATTTGTGTTACAAATTTCCGTAGATACGAACGGACATCGTGATTTAAGGTCTCGTGATTTAAGGTTACAAAAAGAACATTTCACTGTAAGATTCATTTATGAGAAAAAAAAAAGATTAAGCAGACTGGTAAGCTTTATTATTAAATAAATAAAGGCGTATAAGACTATCTCTGTCCGACTTCTGAACAAATGCGACTTACAAACGTGCTCCCGGAACAGAGCTTGTTCGTAAGTAGGGGAGAACCTGTATACAGACTGGTGAAGATAAATAAACACTGTAAAGCAAAGAATATGTAATAACAAAATTTTCAGAGAAAAAATACTGTAAACATCAGTAATCAGAAAATAAAAACGTGTTTAATTTGATTATGTGTGACACCTCATTATCACGGTACAAACTGGCAAAGTTATAATGAGCATTTTGGAGAATCTGCTATAGTTCTTCTAAGAGACTTTGACTCTGTCACTTACTTTTCTTGCATGCACAACCGAGCAGCCTTCATTTTTTTCCATCTAAAAAGTGATCTACTACTTATGTTGTTTCATAACATTTTTCTGTAACTTTATAATAATGCACAAATCATAAATAAAATATTTAAAACAAAATTCACACATTAAAAATCAGGCTGCTTAAGAGCTTATGCGCGTACTGTAGGTTATACTCCCTGCGTTTGCATAAACTGCACGTGCCATATGTCACAGACTGCAATGTGCAGTATAAATCAGGCAGTTCGTTGTTTATGGCATCAGTTAGTGTTAAATTGAGTGTTGAAATAGACAAAACGAGTGACCTGAGTGCCTTTGAATGTGCATAAAAGTAGGTGCTAGCTTCACTATAAAAACATCTCATCAAGAACAAACATCTTAGATATAGACAGCTTTCTAATAAGATATTAAATATTAAATATACATATAAAATACTAATTTCATGCTTGAAATTGACTCATTCCTTTGGAAGATAATTTAAATATATTTTGTGTAGCATATCCTGGCTCAAGCATTTTTAAAACAGCTGTTTTAAAACCTTGGACTGCTTCATAAGCAACTGTTTAAAGTGTTTACTGAGAACAAGGTGAAAAGCAAAACACTGCCAGTGATGACAAATCCCGGAGCAGAAGACAGACTGTAGATCTGTGTAAGCATATAGTGCCATAACCATGGAAATTAAATTAGAGTGTGTGTGTATGTGTGTGTGGCCTGCGGTGGACTGGCACCCCATGCAGGGTGCCCTAAGTTATGCCCTAAGTCTCCTTAGATAGGCTCCAGGCTCCCAGCGGTCTAGACGAGACGATAATGCTGCATGTTATAGGCACTTGAATGTACACTCCGACTTTAATGCATCCACCATTTTGTTAAATTTACGCTTAAAGAGCCAAAAAGCCACAAGAAACATGAACTCTATATATAGAGTAGTCTTGAGCCACCTCTCATTTCTTCATATTAAAAGTAATTTAATTGAAAACATGTAGCTTAAATAAAAGAAATGAATGGGAACAAATGTTTTACTGCAACAGGCTGAAAAGTACCTGGACACAAGTTAAAAACTGGTTATGTAAGCAACCTCATTTCCCCGCTCTTCTATTCCAACCACTCAGCATCCATCATCTTCACCTGTTTCTCACTGGCTCATGGCTTAAGTCTGATGTTTTTCTGCTTGAATGATTCATTGGTCACTGTGTGGCTTAACAAATAAAAACATTCCTCTGAAACTGGTCAGGTACAGGGACAGGAATGAAAATGAGAGTCGAAAAAACTTGCCGAAAATTAGGGCAAAAAAGGCAGCCTGGAGAACTATTCCTCAGGACTACATTAAAAATACAAGAAAGTCAGACTCTTTGAAGCAGAATATGAAATCAGGGGTGACTCAAGACTTTTGTACAGAACTTCATGCTCCCCAGACCCTTCCCACTAGTTCTTACAGGAGGTCCTGGTGGCCCCTGAACACCTCCATAGTGAGGACCGTAGTGTCCACCTGGCTCTCCCTTCTCTCCTTTCATTCCAGGGTCTCCGCGGTCACCCTTCAACTCGTGCTGTGAACATACACGACACAAAGGCACGGCTGTCAGCACACACATTCTCCATTGTTATATGAATCTATTCTGCATATATTCTTCATGAAAAATTAACTGACCTTCAGAGCGTAAATGTCAAAGTTGCCTGAGAAAGAATATACAAAAAGGAGAAAAAGAAAATTATATTTAAATAAACGTGAATAACATTAATTTTAAATCCTTTGATTGCTCAGGTACATACTGTAGCATTAAGAAGTTGGACAGAAAGAAGTTGTACACCATGCACTGCTTTTAAAATAAAACGGATGTGATACCTGATGTGCCAGGAAGACCAGGGACTCCACGGTCTCCTTTCTCTCCTTTAGCACCTACAGTAGAAGACAAACACTTACATAAATGATGTCACTATATAAGTCAGTTGAAGACCTGAGAATGGGACATGTGGTTGTGGATTACATCCAGGCTGAGGGATACAGCCTCTGTGAGCAACATATTTGATGAAGACAGTGTATATTATTCCTGCATCATGAGCTTACCAACCAAATGCAAATACCTGCTTCAAAAATGGCAACCATTAACAAAGAATTAAATAAGAAGATGTGAAAAGGTCAGTCATTATTGGCATTGAATTCCTTGTAATTTAGCACAATTTCTGTCAGCTGAACTATATAAACAATATAAAATTAGCAAATCAGCTCACCTGGATACACTCTCTCAGACTCGTCATATCTCTAAAATAAAGCACAAGCAGATAAAAGGCTCAATGCACAGGGGATGTTTTTAAAGTCCAGATATAACTAAATTGGTTCGGCAGTGCAGTGTTCATTTATGCATTATTATAAACATCAGTTTCTGATATTCTTCCAAAGGGAAAAAAAACCCCCATATAATTATTAATAATATGAATACATTTGACTAATCACTTACACCAAATCTGTCTACAGCTGTAGAATATGTTGAGGGTCCTGGTGGACCAGGAGGACCTGGAGGTCCAGGTGGACCCTTAAAATATAAAAAGAAATAATAATAAATTAGGAAATGCAGTTCAGTTGTCAAGCATTACAATATACATCTAATTTTATACGAACGCTTGTTATGAATTTTGTCCTTACAGGATAACCATATCCTGAGCCAGAGCCCTGGCTCTCCTTTTTCTCCTTTACCTCCAAATATACCTGGTCGTCCCTGTGGTAATAATACAACAGCAAGTTACTTTATGTATGCAAGTCGATGCATTGCCTGGGACATTTCAGGAAGTTCATAACAACATGCTTCAATATTCAGCTTTATAAATGAAGGACTCACAGGCCTGCCTGGCATTCCGATCTCGCCCTTCATGCCATATGCTCCCTGTACGAGAACACAGCCAAAGGGAAATGTGACTTACAATATCAACACTGAAATGTCATTAAAGCGCATATATACATACACACGGACTAAAATATACTCACAGGAGGTCCAACTGGTCCAGGAAGTCCCCTTTCCCCCTAGAGAAAGCAACAACAACAGAGCATGAGAAAGAAATCTGTAAGCTCAACAAGCTGCTATACAGTACAATACTACCAATACATATCTGAAAAAAGTTAGTTTTAAGCACTCACTTTTTGACCAACAGCTGAACCAAGGAATACAGGGTTTCCATCAGGTCCAATAACCACACCAGGTTCTCCTTTCTCACCCTACATACAGAAGAAGGTCAAGTGGAGGCAGAAACAGGGTAACATCTCCAGCACTATTCATGTCTCTATACGTGTGGTTATTCTACATATATAACCAAAAAAAAAAAAAAAAAAAAATCTGAAAAGACAACTCAACACCAAACTATGTTACTGACCTTAATGCTATGTCCTGGAGCACCCGGGTCTCCTCTCTCTCCCTTTGGTCCAATTGGGCCCTTTTTAAAAAAACAACAATGTTAAGTAGAATTCCAAACTTGAGTGAAGAATCTTCATAGTTCAATATATATCCACTAAGATGCATCGCCAATCAATTAAAGAGGAAACTCTTTTCGGCTCAGTTATACAGTGGTACATTATATATATACTGTATGATAACTTTAGCTCTATGCGATATGACTGAAAACTGAACATTTGATTTCTGAAGCCTTTGACCCACACTGGCAGGAGTTCAGTACAAGCAGTTGTTTCTTTTCTTTTTTTAATTGGTCATTGACCAGTGCTGTGCTGCCAGCACAGAACCATTCCGCCTGGGTTTTACAGGTTTAATGATTCCTGTGATCAATTATATAATGTGTATGAACTAACTAACTAGAAATTAGTAACTAGGAACATCTAAATCCAACCAATTTTGATTGGAGCATTATTTACAGTAATTTGTGTTTAACTATATATCAGTTGTTGAATCTATCTATCTAGTTAGAAAATACTGTCTCTGTGTTGTGTTAAAGAAGCCCCAACCAAGTACTGAGTGCATAAATTAACATGCAATACAGAAATGACAAGAAGTTGGACATTTCTATATTAGTAAATCCTTTTTAATTGATATTAGGAAATGCTCTAATATTTGTGATCCTTGATTTTTGAAAGTCATGAAATATTTCGCTTTACATTTAATAAATCTACAATATTTGATTTACTTATTGAATTAAGGTATACAAAAACAAAAAAAATTCCTACTGTTTCTCATCATAACTTAAAATATGCTTCAGAGTGTATAACAAATAACACTAGCACATATTACACAACCCACGAGAGGTAAACTACAAGGAACTTATTGCTTGCTAATGTGAACATGGGATTAGTCTCAAAGCTTTAGTACAAAGTAGACAAAAAAGGGATTATAATCATAAAAAATTTTCATAATTTGATTATTTGACCAAATTTGTCCTTTAATACCAGTGACTTGCCAACCAAACAGACAAAATGTACTTACTGGGAATCCTGCTTGACCAGGGATGCCAGACTGGAAAGACAGTAATTTATCTTATTAGCACACATACTGTACAGTGCTCATCATACAAGTACAGTATATCAGTTATATAAAAAGTGTTAAAAAATGTTGCCTGCATGGTGCAGAAAGATGAGCTAAGTAAAAAAAAATCAGTTCATATCTGAATGAGGGAAATAAATGTCATGTTCAGTCAGGCAAGTTTTGACCAGGACGTTATTCCTTTACAAACGCAGAAGAAAACACCGAAATGAACGCTTATTTTCTATGAAAGTCTAAAGCAATAAACTTTCTTTCGCCTGCTCCTGTCAAGTTGTTGACACAGCGGACCATCAGGTTTTATGCCAGATACCGTTTCTGACAAAACCCTCCCATTTTTTTCTGGGCTTGGGACTGGCATGGCATGCAGTGGCAGGGTAGTATGGGGTGCGGCAACCCACCGACTGCAGGGCTCAAAGCCAGATCCTCAGATCAACAACCCTAGAGCCTTAGCCACCTCATCCACCACTCCCCTGAAAGTCTAGAACAATACTAAATATAAATAATGCATAAAAATATATATATATATTAGCTATAATCCGAGCAAGACTGATCAGATATGAAGGTCCATCTCTGATGCAATAAATTGCAGGAAATTGCTAGGATCAGCATAATGGGAAACACCCATGCTCCGGTTTTTCTGCTTACACAATATTTGTCCTCATGCGAATCATTGCATATTTTAATTTAGTAAATAATTTCACATTTTTCAACCACAGAATCAAGTTAAAGGGAAAATATTATTAATTACTACACAAATATTTTTCATATAGGTGCAACAGAGCTCCAGGATTTATATATTTGACTTACGCCATCTGTAGTCTTGTAGATAATTTCTCCCGAAGGTCCAGGTGGCCCTGGAGGGCCTGGATGGCCAACACCATCACGACCTGGATCACCCTGTTATGCAAACAATAACAAACCAATTATACACCATCAGGAATGTACATGTTCGTTACCTTTGTTAACATCTGCGAAAATACTCACTCTGTCTCCTTTCATTCCACGCTCTCCCTGGGGTCCCTGTAGACAAAACCCAAATCTGCAATCAGTCCCCAGCCTTAATTTCTCATTACAAAATTCTTAACATCATGTCTGGCTCTAAGAAATACATCTTTACTAAAGTTATCTGGTTTATGATATTAACGTTTTGACCCAGAAACATTAACCCATGTTCCACAGCATTTAATGTAACTAGAAATGGATAAAATATGGCATTATTAAATAAATAATTAAATTGTCAGTACAGGCTGTGGTATAAGAGAAATTAAATAATTAAGGGCATGATTTTTTTTTTAAAGTAATGAACGTTTGTGATGCTAACAGCAGAACATCACCCTGTGACCCATGATCAGTAATTATGTTCCTGTAGTATCACAGCCCAAGTGCTGCATTCTTCACAAACAGTAATATGGTAATTATTTATTTGCTATAAAGAAGTAGTTTTCTTTGGTCTTCACAGGCAATACAAGTGAATTTGTGTTTCCTTCCTGTAATATAACTCTATACTGATATGAGACAACATCAATGGCATAGTGTTTACCTCTTCTCATGATATTGTTTCTCATCACATCCTACCTGAGGTCCAGGAAAGCCATCAAGCCCAGGATGGCCAGCTGTTCCTTGAAGTCCCACATTGCCTTTCTCTCCTTTGTTCCCAGGAATACCAGGCTGACCCTACAGAAAACCAGACACATAACAAAACCTATATAAGGCGTCTACTGTATACATGATCCAGCAATGTTGTTTTACCAAAGATTCATACCCCCCAAAAATATGAACAAAAGAACTTACTGGCAGGCCAGGTGGACCCTAAAAAGGATTACAGTATAAAACAAAATGCATTAATATAAAACCACCATATATAATGTAAACAATGATAGCAGAAGACTGAGAGGTCACTGACCCGTATGCCTTCAGCTCCTCTGACACCGAAAATGCTTAAACCTGAACCATCCATGTCATCCTGAACAAAGAGGAAAATGCATTTCTAATAACAGTCCCAGTTCACCCAACATCAAACCACAGACCAAAGATGGGCAAAATTTAACATGAGAACAAAAGCAGCAAAAATAAGACACCATGCAATCACAATAAAAATGCTGCACTATTGCTGTTGTTACAACAGTAATAGTGCTTCTCTCTAATGGAAGAAATGCAATAAGTTTTCATCTTAAAATACAAATTTAGGATGCATTTTTAAGTAATTTTTGAAGCCCCTAAAAAACAAAGTGGCCCAGCGGTCTGGATCCATAGGCTTTTTTCCTTAAATTAAATGTAATACTTTTCTTTTCATTTCAGAACCAGCATTTCTCCACAACTACTAATAGAATACAATACAACCTCTTCTTGTTTACACAACCACACAACCGCTCAAAAGTTTGGGCGTACTTGCAAAGTACTCGGACAAAACACATAATTACACACAAATCATTATTTTTTGACAGCGATTTTATTCCATAGGAGGTCAGCCTTTTTGGAATAGTTTTTGCAAGAACAGCATTGTCAAGTGCATTTGCAAACCATCTTCTCAGGAAAGCAAGACCAAAACTTACCTCTGCTGCAGAGAAATTCGTTTAGAGTTACCAGCCTCAAAAATCACCAATTAACTGTACCTCAGATTAGAGTGGTTATGAAGGCTTTACAGATAATGAGTAACAGAAACATCCTTTGAACATATCACCTGTTCAAAGGAGATTATTATGGACGCCTTCAGCATTGCTTTACAATGTAAAAGAAATAAAAATAAGAAATGACCGATTTTGAAAGTGATCCCAAGCTCTTGAGTGGTAGTGTATGTAAGACAGGATTCTTAAAATAAGGAAGAATTTTTACAACATTTGCTTGTTTGCCTATGCTTCCTGTCTTTTGAGCCACCCTGTATATAACATTTTATATCAAGATAATTATTATACTCACAAATCCAGCATGGTAGCCTGGCCCTGGAGGCCCAGGTGGTCCAACGGGTCCCATTGGTCCTGGAAGGCCAGCAAGACCAGTCTGTCCGGGTTGTCCTGGAGAACCAGGGGGGCCCCTGTGCACCCTGTGGAAATGGAGCAACTAAGTTTATATCATGGAGGGTAAAAGTTTGTCACCCCATCCAGGGTGTACCCCGCCTTGTGCCCTAAATCTCCTAAGATAGACTCCAGGCCCCCCATAACCCTGTATACAGGATAAAGCGGTATTGACAGTGAATGAGTGAGAATAAGAGAAGGCAAAGATTGGCTTAAGGTAAAAAAGTCATCTCATTCCAAGAAGACTTCAACCACAGTTGTGTGATGATTTTAGATTGACAGTATATTATATGGCTTTCAATCAAGACTTGCCTATTATATCTAATCCTATCCTACCTTATTATATTCTATTATACCCTGTAACACTTTTATAGATAGATAATATAATTTGACCTTAAAGTTTAAGTAACTGTGGTAAAGAAACTTTTGTGTAACTATTGTGCATCTCAAAAAATGTGAATATCATGGATTTTTCCCCCTGCAGTGAAACTCTCATATATTCTAGATCCATTACACCTCAAGGGAAATATTTCAAGCATTTTTGTTTTTATTTAACAGTTCAAGAAAATAAAAATCCTGTATCTCAAAATATTACAATATTTTATTTTTAGTTTGAGTAAATTACTTTCATAGAGTATGAGCACTGTGTATCTAGATCATTACATGCAACCACAATCATTTTAGAAGAATCTAGAAGACAATCATCAACACAGAAGGCCATCGTTGAAATGGCTGGCTGTTCACAGAGTGCTGTATCGAAGCATATTCATGAAAGGTTGACAAGGAGTGGAGTGAGGCTGGAGTCAGTGCACCAAGAGCCACCATGTCTTCAGGAAATGAGAGCTAACTGTTGCATTCTTAGTATCAAGCCACTCCTGAACTAAACAGAGCCACTCTCGCTCTGAAAAGGTCAGAAGCTTCCTACCTGGACAAAGAGGAAAAAACCAAAGTCCTCTTTTTAGATGAAAGTCAATTTTGCATTTCATTTGGAAATCAAGGTGCCGGAGTGGAGGAAAAGTGGAGAGTTACAGAATTCAAGATGCGTGAAGTCCCGTGTGATGTTTCCACAGTTGATGATTATTTGGGGTGCCCACAGTGTCAAAATTACCACTAACTAGTTTGCAGACCAGGTATTGCTGTGCTTGATTGGCTAGCCAACTCGCCTGAATTGAACCCTATAGATAGTTTATGAAATATTATCAAGAGGAAGACGAGGGTCACCCGATCCAACAATACAGACGAGTTGAAGGCTGATATCAAAGCACCCTGGTCTGCAGTAACGCCTCAGCAGGGCCAATGACGCACTGCCATGACGCACTGATTCAGTGATTTGTGCTAAAGGAGACCTGATCAAGCACTAAGTGCAGAAATGAAAATACTTTTCAAAAGTTCGACATTTCTCTACTATAAATCCTCTTTTTAGGAAATATTCAAATATTTTGAGATGGCACATTTTTTATGAACTGGTATGTTTAGATGCTGTCCTTCCCACTCTCATTGTTCACTCAGGCTTGTTGACGGTGAGGTGATTGGTTGCTTCACATCACAGGGAGCCCTCATGTCTGTGTTTCCTTCTGGCTCTCCCTTTTAGTTATGCTTTTATAGTTAGTCCTGCCGGAGTCCCTGCTTGCACTTTGCACTAATATACATTCACCTTATACATGTTGACTGTGACCATACCTAACTGCCATCTCTCGTTATTTTCTGTTCTCTCCTCTTCTGCTCTCTCCTCTCTCTCTCCCTCTCTCTTTTCCCTCTCTGTCTCTCTGTCGAGCTATACATGTCACTCCTGAGTTGCCAGTGATCCAGACCCCTCTGCCCTCTGGAGCCGTCTAACCCGTCCTGGAGTCCTGCTTCTGGTTGGAGATCTCGTCGCATGGATGCCCTGTGTGGTCTGCCTGGATTCGTGTGGTGGCTGGGGATGGTTTCCATGAAGCCTGTCCTGTCATCGATTGATGCTCTGGGGACCTGTGACTTCAGTTAGTAGCTCAGGACTGGAATCTCCTACAGTCTACCTGAGCCTCCAGGAACAAACTGGACTCCTTTTAATTTTAATTTTAAACACATCTCCTGTTATACTGAACTTCCAGTACACATTATTATGCTGATCAAACCCTGCTATCCGTTATCACCCAGATGAGGATGGGTTCCCTGTTGAGTCTGGTTCCTCTCAAGGTTTCTTCCTATTACCATCTCAGGGAGTTTTTCCTTGCCACCGTCGCCCTCGGCTTGCTCATCAGGGACAATCTTATCATTTTGATTCATACACATTGTATACAAACTTACTTCTTTTATTGTGTAAAGCTGCTTTGCGACAATGTCAATTGTTAAAAGCGCTATATAAATAAAATTGACTTGACTTGACTTGACTTATGAATCTAGAATAAATGGGAGTTTCACGTTATTCGATTTTTTAAGATGAACTGTATTTGTGTGTTTGCCTGATTTTATTTAAATGTAATTACTTCATTTCACAATGACCCTGCAGGAAAAGGGGAAAAAATTCAATAGAAAGAGAAAAAGAAAAAAGATAATAAATAAATAAACTACAGAATAATTCCATACACAATAAACCTCATACACAATTCATCGTTATGTAATGCATACTTTCACGCAGACTCTGTTAGTGGCCAATCAGCTGTACTCATCAGCTGTACTTAGTCAGGACACAAATATCACACAGTTAGATCCAATTAGATCATGGTGCTAAACAAAACTTTGTTACAGATGCAAATAAAGATTAGATCATTAGTACTGTAAATTCACAAACACAAAATTCCACTCTGTTCACAAATCCAAGGTTCTTTATTAAAAACAATGCTCTTATACAGCACGCCCTACTCTCCCTGTCAAACTGAGAGTGTTTCATCACAGGGAATGAATACGACGAGAGAAAGGCACGCTGGAGGACGTAGATGCATTAGAAGCTACAGGAAAATCCTGAACTGGAGATACTGAATGTCTTAGACATTAAGTATATAAAAATGTAGCCTGATTGCCAAATTTAGATTTCCTTTCATCTTATGTGGTGAAAACACACACTACCTGTCCCAAATAGCTCAGCGTAATACTTCACTAAGATCTTGGGAATGCACCGCTGCTCCCTCTGTAAGCATGGATTTCCCTGAGTATTTCACGAGTTTGCATCAGCACCTATACTGTACGTGTGTGTGTGTGTGTGTGTGTGTGTGTGTGCGCGTGTGTGTGTGTGTGTGTGTGTATGTATTGTGGTGTACGCGCTCATGTTCTAACCTTTTCTCCCACAGCTCCAGGTAAGCCGAGCGCACCGGTATCACCCTGCAGAGCATGACGTGAGTGTGTTTAATATCACATGCACAAGTGACATTTCAGCAGCACTACAGGAGCAGAATTAAGTCTGCCATGCATTTATAAATCCCTCATGGGATTATCATCATCGTGTTTAATTTTAACATGCAAATTCTTTTTATCCATGGAAACTAATGATGCAAACCCACAAGTTGTCAAAAACTAGACCGATGCTGGGGATTAAGATGCTAATGCTCTCCTACCTTCTCTCCTTTAGGGCCTGGCAGGCCGGGATTTCCGTCAGCACCCTGAAGGCCTGGAAGTCCCTGTAGATTACAATATTTTGTATTTTAAATAATAAATACTGCTTTCGGGACATATCTAATCAAAGACAAGGGGTTCTCAAGGACCTATGTAGGTTCAATCATACTTGTTGATCAATCATAACACTCAGACTTTGTAAAAGCCTGGAGTGGCATATTAGTACTGTATGTATTACAGATTTTTGAAAGTCTATACCGGTTGTCCTGGAGCACCATCCTTTCCAGGTGGACCAGCAGGTCCGGGTACACCAGGAACAGTAGCATTTAAAACATTCGCGGGACCAACAGGTCCTGCGGGTCCGGGTGGGCCTGGTGGGCCAGGAAGTCCAGGCAAACCAGGCAATCCCTAAAAGACAGAGGTGGAAATTTACAGTTATATTTTACAAAGGTAGGAATATTCTGGATGGAAATAGGGTAGACTTTTGCAAAGCAAAGCAGCTTTATATGAAGATGTTTTCGCTATGGTAATTAATTATGTAGAAAGATATAAACAGTGGACCCTTGCCATAAAAATTTTATCTGTTCTGGTGTTGACTTTGGAACTCGAAATTGTGTATAGCAGAGCACATTTTCCCATAGAAATCTATGCAAATGCGGATAATCCGTTCAAGCCACCCAAAAAATATTACCAAAAAAAATACAAATTTACAACACTTTTTGCATATGAAAACAAGTTTTGACAAAATCCCGGAGATGCATGAAATTGGAAGTGTGAGCGACCAGCTTGATCGCTTGAAACTGTTGGTTCCTAAGTCGAAAATTTGCTAGCCGGGGTATTCGCAATGGCAAGGGTCTACTGTAGTATTTAGTAACTGACACGTAACAAACAATTTAGCAGTTTAATATATTAATTTCAGAGAATTGTCAGAATGGCACTGGAATACAAACTACATTTTCAATTAGCCAACCCTACACTGTAAAACCTAACAGCACATCTCCATAAAAGAATTAAGTTACCATAACTTAATCTTCATGAAAATTTTAAGTCACTCATTCCGATGAAATTAACCTAACTCAAAAATAAATTGTTGAAGTAATAACTCAGTTGTTTTGAGTGTATTTAAATTTTTTTTTTACATTTTACGTTTTGGTGAAACAATTACTGTTAGCTGCATTGACTTGTTTTTCGAAGTCCATTTTATGGAATTAGAAAAATTCTTCTGCCCATACCGTTGCCTCATGCTAATTATGTCTTGGGATTTTAAAATATTTCTTTTAATTTTAGTTTAAAATAGTATTGTCCCAAGTGAACAAAATAATCACCAAAATAGGTCTCAATAATCCCAGTAACATTTAAAGATTTGATGGCAATCACATAATGAGTGTGTGTGCCCTGCGATGGATTGGCACCTTGTTCAGAGTGTACCACGCCTCATGCCCTAAGTCGCCAGGCCCCCAGTGTCCATCAATACAGGATAAAGCCGCATAGACGATGAGTGAGTGAGATGGCAATCACATAAAACACTAGTTAATTACAAAAGAACAGAACACCAATAGGCAACTATTAATTAATGACACTTTCAAGTTAAATATTCATATTATGTTTGTGGATTCTGAACTGATATATTTTATTGCTTCATTACTTTCCTTCGTTCTTGTTCCTGATAAATAAATTAAATAATTCACGTTTTTTAGTTTTGTATTGCGTAATCTCTATAGGCTCTGAAATGTGATGGATACTGTCTGTATATTGTAGAAAGAATAAATTAAATACACTGCAAAACTTGTCCCTTTACTTGAATTTGATAAAGCCAATTTGTTGCATGAAAGTGGACCTGGCGTTTGAAGCTCTCAGCTCACCTGAGTGCACGCGGCACTGAGACTAACTCGATGCCTAACTGGCTTGGACCTGTTTGCACGGGAGTAACGGTAAAACTCCCATGATGCTGTGCACCGCTTTGAGTGTTTGTTGCTGACGGAATTTATCTGCTTACTTGGGACACAACAGCAGTACGTGCTCTACAATTCGAGGTAACGTTTTATTTGACTTATTTGCAAATTGTTGCATTTTACGCGCTAATGCTATAAGCGCATTTTGTGAACACCGAAACATGCGTTTGCTTATAGAGCTGTGGTGACATTAGCGTTAACTTTAACTTACAAGCACACGCAAGTGTACTTAAACTAACCTTAGTGGTTCCGAAACTGTTTTACTGTGTAAAATAATGTCAGACACCTCTGTTGAGGACATTGGCTGCCGGATAACGATAGTTTGTGAAAGTGTTAACTAAACTTTAATATAAAGGAGTTAATTAGCTAACTCACCAGTCAAACTTTTCACTAGCCGTAACCGATTTGGAATCACACACATTTCTCTTTCGGTTAGTGGTTAATTCATGCTAATGTAATTTGAAAGCACACGATGAGGGCGTGACCCGACTTGTGCTCGTGAATATTGCCTAGCTTTTAGACGTCACCCCTGAGCTAAGGCTAGTCATAATGTCGGTTAAAGTTGGTTCGATTTGGCGCATTCAGTCATGTTCAGCCTGTTATCTTGAGGAAAAACAGATAATTAGCTCAAGCCAGAGATAGACAACTCACATTTGCATGTTTTTTTTTTTAACTATAAAAGTTGTTTTGAGAGTTCAAATCATGTGGAAGTGTAAATTGTGTGTTTTTTCTAGTGCCTTAAAAATACAGTTATTAAGACATTACAGGCTCAACCATGGCCAGTATTCTACAGTTTCACCTTTACCTTGCTTGTATAATAACTGCATGTGTACATTCAGTACTTTCAACTCACTGAAGGTTCATTTGTCAAGAGAACATTCAGATAAAAGAGTGGTACCCGTAGGTGGAGACAGTCATTCCCGTACATTTCATTGCCCAGTCTGTGATTTTAGTCAGCCATTTGTTGAGCAGGAAATGTTCATTCACTTAAGGGGTCACTTAAGACGGAAAGAAATGGTGCCATGTCCATTTATGGCCTGCAAGTTTAAAACAAATGTTTACTCCACCTATAATGCACACAAGTGCAGAGAACATTGAAATGCATCAGACTATGATGAAGCAGTTGTAGTGCAACATGTGGGATCCCAGGATAGTGACATTGAACATGATCCAGAAGAAATTGAATATCTAGAAGAAAGTGATCTCAGTCCAGGTAATAGCACTGATGGATTACCAGAGCAGTTACAATACAATCTGGCAGCTTTCTTCTTGAAAATGCAAACTATTCTCCATGTATCACAGAGGGCAACACAAGAAATCATTGAACATATTGATCAGTTGTTTTCATTGTCAAAACCTGTTGTTAAAGAATCTGTAATCGAAATATTGAAAAAACATAACTGCCCTGTTACTGACACACTTGTAAGTGATATTGTGCAGGCAGTTTCAGAGAGTAATGTTTTGCATAAATCTGTTACTTCCGAGGGACCATTGTCAACAGCTAAGAGGAGAAAATCATATTACGAGGAGAAGTTTCCACTTGTTAAGCCTGTAGAGTATCTTATTGAGTCGTCACAGCGTACTTGTATGTATGTACCCATTCTTAAATCTTTGCAGCTGTTGTTGACAAAACCAGATGTACTTGAGAAGGTGCAAGATACCACTTCACATTTGCCTGGAGAGTATTTGTCATACTGTGATGGCTCCTACTAGCAGGACAATGTGCTTCTCTCAGAAGAGATTCAGAAGTTATCAGTAATTCTCTATATTGATGATTTTGAAATTGCAAACTCTCTAGGAACATCAAAGAAAATACACAAAGTATGGCAGTTTATTGGACACTAGCTAACCTGCCAGTAAAATACCGCTCAGCTCTACAATCCACACAGCTAGCCCTTCTGTGCAAATCAAATGATGTACATCAGTTTGGATATGCCAAAGTTTTGGCACCTCTCTTGAGTGACTTAAAACATCTTGAAAAAGAGGGGGTCTACATTGAAACACTTGGTGACTGCCTTAATGGGACAGTCTACTCTGTTGTGGCCGATAACCTTGCTGCTCATGGTTTAGCTGGTTTCAGTGAGAGTTTCAGGTCTACATATTTCTGCAGATTTTGCCTTGCTACAAAGACAGACATACAAACATCAGATGCAGTCAATGGTCATTTTGAAATGAGAACCAAAGATCTGCATGATAACTTCATACATGACATACAGAACGGTGACAATGATAAAAGTTATGGTGTAAAACACAGTTGTGTTCTCTCTGACAATCTCTCTTATTTCCACCCCATCACAGGATTTCCACCAGACATCCTACATGACTTGTTTGAAGGTGTGGTTTCTGTGGAGTTGGCCCACTGTCTCAAAGGTCTGATTGCAAATAAATATTTTACTTTGGAAAAGTTAAACAGGACAATACTGTATTTTCCCTTTCAACATTCTGATAAGGTTGACCGCCCTCACCCAATTCCACAAAACTTTGTAATTCGAGGAACAATAGGTGGGAATGGGCATGAGAACCACACTCTACTTAGATTGTTACCAATCCTCATTGGCTCCACAGTCCCAGAAGGGGACAAATATTGGGAGGTCTTAATGGACCTAAAAGATATAGTTGAGCTTGCTGTGTCTCATACTTTCACAGATGAAACCATTCAGTACATGGCCTGTAAAATTTCCGATCACAGGCAGCTGCTTCAGGAAGTCTTCCCTAGCTTACAATTACGTCCAAAACATCATTACATTGAGCATTATCCTCATCTCATAAGGTGCTTTGGTCCTCTGGTGCATCTCTGGACAATGAGATTTGAAGGGAAGCACAGAGTTTTCAAGAAAATTGTTCCTGACACTCGCAACTACAAGAATGTGTTGAAAACCTTAGCAGAAAGGCACCAAAGCATGATGGCATTCTATCTGTCATCACCAAGATTTTTTAGGCCACCAGTACAGACTTCTAAAATGGAGTCTATCTTTGTTGAGTCATTGCCTGCTGAAACACATGTGTTAATATTTAGCACCACAAAGAGCAGCACGCTATATATGGCACAAAACAGATAACTGTTGAAGGGACAACTTTTGTCATTGGCATGTTTGTTTGTACTGGGGCACATGCTGCCTTGCCAGAGTTTAAAGAGATCAGACACATATTACTTATTGGAAATTACATATTTTTTCTGTTGAAAGACTATGAGACCTGGTATATTGAGCATTTGCGGTCATATGAGCTGAGGGATCATAAAAGCAAGGGCTATACAATGAAATCTATGAGTCAGCTACATGACCAAATGCCACAGTTTGCCTACAGGGTTTCAAGCAAATTAATTCTTACAACTAAACATTTCATTCCAGTGTTCGAATAAAAAAGGCAGCACCACACCAAGCAGCCATCCTCAGCCTTTTTGCATCTTTACCTGAAGGAGACTGAAGATCTGTCTAGAGTTTTCTATGAAGCTCAGCTTCCTGGACACACTGGACAACATTTTAAAGGTAATATATGTTTTCCACTACGATTCCTGTGTTACATGATGTCAAAGTTAAATGCATGTCATGTAGTGGTTAGTTTACTAACCAGTCTACAGTAAATCAATTGATTACTGGAGTACACAATGGAGTGCGTTTTGTACTATGTTGTGAAACATTTACCAAAGCTGAAACATGAACAGATTTTGGAGATTGCTCCTATTTGTTTAGTAACCTGACAGCATTGATAACACTCCAGGAAGTTAGTGCTCCCGGCTTCCATAAAGCACAACTTTTGTGCACATTAAACAAGAAAAGGTGTGTTAATCAGTAAAATTCACTGTTGGGTAGATATCTACCCATATGCTGGTAGGTTATCTTGCTAAAAGTCAGTAAGATAACCTTTGTGCTCATCTTAGAAAGAAAAACGGTGACCTACACTACATGTGCATTTAACTGCATGTCAAAAACAAACAAGAATGGTCTTAGACCTTGGTGCAAGCTTCAAGTCTACCAATAGGGGAACAGTTTTTATTATTAGGAAAAAGTTGACAGCCAGCACATGAAGTAGTTCTTTTTTTTTTTTTTTTTTTTTCTGTAACAGGTTTCCCTAACGCAGTGTAAATGGAATCGACTGATGTTCTGAAACTACGGGTCGTCCTTGATGATGTCAATGCTGAGAGGCTTGTTTTGCCCTCTCGTCCTGAGACTGTACACACCCTAATATTTGAAGTAAAAAATAAGCTGAACCTGACGTATAACTTTCGCCTTCAGTTTGAGGATCCAGAGTTTGACAATGCACTGTGCAATTTAGTTAACATAGAGGACTTACCATCCAAGGCATCTATTAAGATAATAAGAATAATTGAGTTAGATCAAAGTTCAACCAGTACAGATGATACTGATAGCACAGATTCATCTTTGATAGCACCAGATCGTCTTTGCCGGTGGCCAGAGGTTTTTGTGGTTCCAACTTTCTCATATGAGGCGGAGTATGCTTTAAGAGAGGGCAACTCTGCATTTGTGAAAGATGGGGAAATCATTAGGTTAACAAGGGACCAAAAACACAATATACTTGAAGTTTATGGCTGCTGAGATGTATAAGCATAAAGCATATCCTAGTAGCAAACAGATTGGCAAGGCTGCAGAGGCACTTGTGAACAAACATCCCTGTCTGAAAGAAAGAGGTTCCAAAACAGGATGTGATGGTTGGAAGAACAGCCTTCGGTTCAAGATGGGCAACTACAGAACCAAACTAAGCAGAGCTGGCATAAAGGATGTAGCTGTGAATGCAGGAAAGTGCAGCAGGACTAATCCAGAGGGTGTAGCATCGAGGGCCAACATCAAAAGACCCAGAAGAGGGGAGGTTAACTTCCTTCCCAATTATGCCCAGGGAGAATCTAAGGACACTCTGGAGACCCAAAGGCTTAAAATCGTGGAGCAGTTCAAGAAGACATCTGCAGAAAGAGACAGGATTCTTCTCCATCAACATATGCAGCGCACCTTTGCATTCAGACGTGAAGAAATTGTAAATTCAGCTCCTCCCATTGCTGAACTTAAGGACAGATGGCCCGCACTCTTCTGTGAATCTCAAGTGAGTAAAATAAATAATTGTGCACATGCCCCTTGTTTCTGACCAACATTGTCACCAATCTGGATAAAGAGGTTGAAATTGAGTAGTTAAGAAGATAGGACGATGTACTCTGTCTCAGATTACTTATAGATATATAATAATGAGTTTATCTTTACAACCTGTGCTTGTTGTTTTCCATGCAGCTCTACAGTGAGTTCCACAGGATCACCAATCAGAATCTACCGTTTACCTTCATTGCTGCACTTGACAAATATGCACCTCAGCTGCTAAAGCTCTACAAAAAAAGAAAGACTGGAAGTTTTGTTAAGAAGATCGAAGACGTTTTAATGGCATATGAAGAACAGGTAAAAATGTTTTTAATATATTACATTTACTTTGAATGTCATCTGTGGACCTTACACCCTCCTTTGTTTGCGCGACAGGACAAGAACGACATCAGTGCAGCTAGAACAGCAGCCCTGGCTGGCCTACCACTATATTTAAAGGAGGATTCATCAGAAGTCTTCAAAATTTGCAAAGTAATTAATATTATTATTAAATATAATGTTGATGGAAAAAGTCCTAGTTGTACTTTTTAATCTGTCAAATTAAGGGGATGCAAACTTTTGCACTCAACTGTATTTGCTGATGCACTTTAGATGTATAGAAGCATAATTTCTAGGAGACTGCCTAGTAAATAATATGAAACCTGTCTGTAAACTGATTAAATACCAATGATAAATAAGACTCATACTAAAGGTGTATTCCCCTTTTCAGAATAAGTTTGAGGCAACCCAAAAGGGGGCAATAGCTTTGGTGGCAGTGGTCAATGAAGAGGACCCACCTGCACGAGTTCCCTTTGAAACGCAACACGTGTCAATCGTCCTTGAGGATCAGGTTGTAATGTCCCTCAGATCTTGGACAGATTCACTGGTGATTTTGTTTGGACTGATCTATGCTCTCCATTTGAGCTACCCTGAGTAGCTAAGTGGATTTTTTGAGTTCATACAGGTTGTTCTGTTAAACCTTGATGATGGTAGAAAGCAGCTCAAACCGAAGTTACAGGCCTTGCGAAATGAGCTGGAATGAAGTTCTCAGCCTGTTTTGTCACTGAAGGTTGGCAGTGTTTAAAAGTAATGTTTTAGCTTGCATGCCAAAAGTTCGTCAACAAGAACAATAAATGGTTCAGTCCCCCCCAAAAAAAAAATCGTATTTTTGCAACATATCTGTTACTAGTTTGTGCTACACTTACTCAGCAGGGACATTTTTAACACTTACACTGTTCATATATATTAGTTTTACAACATGTGTGACATTTTGTACAAAAGCTATAAAGTTATGGACTTTATGACTCTAGTGCACAATAGTATCAAACAACCCAAATATTCTAAATCAATTAAATGGAAGAAGTGAAGTGATGAGTATGGGCACAATAACTTGTTTAGTATGCTGCTTACAGGAGAGAGTAACAGTTTGGGTGGGTGTTATTAATTAAATGTTTAGTTTGGCATATTGGAAATTGAATGCATTTTTCTTGGATCTTGGAACATTGAACAAATGCCTGTAAGTAAATGTGAAAAAAATTCTGTTAAAGTATCTGTGGTATGTGGACATCCAAAAAATTTATAGACGAAGCTTCTGAATAAAATGTCTTTTTTCTGAATAAAATCACATAATTACCAGCATAATATGATCGTGTTCTCTACACCTATTTCAGTGACTTAAATAGACATTGTTTTTTTGTTTGATAGACTAAATCGAAGGGCATACATACAGATTGTAAAGTTATGTTAAACTTTGAGATAGTATATTTTGTGATCACTTACTGGTAAAAGAAAACCCAAAGATAATTGGGAAGAGTAAATTTTATTTTGAGAGTTGTGAACAGTAAGATGTTTGAACACTGAAATGAGTAGTCATGTGTGATTTTTGTTAAATGTTGAACTAAATAAATAGTTCAAGTTGTGTCAGATATATGCATGTATATTGCGTTATTACAACTTAAATGATATAAGGCTATCAGTTTCCTCAAATGACTTAAGTAGCCACAACAAAGATTAAAGCTGTCCTACGTAGATTGTAATCATTTTCCATAGTGGAAGAAGAATGAGTAAATGGAACTTAAGTGATAATATTTGTGTAAAAATATTCATAAAAGTTTGTCATACTCAATCCAGATAAGTTTGAATTACTCATTTTTAACAAGTTAGGATGAATGTTTCATATGAGTCCAAATTATTTCATAGTGTTAGTTATTTGTACTCAAATCTAATATTTTTTTTATCCTTAAATAGTACCAGTTAATAAACTTGAATGGTTCAAGGCAATCGGTTTCCTCAAACAGTTTGAGTTGAACTAACTCATCGGGTTTTACAGTGTAGTTACATGTGTGTAATCACAGACCTGGTTCATGTTCATTTTTCATTGGTTTGTGTATTTAAGTTCCAGGTTTTCTAGAGTCAACTCTGCTTCTCCTTCCTTACAATCAAGAAGTTGGCAGGCTCATTTTTTACATTTATATTTTTTGAGATACAAGAACCAAGCACTTTATCTGTGCCAGTGATGATAAAATCTTGAAAAAAAAAGGAATATTGGAGAATAATTAAATACTCCTCTATAGAATGTGAGAAACATACTGTACTGTATATCTAAAAAAATGTATTTAGTTATTAGTGATCCAATGAGTAACTTAAAGTTAGAGAGATAAAAATTGTGGAAAAAACATACGGTTCACCTGCATGCTGCAAAGTTTACCTACTGTATGACATTCTAGTCAAAATGTTATGCTTTATTACTTACCCGCAGCCCCTCTAGATCACCAAAGCCAGAGCCCTCCATGTCCACAAATGTCTGCAAATATAATAAAAAGTGTTAAATAAAGACACGACTTTCTAACACAGTCTTTTAAATATAATTTTTTAAACAAGTTTGACATAGTTCACTGAACACTCACAGGTCTGTCTGAGCGAGAAGGTGGTCCTGGAGGTCCTGGTGGTCCCCTGGGTCCAGGCTGACCTTCACCCTTATCACCCTCAAAACAAGATATTAGCAGATCTTTTATTAGTACTTTTACATCACTTTCAATCCCAGGCACAAATCACTGTAACTAGCAGGTCAGCATGTTGTTACTTGAACAACAGAAATATGTCATTAAACCAATTAACACCATTATAAAATAAACATGCACTTTTCATCATAGACCCATTAATAAATGCCAAGGTACAACTAGATGCTGCTGTGTTACATGATTATAATCACTGCACTCACTTTTTCTCCTTTAGCTCCAGTATCTCCAGGGCTTCCTGGGAAACCAGGTGGTCCAGGTGGTCCCTAAAAATGTATAAGAGGAACTGAAGTTGAATGCAACGCATCTGGGTATGTACCCTTATATTTGTGCAGTACATAATGAAAATCGGACATCATCGATATTTCAGTGTGATACAGATAAATGAAGTCATGCAGTGTGAGAGCAGTGCAACATGGGACATTTAAGAGAACAGATGTTTTATATGCATTTTATTGATGATTTATATTAGCTACAGATGTCCTTGTAAATTAACACATTAATGCCTTCTCTGAGGATGAAAAGTTCAGTGTCAATGGGTTGGCTTTGGGAATTACGCAATGATTTTTGCAATATTTACAGTATTGTGCATTTAACGCATTTGTTTGAATAGGGGTAAATCTGAACACATTAGGCATGCATAAATGCATTATTTTAATGACAATCCTGTCACTTGTGTTTGACCAATCACGCCTGCTTGGCTCACAGCTGCTCTTGCTTGAGTAGTCAAAATGGAAATATTACATGGAAGTCACTACAAGTGGTCCATTAATCAGAAAAACTTACAGCGATTCCATCTTCACCAGGGTCACCCTATGAGAAAACAGAAAAAAAGGGATATTTATAGGATGCATTTTTTTTTTTAGACACAAGCTAAAGCATCTGGGGGACCCCATGCATTACGCTGCACCTTTCAAGGGCACAATACAATGGTCATTTGTGTCACTGATTGCATTCATTGGGCAAGACACAATAGGTTTTTGACATTACAGCAGTTTATATGGCATTAACAAATGAACGGTAGATATTACACATGAATGTATTATGCACAAAGGATGCTGGGGGGCGACACCGGCCACACTTGAAGTCAATGGTGTCATAAATAAATCACATCAAGCTTCAAGGTTGCAGCCCATATTGTCCACAGCACTGCAGAGCATTTTCCAGTCTACATTAGGATCACACTGGGATAGGCCAATGGGCTACATGTGATTTATTAAGCAGGAGAAATGCTAAACTCTGAAGTAAGAAGTGCCGTGGACATTTACTGGCCTCATAACACAATCTGGAAATTCAATTCATTTTAATTTACTCACTTCATTGAGCGTAATTAAGTGGGAGATGCACTGGTCATTAGCGCCACTTATTATTAATTAGAGATTACAGCCTGAAAAAGTGCCATAAGTGGACGTGCTGTGGATTCAAAATAAGAAGCAAATAAAGATCCAAAGTGAGTTTGTGAAGGGCTGAATGGTTTGTAGTGGTAATATGAAGCCACATCTACATTGGAATATATACAGCTGGTATATATTCCATTACTCCTTATCTACCTTACCAAACAGTAAATAACTCAGGATATACTTTATGTGTACTGGCTTTGGAGAACTTTTTACATGGTCAACGTTTTCTACTACACTCACTCAGTCATTCTCTATTCTGGTCATCTCTAGGGCTTATCCTGGTTGCAGTAATGCTGGAATCTATCCCAGGGGACTCGGGGCTTTAGGTGGGGTACACACTGGGGTGCCAGTCCATCGTATGGATCAAGCACACACACTATGGCCGAATAAATCTTTAATCAAATTAGGCTAATCTGCACGCATGTCTCTGGACTACGAGAGGAAACCTCTCCACCAAGACGAAACCCATCAAGCACAGGAGGAGCATGCAAACTCTACGCACACAGGTCAGAAGCAGAAATCGATGTCCTTCATGACCAACCACTTCACCATGTTTTTCTTCTATATATAGTTTTTAAAAAATTTTTTTACAAGCGTTCCTAAAAAAAAAAAGAAATACGTACCTCAAGCTAATAAAATATCAGCATTTTAAAATCTGTGTAATCTCAAAACTGAAAAGAGATCATTTCATTTAAAGACTCAATTCCAACTGCTGTGCTGGAATATCACAGACATTTCAACAGCTGGCATCTAATTACAGTACAAACTTTGGTCATTTCGCTATGGTGCAAAGCTATTTAAAAACTTTAATAAAGTGTGACAAACACTGCATGTGGAAATCACACTTAGCTAACAAGGTTTTGGACATTTTTCATTAGCAAACCAACTGTTTTTACTTCTGAATTGGATGCCAGATTATGTTACAGGAAGAAGACTCAATTTTGGACCAAAAATTGTTTTTTTTTTTTTTTTTAACTTGGGCTTTCCGATTACTTAAGCCACAGTGAAACAAGACAGTTTCCCCACAGAGCAACACAACTACAATATTGTGCAAAAGTCTCGAGCCACCCCTGGTTTCCTCATATTCCCAAAGAGGCAGACTTTCTTGTATTTTTTAATGTAGTCTTGGAGAACGGTTTAAACACACTGCCAATGCAGTCAAAGTCAAAATACCTCAATAGGAAAAAAAAAAACACACACACACACAATGGAATACTATCAGTCATGGCTGGGACTCCCCAAAGCCCGGATCTCAGCATTATTGAAGCAGTGTGGGATCATCTTGACAGAGAACTGAACAAAAGACCGCCAATGTCCAAAGAAGAGCTTTTTAATACCCTTCAAGAAACCTGGAGAACTATCCCTGAAGACAACTTCAATAAATTAGGAGAAAGCTCACCTAAAAGAGTTTGGGCTGTGTTAAAAAGTAATAGTAGTCTTAAGACTTTAAAGCTTGTTGTTCTAAATAACCTTCGGCTTAATCTTTAGCGGATGAGTTAGACAAACAAAGGGTGATGTATTGTTTAGAAAGGAAGTCGCCGTGCATGTAAAGCTACTTACAGCTTCTCCTTCAGGTCCGGCAGGCCCCGGAGGTCCTGGAGGTCCTGGTGGTCCCTTCGGGCCTGCTACACGTTGCACTACTGTGCCGTCTCCCCTTTCCAATATCTCAGCACTCGGCCCCGGAGGACCAGGAGGACCTTGAGGACCAGGGGGTCCTTGGTCACCCTTTTGTCCAGCATAGCCAAATCCTGCAGCACCCTGAGAAAAAGAGATTAAACAGCCATAATTAAGTTATTTCTAAATTTAAAGAACAGTTTAGAATGTTGTGTTTTGAGCCCTCTGGTGGCTGAGAGCGCAAAATTGCAAGTGCAATGAAAAAAATCGACAATTGTCTTTTTTTCCCCTGTCCTTTCTGTCAAAACTCTATTTTCCAAATAAGGGCTGGGTATAAATTAAGGAAAGTTGCATGATCCAACGCTATACAAAGTGTAAGCCATAAATGAGTACAGTTACAGTATGGCCTATATCTGTTACAAAACACTGCCACTAGTCTAAAATTGCTGAAAAAATGGATCCATGCAAACTTTATTCAAAAGTGGAAGATTTTCCATAGAAGTAGCAGTGTACATTGAAGGGTGTTGACATAGGGACAATAATGTATTCGAACACTTTTATTAATAAAGACTTGTGATTTGCGACCAGAACACCTGTCAGAGCTGCTTTAATTGAAAATTAATTAACCCGCTTCTGGCCAATCCAAATCAAGAACGCAATGATTATGATCGAGAAAAAACAATGACCAAATGCACAATTCTTAATGGAGAAAATTTAAAGAAAATTCACAACGGAAAAAAAGACAATATATCATTTTCCAAAAATACACACAAAAGATTGTTTTATTAATATGCAGTGATATTCATAATGAGTTTTAGTAACTGTCATAACATACCTTCATTCCTTTTTCTCCTGGGCTACCCTGAAAAATTAAACAAAAAAACAAATGTTGATTGCCGCCATAGGTGATGTTTTTATATAAACGTTCTGACATCTATATGGTCACATTAGCAGTACGGAGGCTTCTATCTCATGGATTTGTCTAATACACATTTTACTTGCTTCAAACATTCATATAGTCCATATACAATGTATAACAGGTTCCACATATATACACTTAAAGATAAGATTTTGCGTACTTTCTCTCCTTTGGCACCGCCTCCAGAGCCAGTCCTGGATCCTGCATCACCCTTGGGGCCCTCAGGGCCACGATCTCCTTTGGGTCCTGGCTCCCCTTTTGCACCTTTTTCTACTCGAGCTCCTGTGGCTGTAAGCACTGGACACAAAGTAGACATGAGAGATGTCAATGCCCCAATAAAAATAAATTAATAAAATTAAATAATTAATACACAACTTAACAAAATTAACTAAATACACAGCCTCCCCATTCAGCCTGGACATCAACATATTTCTTAAGGAATCCCTTTTAGCAAGCATCAGAAAATTTTAAAAGCAATATTTTCAAATATTCTTATTCTTCTTAAGCATTCCTTTAAGAAATATCCCCACATCTCAGCAAGCTGCAGCACTCCTGTATAGCGACATGAAATAGGGTAGCAATGCCACATTTCATGCAATACGGAAAAGTCACTGGTGCTACCCGCTCTGGCTGGCACTGGCACTGGCGCAGCTGGCACTTCAAGCTTTACCTCAGCACTTCATGCAGAGAATCACTGGGAAAGTTTATGGAAGAGCACAAAACAGTAGCAGGCCTATGTTCATGCTCTCCGACCCACCTTCGGAGCTGGAAATCCCATGCCTCAGATCCACAGAGTAGCCTCTCTCAACACCGGAGCCAGAAACTCCTCGACCTCCAGCACTCACAGTATGTGATTGTCGGGAGACCTCAGACAAACCTACTACTTTCCCAGAGCTTGAATCGTCCGTTCGATCTGAGGTTTGCCTGCTACCGTGGATCAAGACGGAAGTCCGTGTCCCACCGGCCGAGACAGATGTACGCCGGGAATCGTCATATATATCAGATGTTAAGTCAGAATTGTCATACGAGCCAAATGTTCGGTGTGAATTGTCGGAAGTGCCAAAAGAATCTTCATATGAGACAGACAACCTTCCAGAATTACCATGTGAGCCAGACGTTCCACGAGAATCACCGTATGAGCCAGAAATTCGTCCATAGCCATCAACTGAGCCTGATGTTCATTAAAAATTATTACATAACCCATTGTGGAAAAAATAACCTTGAAATGTAGACACTTATTATTCTCAAATCATTCAGCATTTCTCATACTACCACTATGCTATAAAATCATACTGGAGGTATATATATATATATATATATATATATATATATATATATATATATATATATATATATATATAATTAATTGAAAAAAAAAATCTTTTTAAAACAATCACATTAGTTATTAGTGTGAATTGTCTTGGTGGTAGCTGTAAAACATATCATGGCCACTAGAGGGCACAACATACAGCAAAATGCTCCATAAAGAGTCACATACAGTATAACAGTACAGTACCAGTCAAACGTTTGGACACAGCTCCAAAATATCTAATAATCTTCTTTGAACAATTGATATTGAGATGTGTCTGCTACTTCACAGAACTGTTTCAGCCAGTTTCATCATGGGGCTTATGGATTTTGCACATGCACTTGACAATACTGTTCTTGCCAGAACAACTGACAACTGACCTTTGTGTCTTAAAATCATAACTGACTGTTGTTGTTGCTACTTAATTACGTAATGCCATATGTGTTTTATATGATGGTTTGTTTTCATATATCATAGTTTTGAAAAAAAAAATCCAGTTATTGTTCTCGAATGTAGAAAAAAAAATCCAAACTTGTGCCCAAACTTTTGACTGGTATACAGTTGGCTTGTCATAACAGAAACTAACATTTACATATAGACAAATTATGTCTTAGAATTAAATAAAACATCAAAGACAATTATAACTATTTAAAGTCTAATTAAAAACATTTCCCAGTATAATCACGTTTTAAATGTTTTAAAGTAACACATACTGTAAAACTGTAAATCAAATCTATTTTTAAAAAACTTTACATCACTTTTGTAACCAGCAGTCTAGACTGAGGTTTATGTCATAAACACACTCACCTTTGGCCACATCTTTGCTCACTGTTACCACAGTAGGTTGCACTGGCGGCTGCTGTAGTGGATTGGAAGGTTGGCTTGTGGTCTGCAAGAGAACATACAAAAAGAAGGTGAGTGACGCTAGACGGTATAGACCATAAACTGCTGTTGTACATACTGTGAACTAGTACTACATCACACAAAAAGTCAAAAACTGCTGGTATTGTTTCAGATGTTTTAGATTTGTATACTTAATGACGTACCATACAGCAATGACGTACTGTATATCCAATACTTTTTCAGTGTATAATTTATCATTATACATTGCAGATGTCGTGTTATGGTTTGCGGGTTTGGACATTGTGGCTGCTTAGGACACATTCTAACCGAAACGGGAAAGTAACAGCATCTCATGGGCTTTCGAGTGTTGTTCTTTTTTTAAATTCCATGTTCCCTGTTTCATGAGCCAAAATGGAAAAAATGTATCAAAACAATGTTGGATGTAAGAAACAAAACACAAGCTACAGTATGAAGAAACAAAAATCTTGTTTGCTTCAAGAGAAAGAGAGACTAGTGAGGCGTTTCAATACTATACATGTTACTATTAATGAATAAAAAGTAGGCTGTGTTATTATGAACAAGTTGATGCAGAACTCTTGAAGTTGATAAGATAAAACACTATGCTTGCACTAGAGACTCCTTCCATGCAATATCCATCCATACATCTACTGTAGTAACCTCTGTAGTCCAACTGGGGATAGTGGAGGCCAATCGTAATTATCATTGTATTTATTTCCATTTTACGAACGCGGTATGACCTCCAGTCAACGTGCATTTCTTTGGACTTGTGGGAGGAAACCAGAGTACTCGGAGGAAACCTCCCAAGCACGGGGAGAACATGCAAACTCCATGCACAAACCTGAAGCAGGAATCAAACTTCTCTGTTCCACCTTCCATACATTATACATGGTTAAAAATACGACTATTAGAAAATATGAAAATCAGATTATTATTAGATTATGTAAAGCCGCCAAGTCATGTCCCTGTGAATAAGCTTCAGATCAACAAGCGTTGGACTAATCCAACAGAAATAAGTGGCTTAATATTCAATTCAATATAGTTACCTACAGCTTATGATGCATCATATATATGATGTCTTGCTTTCAGAAATGTCGTACTATTCATGTTTCCCTAAAGATTTTCTCGCTCAAACGTACCATGACAGCACAACCTTATTTTAAGCTCGACACTCACAGCAGAGTCCAAGTAGCTGAAATGAGAGTCAGCTCCCACTGGGTCACAGAAATAGGACGAAAATGGTGTTTAGGGGCTACTAACTGTGTATTTTATCCCGAAAAGAGTGATCAGGATGAGAAATGGCGCCCGGGGCATCGTACTTCTATCTGACAGCGGCTTAAAGTATGTGGAGGAAAATAAGCTGCTGCAACATCTGCTATTACAGCCACTGTTTCATGTGTGGGAGGTTACTCCTGGCTGCTACAAGACAGAGATGACATACGGCACAGCTCCTCTCCTGAATCGCTAACCTGCGCTGGGTACATGACAGTAAGGGAGGATATGAATTGTAAAGTAAATCCTGCTCCAGCGGAGGGGAGATTGCTCTCCTTTGTCAGTATGCATTCCTGGTATTGTTGCAAAAGACTGGATTTTTGTTATAATAAGGCAGGACTTTAGTTCTATGGATCCATTTGTCTCTGAGGGAGGTGTCGAATCACTAGCTTACCAGTGTATTGACTTACCCAAACTGAAACGAAGCACAACCTGTGACTGGCATGATCTGCACACACACCACTAAACCATACTTTACTAGCGACTCTACAAATCATATTGCAAGCTCAAAGCATTACCTTAAAGAGAACAAATTCGTGCTGGAAACGTTCTTGATAGCGGAAATAGAGAAATCCTACAAGATATGATTAAATGAAGCAGCTCACAGATGGCAGACTCATGCTTAAATAGCTATAAGAGATCACGCGCTTTAGGAGTCTTTACCCCAGAAATGCTTCACACTGTGAGCCATCATACATCCTAATCCACTGTGAAACAAGCAGAGAAAATGCCCTCGAGGGAACAGACCATCAATCAGGAGCGAATTCCACTGCAACACAATGGAAATTTCGCTCTGCGGTACCTTCTTGCTTTTCTTCAGGAGCTTGTTTAAACCCGCTGCATGCTGTAGGAGGACGAAGCCGCTGACTCTGTGTTTCCTAACAGCTGTTGAGAAAATTTAAGGCTTTTTTTTTTTTTTATAGACCTAATAAATACTTGTCAAATGAAAGGAAAAGCCGTTGTGATGCGGCACAAGCTTCGCTACTGGAGTCTGATACACCAAGACCTGTTTAATCCAAGGAGCACAGAAGCCAAACATCCTCCCCTCAGAGCGTATTATTCCTTTACACTAATGGAAAAAACAGTGTGTTAAGTAAAAACGCACATAGGCTGAGCAAGGAGACCTGTGTCTTCAGTCCAGTGGAGCCACCTGGTTTTCTCTTATAATTTCTCTTGTAATTGGTGCTGGCATGGCATGCTCAGGCAGAAGCATCGACTATATCAGTCTGAAAGTTTTTTTTTTTTTTTTCCACACCTTAATATGGACCAGTGTATACGGAACAGGAAGGCACAGGATGTTATTTTGTCTGAGACTTGGCCCCAGATGTCAGTGGTTGACTGGGATTTCCTCCAGGAGATAAGAGTTTGCAAAACCGCAGTCTGGCCAAAACTCATATGGCACACACATAAACACACAAATAGACCGAAACCATACCACACTGGGATCTGACCAGGTTTTATGTGTGGAAAGTTGCAGACTGTATAAGCTGATTGTAAAAGTTTGAGGTTGCACCAATATAACACTTTGAGGAAAATTAAACAACAGGGGTAGACAATACCGAGACTGTTGGCTTGTTTTCATAATCACCACTTCCATAATCACCCGAGGCCTGAAAGAGAGAGAGAGAGAAAGAATTTTTTTATTTTTTATTTTATCAATTGTATCTCAATATCTTTGATGTTGTCTCAAAAGCCAGACGTTCTGCATGTGTCTGGGAGCAAACAGATCTTTTTTACTTGTGTTCAAGGCTTCAATGTCTGGAAACAGGACTGCATACAAAGCATTCTCTTTAAAATGTGAGCAGTTTCCCAGCACTACCAGCCACAGGGCTCGTATCTATCAGTGCACAAGCACATTACAATGTAGACCCGGATTAACGTAAACCCCAAAACATGCATAAAACAGCTCTGTATTGTATATCTCATATACCTCTGTATTATATAACTCAATACCATTTGTATTTTTCACCACTGCCGGAAGAAGTCAACCAGAGAATAAATCTTTTTTTTTTTTAAATACGCAGCAACAACAATTTATTCTTTTTTTGTGTATTCTTTAATGGGCTCCCTTTTGGATCCTATGATAGATATGAAATCCACACTTGCCACAATAGAATATGAAAAGTGCTTCATCACTTTTTCAACTTTTAAAATAGAATCCCCCACCCTGAATACAATATAAAGCTTGTCTCTACATTTGCCTGTAGCTGTGCCATCTGATCATATATTTTTCCATAATTTTTCATATCTATATATGGGGAAGTGAAGTGGCAGTAATAATAGACACAAGAAACAGAAAGCTTTTCGGGCTATAATGTTCCTCGGCCCGCTTTGTGTGTGTGTATGTATATATATATATATATATATATATATATATATATATATATATATATATATGTATGTATATATATTTATATATATTATATACTTTAATTTCTACTGGGAACATGATTTATTCTGAATCCAAATATAATCTCCCATAAAGTGAGTCAGGATGTGAGTAAAGGCCTTTTGGCTCATCACAATGGGTATTTGGGACTTACTCCATCGGAATCATCCTCTTCTTCCTCACAATACCGTTCAGCTGCACGAGGGTCCCCAACTACCTTCAGATCTCCAATAATACCCTGAAAGACAAACATTCACATTAATGAGCAACTTTGTGTATCAGTGCAACTTGCAATTTATATCCGATTTTCTCATATAATCAGACATTCGTTCTGATTTCACTCACTTTTCACTCACTGATTTCACATACCCGTTTATTTTTGTCCTTTAAGGCCATCACCATTATAGTCCCCTGAATATAATGCCATTCAGACTACCATTTCCTGAGCAACACAGCTTTTCTAAATAACATTAACTGGAATTTATCTTCATAAGTATCCAGATTTCCCCCTCACTTCTCACATGACCAGGGGTGAGGTCAAAGGTTTGTTTGAAGAATGCAGTCAAAGGGTCTTTATGACACCTAAATTGACCTTTTGTGGTGCAAACAGTGACCCTTGCTGAAAATCCCACAGTCCAAGCTGGGCTTAGTCAAACCCTCAGATCTGCCGATTAGCACGCAGCCCTAATGAGAGCAAAAAGATGGTAATCATATCTAGCCTAATGAAGCTTGTAATTATAATGGCTGACTCATTACAAAGACATTGCTGATGTCACACTAAAAGGCCTCCCCAGACCACATGAAACACGGTAAGATCAGAGGAATCGTGTTGAAGCGCATCCCACCCATCTGCTCATGAATGCCTATTGTGATTCCTCAGTCCAGCCCTGAAAGTGGAGCATTCCTGCTGGCCCGGGCGCCTCACTATGGTTATGGCCAGACAGCAGGACAGGCAGCGCTGCCACGGATAATAGCTAGGCATGTGATAACCATGCAGCCTTAGTGTGATCTCATTCTCTCGCAGAAGATAAAGAAGGATTTGCAGAGTCACTTAAATACTTGGAGTCTATGTTTAAGAATACCTAAGTAGTGCACAGTTATACGGATACACAATAAGTCCATTTACAATGACTATTATACAGTAGATATCTTAGCTTACCACATAATGTGTTCCATAAGGACGGGTAAATGGGAATGCTACCCCTAAAATCTAAATCTGTGGGTGACTCCATGTTTACAACACTATTCAATTGGTAAATCATGGAATTAAAAAAATATATATTTTATTTTCAAGAATAAAACACACAGACATTTACATTTACAAACACTAATATTTCAATTGACTCCTGTTAGCTTTGATTAGGGTGCGCAATGTGGTGGCAATTCATGTTTGAAAATAATTCCTCATGCTTCCAGAAGCACTCTTCCTCAATTCGAGTCCCTGGGCCATGAAGGAAGAAAATCTCCTTTTATCACTGATGGGATAACAGGGTCATGCAGTACATTCAGGTCAGCAGCTGACTTTATGACTTGTGAATTTTATTGCTGAGCCTATACATGACCAAATGAAGCAACCCCAGATCATAACAGTCTTGTATAGTGGGCACTATACATGATGGAGGCATCACTTCATGTGCTTCCGCCTTCTTACAGTACTTCACACACATCGATCTGGAATAGGGTCAATCTGGACTCATTAGACATCATGGCCTTTTTCCATTGCTTCCATTGCTTAGTCTCACTAACAAGTGGCTCTACAGGTCATTAGTCCTAATTCTGTAAGGGGGGGGGGGGGGGGTACGAGAGGAAAAATAACTGGAAAAGAAGAAAAAACGGAAATATGAGGCAAAGAAATCGAGAACTTGTGACTCATTCTTCTGGTGCAAGGGCAAGCTCCGAGTACAAACTGAATGTCTTTATATTTTACGCCAAGCTGAAAGTAAAGCTCAGCTATTCTACTCAGTAATTCTCTCCATGCCTGTATAACAACATCGCAAACAATTTTTTTTCCCTAACTTTTATTTTTTTGCTTCGCAGTCCCTTTACAGGCTCAGTAATATCACCTTATCACTGAAAATAAAAGTTTCCATGATCTTTAGTAAATTTCGTGAAACTACTAAGTATAACATGCTGAACATGTAGAATATACTAAATTAGTGTGTTTAAGTCTTTTATAGCTTTACATACATAGACCATAATCATGGAATCACCCATGCAGGAATTAGTTAGGGTAACCCACAGGGAAAAAAAGCTGCTTGCACACACTGTTACAGATTAGATATCCCATTTGGCCTAAAGTCTGCAGTTCTCATCAAATGATCAGGAAGTATTAGTCAGACCAAAACCACAAAAGGGCCATTTGTAGGCTGACTCTATTAGATCTGCATTTCCTTGTTTTGGAGTGGAGTGTTTAACTTAAAACAAAGCCGACAGTGTACTGGCTTATAATCACATTTTACTGAGAGAATTTCAGAGAAGAGATGCTGCAGCATTTATACACTGATTATACAAGTTAACCTTTAAACTAGATGCATATTAACACTCTAAATCACAACGAGACAACATCTTTCACATGTTCAAAAAGATTAGAAGATGCCATGGGCAGTATAAGGATAAGATAGGGAAAGAAGAGGGTATATCTGCTGTAAATTTCCTCACTGGATCACACTCTGGGAAAAGAGCCAAGTGCCTTGGCCACCACACTTATGAGCTCCCAAACAGACCTGTCTGGATAGTGTTGCTGTGATTGACAAGAGAGAGAGTAATGACATCCCTCCCAGCCAGAGAGCTCAGCCAAGTTTGCACTTTTGGACTCCTTACCACAGACGGCTTTGGCATTATCAGGATTTTAACTTGTGATCCTCCAGAGATGGGGCAAACACTTTTTGAGCAAAAACTCCTGGATCATTAGACTACAGGTTTTTCGAGGAAATTCAGGTTTTTGCAAAATCAAACAAACTACTCAATCAAATCAAACTTGTGTAGGGGAAGCAGTTGGTTTCTGCTAATTTTACACTCCTCATACTTGAGCAAGTGATCTCTTTTTGGAAAAACACAATACTGTTCAAGAGGTACCCCTGACCAGCCTACCTCAGACTCATGCTTATATTGGCACCAGGGCAAACTTACCACAAAGTTATCATCATCAGCACCTCCAGCTTGACCCACAAAGAGCCCAGCTCCTGCTTCCAGCTCCATTTCATCTGGGGAGCGCTCGAACGGCTTCGTCTGTGGCTCTGAATCACAACTGGGGTACAGGGTGACCTGATCATCCAAGACACTGATAGAGAAACGATTCCAGTAGTTGAAGAAGGAGGGAACAGTGAAGCTTGCAGCCTCGTAGGATGCCTGGGAGTCCGGCTCAGTGTAGAACAAAACAATATTCTGCTTTCCGTCCTTCGTGGCTGTAAGTTTCACCCCCACGTACATGATTTTTTGTTGGGTGTCAGTGATTGAGAAGATGACTCCAGCTTTGGTGGAAGTTGGTTTTAGGTTGAACATGAGGGAGAAGTCACGGTAGAACGATGCAGGCAAGTGTGCACGAGCCAGTTGACCAGTCTTGGAGTTCATATCAAACACAAAGCCAGGGTCTGGGTCATAACTCTTGGTGACACCATCAGGAAGAGGGTAACCAATCAGCTGTGAGAGTGACACACCTCTATCCGCTGCTAAAGGAAACAAGAGGAATAAAGGTTAATTAAAATTGATTGACACCATATAATAGAAAATAGGAAAATATCTGAGGTTTATATTTGGTTTGTAGGGCAGGACTTGGTTAGAAAAGTGTGTTTGTTAGACTGTTGGATCACACCTTAAAGGAATGAACTCAGAAGAGTTACCATGGCTAATAATGAATGAAAGTTGGTAGGGACTAATTTATATATTTACATAGTTACATACATCAAAATCCCTGCACAGCTTTCATTCAACGTTAGCGTTATTTTTTCCTTTAAGAGGTAGTCGTCAGGGTTAATTTGGGATTAAACAGATTTTACATGGAACAGTACTCAGAACACCCCCACACCACCCCAACCTGACCCTAACCCAACCCCTTTCTATCCTCCAAGCCCAAACACTACCTACTGTATATAGTAGTAAATTTTATCATTTTTTATATTTTTAGTGCAATGCAATTCCATATACAGGAGCAAAATTATAAACACCTTGGCTGGGGTGCCAGTCCATCGGCACACACATCCACACGCTCCTTCACACACTATACCAATTAGCCTAATCTGCATGTCTTTGGACTGTGGAAAGAAAACCGGAGTACCCAAAGGAAACCCACCAAGCACGAGGGGAACATGCAAACTCCACGCACACAATCGATGGGAATGGGAACGGTGGAAATCAAACTCGGACTCTGGAGGTGCTAACCAATAAGCCACCATGCCATCTCCCTTTGTTCTACGTTTTGTTCTATACCACATTTAATACGTGCACCGAAAAAAAAAAAAAATTGCGCTCAAACTTTCATGGGACAGTGCTCTTCCTTAATAGGAAATAATGTTTATCCTTGATGTCAGAGATTTTTTTTCTTTTGCCGGGGCAATAACATACAACTTTTATTTTTCTTTAGAGGATCAGTGAGTCACCTCAAGGGAGTTATTACATAAAATAAAGCAAACACAGTCTTTTCTAAAATAGCAACCCAGCTCCATGGAGTAAAAAAAAAAAAGGTTAAAAACTATTTGTAATGGGGAACACACCAGAGAGGAGTCATAAAGAGCTGTCATCTGTTACGCTACTGCTAATTGGGTTTTATTCATATAATCGGAATAATTGGACCTATTTTGTTTATTTCAGCAAAAGGATTGTTTATAGGCTCGGCAATAAATATAGGCTTTACAATAGAACACGTCCACTGCCTGTTAGGCAGTGTAGATAAGCACTTGGGGTGTGTAATTACTGTAGATAAGCACTTGGGGTGCCCGGTCCTATGTAACTAAGTGTTAAGAGAGTGTGTAGGCATGTCAGACAGTTATGTAGTGTTCCGACTTTATTAATGTATACTACCAGTCAAAAATTTGGATACACCTCTCCTAATTCAATGGTCTTTCCTAATTTTAATTTCTTTTTATATTGTAAAGAAAATGTTGAAAATATGCACTGATTTCCTTTGAACAGCTGACATTGAGAAGTGTCTGCTACCTATATGCTCTATAAAGCCTTTATAATGGCTCCAACTTGAGGTGCTGTTTGTTAATTGGATATTTTTGAGGCTGGTAACTCTAAATTAACTTCTCCTCTGCAGCAGAGGTAAGTTTTGAGCCTTTTTTTTCCATGACAGCCAGTGTTATCATGGTGCTTGATGGGTTTTGCAAATGTACTTGGCAATACCGTTCAGGCAAGTGCTTTTCCAGAAGGGTCTTCATGTATTAAAATAAAGACTGACTATTGTTGATGTTAATCACCCAATTCCATATGTGTTATTTCATAGTTCTGAAATCTCCAGTATTGTTTGTTCTACAATGTTGAAAATAGAAACAACAAAGAAAAAAAAATAATAATTAGAAGTTGTGTCCAAACTTTTGACTTGTACTGTAGCTGACGTCTAAGAAAATAAGAGCAGATGGAGTACGGAGACGCTTGACACCATGTAGCATACAGTAACACGTTAAAATGTAATGATAAAGCTCTGAAGACAGATGAGCCGCTTTACATTCTATTTCACATTCATCAGCCTTGTCACATGTCAAAACTGGAGTCCTTTAGCTAGCATGTTCATAATATGTATCTGTTTGTTCATAACACAATACTATTTTGTACTATGGCCTCCTTTGGAACTTACAAGCCAGTTTAAAAAACAAGGTGGTAAAAGCAGGTGGTTAGTTTGCCTAAAAGCTGCCTACAACCCACCAAGGTAAGCATCATTTTCCCACACAAAAAAGTTGTTGGACTTTTCAGTGGCGTAGCAAAACAGACATGAACAAGGCTAATAAACTCAGTTAAGTAATCTGTCCAATACTCACACAGCTGCTGTCGGAATGTTTGTGAAGGTCCTGCACCATCAATTCATCATCAAGACAGAGAGGAGAGCTTCAGCACAGATTTCAAAATGCAAAAGCTTTACATGCATGTAAATATACGTATAACTGCTTCTATAGGCATAAGTATGTATATATTTATTTATTTATTTTCCAGGGGTTTTTAAAGTACTGTACTTGGTGCGATTAATCAAAATACTCCGGGTCCTGTCATTTTTTCATCAAGACCAAGGGCCTGAGGGAATTCGACACAGAACCCAAACACCTGCTGAAAGCCCGCTGTCACATCAACACAAGGGTCAAAGACTACGAAGAGTGCAAAACATACATTATTCAATGCAGATGTGCAGGATTTGAACCCCAGCTGAAGATTTTCTTGTAAACCAAGCAAGGAGGAAATGACTTAATAACCAAACCATAAAAGAAAGGCCTTGACAGGATAACGCTAACGTCAAAATGTGGTGAACATCCTGTATACGTCCAGGTGCTGACGTGTGGAAAAAACAAACTAAAAACTGAGCACTCGGAGAGTTGATCCATATATAGAGTCTGCTTGAGACTGTAAGGAATGTCAGTGACTGGCTAAGATTCCCAAGCACCTCAGGGAAACACGAGTCCTTGACTGTTACCTTTCTGTCAGCAGGCGATAAATTGTAACAGCAGAATCCAGATGGCTGCAGGAATGAAGTCACAGTCAGAGACGACCCTCAGGGTGAGATAGGTCTGTTATCTGAGATTAGCATAAAGCCAGCCGATTCACCAGTCATGTCACTTTAAGATTTGACTATACAGTATCTGCAGTTATGTAATAGCCCCAGCGAAAGCCGCAAACCAAGTACATGATGCTAAAAACCTTTTTACATTTTTTATCATGATTTTCCCTCTTAAACTCCTAACACAGTTATAGTTTGTCAACTTGTGACCATAATTCAACTGATCTGTTCTGGTATAAGAAGAGTGAAAAGATCTAAAACAGGTGTCCAGCCAGCACCAGGATGTCCCGGAACATTGCTATCAAAATACCACAAAAAGCCTAGCAGATGTTGATGACAACATGGCTCATTTTTACAGATGTGCACCAAACAACAGTAAAGATATTGTGAAATTTGACTTCATAATTAGCAGCTACCCCCATTTTTATTTCTCAAATGTCTCTAGGCTAATGTTAGCCACATCTTCCACATCCCATGTTCTTAGGCGATTTGCCTTTTTTTTGACTTTCTAACTTTGATTCAAGTTGCATATGACTGTTACTTCAACTAGGGAAAAAATGTAAAATAATTAAAACAAAAAGTTATGAACAGCTTTCAAATAATTTTCTCATGTATTGAATATTCTAAATATTACCAATAAACAGTACATTTTCTCATATCTACATATGACTATCTGAAAAGGATGGCTCTATTATTGATGGAACGATCATAGATTTCAATCAGTGATCTGTCAATTTCCTGTGCATAAGTGATAGATTAAAAAAATGTCAACTGTTAAAAATAATTTAATTGTTAAAAATTCCTACAACACACCACGTTACATTTTACTGTCCATCTGGGCAACTGCTGTGTAGAGGAAAAGTGCATGCATATGATGCCAATAACTGGACAAGCTGACAACACAGCTGTGTATTACTAACCGGCATTAGCTGTATGGCTAACCAGGAACTAGCCGTATGGCTAAATTTGTATTAAATACAGTGTAACATTAAAAGATATGGACATAACTTCCCTCAGTGCGACTGTAGAAGCTTTATATGAGTCTCAGCTGAGCAGAACTCTGGAACACAAGGGTTGTGGAATTTGGCCCCCTATTACTTATGCTGCGCTTGCGTTCCGGGTGACAACCTTCACAGTTGGTGGGCAAAACCAGAAAAATTCTATTGACCAACACCTACTGTAATGTACTTATATATTTGTGATGAACAGAATTGTAAGAAAAAACTATGAAAAAAGTATTGAACTGTGCGGTTAAACTGATTAGTAATCAAAGACCATTGGGTTAATCAAACTGATGATAATTATGGAATTGTTAAACCAATAATCAATAAACTGTGTGATTAGTATTTGTAGCATTAATAGCTGTTAAATTAATTCACTAGTGGTTTATAAATATATATATATATATATATATATATATATATATATATATATATATATATATAAAAAAAAAGACAGGATATAAGTGCATGGTAATGTCAGAACGTTTCTGACACTGGAGGCACACTCCCGGCAATCTGCAACCTTTCTGGTAATTATCCCCATTAACTGAAATTAAATCTTCTTTGCCTAGAACGCTCGACTGAATCATTGTGGATGAGTTGTTTATGCGTGCTGAGCTTTCAGAGGGTGTACCACTCTTTCTGCTCCACAGCTGTGTATCAGTGTTACTCACTCAGAAAATAATAAATGCCAAATGTAGTGTAATTTAGGCTCGTCCGACTAATCCCAGCAGTCATACCGGCACTCTTTCACTCGAGAGGGATGCAAAACAGTGATGTGTTGACCCTAAAGGTGCAGCAGTAATCAAGAGTTAAAAATTAGCAATTTAATGAGAATGTCTTCATGCTGGTGGGTTTTCCCTCTTCTCACAAATTTCTGACAGTTAAATTAGTTACTGAAGGCAGTGATGCAGAGAAAAAGCAGACTTCTAAAAGAAAGCGCTTGCAGGCTTTACGCTTCTCAGCTTACACTCAATATCGCTCTGTTTGCACTGACGAAACAAAAAGGGGGTGTCTTTTTGGTTTACAATCACTTTGCTGATGGGGGGAAAAAGACTGAGTAAATATTCCCATTCAAATTAAGGAAGTGCAGCTATAGTAGACAGAACGTGAACATAAGCAAAGTGCATTCTAAGCTCTGGACTTCTTTCATATTGGTCACTAACAGAAGAGAGTTTGCCAGGTTTTAGAAAAGGTCCCCCTCACAAGACAATGAACCATGCAGTCAAAACATTAGAGGGTCCCATGTTGGCAAAATCTGTGCATGGTTTGAGTTGGTTCTCTAAACACAATAAACATCCAGATCCATGGTGATTTTATTCATTAATTTGGTAAATTCAAATTACATATCGATGAGGACTTGGAGCAGAAGATTATATTCATTTTAGAGTATGTTTATTTCAAATTTAATCCAGCATTCTATTCAAAGGGAACCCTAATTCCGGTAAGGGGGGGGGGGGGGGGGCTTTCGAATTCTTAGAGTTTTAAATTTAACAAAGGAATATATCTGTATGTTGATTAACCTAAAGATAAGCCTTGTATATAAAGTACAGCCCATATAAAGGTAACATTTTTACTTTGTTTATTTCTTATGCTCTTAACGGCCATAAGAAAAGAAAAGCAGTACTGTTATACCCCTACTGGCAACGTACTGTAGATAAGAAGACAATGAACAAACAAAAATCCCCGAAAATGCTGGTATAAGTATCTGATCAATCTTTCACCATGTACAAAATTTAATTTGCTTTCATAAAATATGGTTGTAAGGAAACTGTGATAAGATGTGACCTACTGTACGACTGACTGTTTTATTGTTTGGATCAATTTGATGAAAAGAACGCTCCATCAGCCAACTGCAAAGTCGCACCAAAGAAGCCACATAAGAACACCACTTCTTACTTCCTAGACTGTATAAACATCTTGGCTTTCAAACAGGTTCTAGCTTCGAGTTTAAAAAAGCAGTAAGTCTGCATGCCTCTGGCATCCATAAAACTGACAACAAACCAAATGTCTCTCATTCATATAAATCTTCAGACCATTGTTACTGAAAGAGTAAGTAATGGAGAAAGTTGCTGGTTGTGCTTTTGGAGTTTTCCCATAGAAATCAACAAATGAGTTCAGGGCCAAGATCAGAGACAGGCTGTATTTGATCGCACACATTTTCCTAAACAAAAACTCAGCAATCCTTCAAAACATGAAGTTTTTGAGATCTAAATTTATTCATCTGATGGTGTGAATGTGCTTTTTTTTTTTTTTTAAATCGATTCATTTGAGACTCTAAATCGTTAATGTCATTTACCACAAGTATCATGAGATATTCAACAGCTTATGAGAATATATTAAGTGCTATAATACGACTCTGGTCAATTTCGAAAGAAACTCCACCCAATTATGGGTCAACTGCCTCCGGCTAAACATCTGGATAGTGAGTCAACACCGAGACCTGTGGTCACCAAACACTGTCAAGTTTCAGCAAACACATTCTGCCCACCAAGGAAGAGTACAGAAAACCAGCAAGAAAAATATAACAGGAGAAACTGTTCCCAGACTTTGCTGAGAAAAAGGAAATCCTCTTCCTGACCGCACTTCATCCATCTTCAAGAGATTTACATTTTTCACATTTAGTAGATACTTTTCACTGAAGTTACTTACAATGAAGAGAAAGACAATCCACGATAAGCAGCTGAACATTCAAGGCCAACAGCTGCTCTCAGACAGCCATTTTCTGAATACCAACTTGGAGGCGTAATCACTCAGCCACTACTTCCCACACGTCAGCTGTGCTATACAATCGATTATCAACACATCATCTTAGCAGTCACAGTTGCAAAGATTCCTCCTTTCCGGTGACTCACTGTTTCTCATCTGGACGGTTCAACATCATCTCAGAAGTGATGCTTCTCAGCCAGCAAATTTGATTCGGGTCTGGTAGCAGAAATACAAGTCTGAAAATGAGGAGCCAATGCCTTTAAATGACAAAAGGAAGTAATTATTTATATGAACAAAACATCAATCAATAAGCTACACATCGTAAAACTAAGTGCTCCATATCTCATTCTCCATCCTGCTTGTGCTGTACAGGGTCATGGAAGGCCTGGAGCCTATCTCAGGGGACTCAGGGCACTTGGCAGGGTACACACTGGACAGGGTGCCAGTTCAACTAAATGCACAGTACGGGCAATTTGGAAACACTAGAGGAAACCCACCAAGCACAAGGGAGATCATGCAAACTTCACATACACAAACCTTAGGCCGGACTTGAACCCTTGACCCTGGAGGTGGAAACCACTACGCCACCATGCCGCCTAGTGCTAAAACCAACTACTGTCTACACTGACATTTGTAAGATCTGCATGGATGATGAATGGCGAAGTGGGTTCTCAAAGCCTGAAAGAAAACTGCAGAACTTTTCTGGCAAGCTGTCTTAAAAAAAAAAAAAGAAAGAAAGAAAAAATAAATGTCTCCCACCACGCCCCACATCTGTAGTTGTACTTGTTTATAAGTCTTCTGTTTAATCTGAATAATGTGTTCTTAAGTTATTAAGTGGAGATGTTTCATTCCATGTACTCCAATATACAATTGCATGATGATGAAGCTAACAAACTGACTATAGTGTGAAGATCATCGTAAGTGGAATAGGAAAAATCATCAATACAGTGCTTTGTTCATCTATGTTCCCAACACAGGATCAGCTCAAGGAGACAGAAGTCCACAATGTACTGTATGCATGATCATTTGTTCAAACAGCACCAAAGAAGACCTGCGCAAAATCTCCACCTCTTAAAAAACACACACAGTGAGATACATCACCTAAAGAGCCACCTCCAGTGGCTGACAGGAAGGCATGGATAAACTGTCATGAAATAACAGATCCCACATACCATGACACGGACGGTACAGATAGCAGGACGTGTCTGATATATTGGCCATCAAGAGCCATAAAGTGTGAACAAGTAGACTCTTTATTAGGATTGCCTGTAAGCATGGGACAGGGTGTGAGAGACAAGAACGACTGATGTATTCAAGTGTGCTGGGAAATATGGAGGTAAAGGGTCAAACCTGAATATGGGTATAAATGTGATAGGGATGTGACTAAGTAAAAACAACCAAAGGTAATAGATTGGGAGGAGTAATACATAATATGGTCCAACCTCTGGAAGGTTGGACCATATTAGCTATAGTCTTCAAACTCACGCCCAAAACCTTCTCCCAGTAGGATTAATAACATTTGCAAAAATGAACAGTGTTCCATTATGTCTTTGTACCATGAATAACACAGTTCCATATGTTTGTACCATGAATAACACAGTTCCATAAGTCAATTATGAATTGACTTCATTCTTCACAAGCACAATCCTTAAAATAAAAAAAAGAACGAAATTCCATTCCATCATTTTGTGCCTTGCCATCTAAATCCTAACCACAATTTTCTGCGGACCACCAAGAAGGTTTTCCAGACCCCTTTTCCAGTGTTCAGCATGCTGTTCGCATTAAAAAAACGCCCCTACTACAGCCTGAATCTTGCCATTGTCCCCTGAATTGTTGAGACGGCTGCTGGTTTCACTTGTCCTGATTCTGAAAGAGCGATACCAGATGCTCAGTCTCTGTAGGAACACTTATACACAGATACTGTTTTTTTTTTTTTTTTTTTACACCATCCACCTGTCATGCATTGTTCAAGAAGCACAGATTTACAGCCACACTGCAGTAAAATTTGGGTTCTCTGAACAAGTCTCAGAATGCATTCCCTCCATCTCAGCTCTAAATGAATTAGCCAAAGATGTCCAATAAAGAACGTTATTGCTGTGGCCACTCTTCAGAAGAACTACATGTACAGTATTTGTACACTTATTTAAAAGAATAAGCACAATGAAAAAACAACAAGCCATGTCCGGGTCATTTTCTCAATAGTAAACTCTGCAGTCCTATAAAACCGTAAATCCTAATTCAACAAATCATTTGTGTACAGGCAGGTCATAATCACAAGACTCATGACTGGAGGAGAAATTGAAATAAAAAACATGTGGAAAAATTCAGCATGACCGTTTTAATTACAGATCTGTGACATCTAGCTCCTAAGGGCTTTACAAAACAAGCTTGAAAAACTGAGGTAGGATCACATGAACATTTCGAAAAATGTTCTTGAATTCGAAAGGCTTCTTTTTAAGAACTTGGACTAGATTAACTCTTGTCTGAGAGCTGCATAATATCCATGCATAATGCTATGGAAAACAATATTCCAGTACATCGACTGACGATACTGTTTCACATGCCCTTTAGTCACACTTGTTTTTTCAGGAATGCCTGGACCCCATGCCCCTGCTGGACAAACATTCCCACATTGCAACTAGTTAAACACTCAATTATGACATGAGACACATGTTACAGGGTAGAGCATTTCCCACCCAATGAGTGTAATCTTCATTATTTGCACATGCATGTTTTAATTAAAAATAACCTAATTAAAAGTCATGACCTTGAATGTGTCCAGAATTATTCTAAGCTATAATTAAAATAGCCATAATAACAGTATAAACTAAATTTCACTGCAGACATGGTCACATATAAAGACAAAAAAATTAACCAGGACATGCAAAGGTTTAGTAGGGCTGTGCCATGCATAGTGAAAACACCATGAAGTGAATGTGCAAAATGAATTAAAGCACACAGCGCCCTGTTGTCATCCCTCTCCCAATCCACGCCCACACCACCATGCACTTACATCTGTCTCAAGACCACATAGCACTCAAGCATGCAAACCAACTAAGACAATTAAACAAACAAACAAACAAAACAAAAAAAAACGCCTTGAAACAGGTGAATGACACGACCCACAAACAGGTGGCCGCTGGTTCAGAATGCATCTCTTCAATGGGCTCAAAAAGAGATGGCATTCTAACCCGCCTTTACCTTTCTGGGTACTAACGGACAAGCACTGATTGCCATCATCACTCTCCTCAGGGAGTGAGCTGCATTCCACTGGGAAACGTCTGTCCTGCAGGACTGTCCAGCAGCTGTCGATCAGGAGCTCGCAGAAGCTGCGGCATGGCATCTGTGGGGACAGGCCTGGCACCGCGCAGCGTGGCATTGCCAGCAAACAGAAAAACCTCTCCACTGCATGGTGGCAGCCTGACTGAATGAAAAAAGCCCACTCACCCAGAAGCGCCTGCACATCCTCCACACTGCTGTGGTGAAAAAAGTTTGGTACTGTGAAACTACCGTTTTTCAGACCATGACAAAATGGCAAATCAGAATCAACCAGCACACAGCGTGGGGATTCAGTGGCAGGTGTCTCCCTAGCAAAGAAAGAATCATCGCTTTCTACAGTTAGTGAACCATTTGAGACAGAGTATTCGTGAGAATACTGTGTCGTGTTATTAAGATCAGCATGCCAATTAGAGCTATTGCTATTTAATGTGTTTCTGTTACTGCTGACACTTTCAGAAGAAATGTTTATGCTTATGTTAAACTGACTCGTAATGGGGTCACCAGGTGAACCAGCAGCCTTGGCAATGTGTTCATCCGTTTGAGAGACATCCGCTTTGGTCAGATTCATCTGCACCTTAGTATCCTCTGCAAGAACATGAATAGTATCCCCACTAGTAGACAAATTGCTTTGAACAGTGTTAAGTTCCTGTTTTTCCAGCAAAGGGGACAAAGTGGCAGGTGTAGGCCCAGATTCAGGTTCAGCAACAGTACTAGAAAGAGACCATGATCCAGATCCAGAGTCAGACTCTAACCCAGAACCATGCTCTACCTCTACTTTCTCACTCTCATTCACGGCTGATCCAGCTCTAGATTCCCTTTCACTCCTCATCTCCTCACCCTTAGTAAGGACGTCCACATAGGGAGCAGCTTTGCCTTCTGTCCTCATGGATTCTTTTGCAGGCACACTTGTTGGAAGAGTTGTGCCTAAAGTAGTAAAATAGGCTGGTGTCTCTGTGCTCTTGCTGTTGTCGTTTAGGATATTGAACCAAAGCCATCCTTGCGAGTGCCCAATGCACAGTCCTACCAGCACACCAAGCCACAGTCCAAGAGAAGGCATCTTGTTCAACATCAGATCTTTTAGCAGCTCATTCAGGGTCTTGCAGCAGGCATGCCCACGGTCAGTAATCCACACTCACTCACCCTGGAGTCCAACCACTCAGCCCCTCAAAGCAGGCAGAGAAAACTCCAGAGGAGGAGTAAACTATTCAGTGTGTGGGGGGGCTGATTCCTTATTGGGCAAAGCCTGGGACCTTTCCTCCCACAGCTCCTCCTGCTTCTTTTGTCTCTCTAGTGATACAGTGTGTCTGCCGATAGATAATCTTGCCAAAAAAATGCCTGAGGCTTCCTTTTGTGAGTGCTGGTGATTTGAGAGACTGAGACAAATGCCTCTCTGATAGATTTTTTTTTTTTTTCACTTTTCCAGTCGTTACTGGGGCACAGAGATTCCACAACCTACCCTCTTCCAGTTTAAAACTTTTCCGACTCTTATCCTTAAGAATAAGGACCATTTATTTCAGAAGACTGTATGTGTGGGTTCTAAAATATTTGGGCGGAATATAGCAATGCAAAGTACTGTACGTCTGAATACAGTTTATTAGAGTATATTCCATCTCTCTCTGTCTCTTTCTCCTTATTAATTCCAAAGTAATAACTGGGTACATCACTCAAATGTTTCAGTACAGATGAGAATTCCTGGTTTCATTTTTTTTTTACCTCTAACACTGCAAGACACATTTTCATCTACCTTTTTTGTTTCTTGCTTTTTGGTCATTGCACATGGTAAATTGTGCTCTTTGGCTCTACCTTGCAATTATTTTTCCACCCCCAACTCTCCATTCCATGTCGGGAGTAGTTAAACACTGATCCAGGACTCACACTCTTGTTCTGACTGGTACAGACAAGTCTATAAGATCTGGAGACAGGACATATATTAATGGGAGTTGTGAGCCGTAGAATTATTACAAGACAAACAACTAGTTGTGGTATTTGCTTATAGAGGAATGAAACTCATGCAAAGGATCATCAGAAGTGTGCATGCATGGTTGCTCATGGCTTTCAACACTATATCATCCTTCTGACAACAGAGACCATCTAATGTCAGAATGACAACACATGGGAAGAGAAATTCTTTCAAAAGCAAGCATTTCCAGCATGCACAAGAGTTTAATTCACTATAATATAGTAACATAAAAGTGTCTTTAAAACAATAGTACAATTTTTTTGCTTGTGCCTACTTAATATGTGGATGGTAGAACTCATTTTGTCTAATATTTAATCTTCTACAATCTGTCAACCTATTAACCGTACACATAAAAAGAGGCCAGAATTTGGTTTAGAAGCAATCATGCGGAATATAACTGGACAAAAAGGTGGAGAACACCAGAAGCCTTTGACTCCTGTATCACCCACTGTATTTGAAACTAAGCAGGAAGAAGAAACAATGCGAAATGTGGGGAAAACCTACGCACAAGATACTCGACCCGCCTTGGCTCTCAAGGAGCAACTGCGATTCTTTACCCATCCTCTTCACAAGCGTTGAGCCAGGAAACATGGTCAAAATAAGCAGGCAGTCCAAGGGGAATAATATGGGAATGACATGAACAAATGTTAAACAGCATTTATCCCTCATGCCAGAACCAGTCAAAAACACAAGTGGGTCTCAAGCAGGATAACAAATGGCTATTGAGGGAAGGGCAACGGTTAAAGTTACAGAAAATATGCCAAGGGTACTTACATAGGGATACAGCAATTTGAAAAAACTTTTTTACAGGTTTCGATTTTTTATTAGAGTCCATCCTATAAAACCTGCTTTGAACCTTACTGAAGAAATAAAATTTTATTAAAATCTCAGTACCATGTTGCTGCAACAGCTGGTACGGTTATGTCTGGTTAACCATTTAAGTAATCAAACAATAATGTTCACTCGATTATACAATTCATAGAATTATCCGCCAACATGCATATTATTATTAGTAGTATTAGTAGTAGCAGTAGTAGTATTAAACACGAGTGCTTATGACCAAAAATGCAGCAGGACATCCAATTAGCTTCACCATGACCGAGGGCTTAAAAGAGTATTACTCGCGCATTATCCCGGGAAGAGAAATTTATGAACCATAACACAGTCGCCACCATTCATAACCTCAACTCACAAAGGGCTTGTTCTTTGAGTGAAAATGGAACAAATCACTCCATGGCTCGGGTATGTCCAGGGATGGGAATCCCCATGCTCTATATGTTGAGTCCCTCACAGGACCTGTTCTCCGTGACCTTTCCCAGCAAGCACTCCACCTCTTTCCCACAGCTCGCACTTGTTTGGGTCCAGTCATTGGGACACGCCGTTCTCCGGTGTGTTTAATGGTCAAGTTCAGACACAGCAGCAGCTTCCTGTGCTAAAGACTAGGCGTTTCCAATGCATGTGCGTCTTCTACAACTAACCCCCAACCTCTTTTCCTTCCTTTCTTTCTGCATGCCTTTAAGTGCTGAAAAGGTTCTATGAGCCAGAAAGCCTCTTGGCAGACTTACATGCAATAAATAAAAGACTCTGGCATGATCATTGGATCTTTAAATGTTATGGTATCAGAGCTGGTAAAAAGATAATAGCAGTGAATATGTCAGGACACGTTAAAACGTTCTCATCGCAAAGAATTTCTGCATAGGCTGGGTGGGCGAGAACTTCACCAGGGGTCAGTATGGTATTCCCTAATGTTCTTCCTCTGCACAGGAAACTTCCATTATGTCCTTCCATTTATTTTCATTATGTTATCATAGAAGATAGCGTTAATCATGTTTGCTTTTATTCCACTGCCTCTTGTCGCAAGAGAATTCCCAACCAACTATAAAAGTTCTAAAAATTGACCAACAAGTAAGACCCTGTTAAAGCAACACTCATCCAAGAATCGTCTTCAGATTGCTATCTGGAAGTCATGTCAACTGGACGTCTTTCTTGTTAAGTAGATCCATGTCACCACTCGTCCAAGAAGCTAGAAGATCAACAAGAAAGAAGGCCAGTTGACATGACTTCCAGATAGCAATCTGAAGACGATTCTTGGATGAGTGTTGCTTTAACACTTAAACTTAACTTCCAGATAAACTCACCTGGATGACTGAGAATCTTCAGAGGCATGAACAGTATGAGTTATTCTCATGTTGCATCCAGGCATGTTTTTCACTCAAGTACAGTATGCCTAATCCATGTTGTATACCCTCATTTATGCCACTGATTTTTAGCTGCAAATGCAAACAATTCTTTTTGCAAATTTACACCAGGAGCAGCATGGTAGGACAACCCATATAGTTTCTGCTTCACAGCTGGTTTGATCCTGAGCTCGAGTTTCTGTCTGTGTCGAGTCCAACAAAAATTTTTTTTTTCCTGGGTTAGTATTAGTTTTCTTTATGTTCTCCATGGTTTCCTAACACTGTCCTAAAAACATCCCAGTAGATGGACTGAGTGTTCTAAATTGCCTCTAGGTATGAAGGATTGTACGTGCTCTGATTTGAACAGTAGCCCAAATTCTCACCAATAGATAGGATCGACAACTTTGAGGCATGGAAATTATGTGACATAAGTTTGGATTCGGTCCCAATATATCCCTCGGGCAAACTAGAAATGTGCAGCAATTACACCGAGCCGCAATGTACTCTTTAATTTCTGTAATGATGCTGTGCTTTTGCGTACCCCAGCATCCTGTACAGAGCTCCAACCTGGGTTATAACTGATAATTACATGAGTTGTATGAATGATGGCTCAGACAAATACAGACTAAACAACAAACACCTTAGGAAAATTAGAGAGCTTTTTTTTTTTTCTTTACAAAGCAAGGATAGAGGTTGAATCATTTCTTGCTCTAAGGTTAGAATAAAGCAGCCTCTGATTTACTCTGAAAAGTTTATGCGTTTAAAATCCGTACAAGTAATTAGCAAATTGAGAGAATTAATTACAGGGTCCGTGTCCTTATTTAACCTATGTCAGAATAAAACACTTTCTCCTGGGAAATTATTGGAAAGTATTACTTCCATGAGGCTAAATTGACTCCAACGATCTTGGGCTATAGTTAGGAAATAACAGCAAGGTGACACTGACACTAAGACTGCAACATGGGTACAAGTGAGTGACGCGCTAACATTAAGGAAATGCATAGTTTTTACTGCACACCATACTGCATTTGCAGATTTGCCGGATTCGGCGGCTGCATGTAGTAAACGTGTCCAAACATACTGTAGGTAATAATAACTCTGAATGTTGTGCTTCTGATGTCACAGTATCTGAGGCTTTGTAAAAGTGAAAGTTTCCATGTTATCCTTGAGACAAAACCAGATGTGACTGGATCTGTATCACAGCTTATTTTTACAGCCTCAGGTGAATAAATCAGACGGAACAAACAAGGAAAAAAAGATTCATGCTTTCCCATTGATCTGTATTAAAGTAAAAAAAAAAAAATCATACAAAATTTAAAAAACATTTTTTTACAAAAAATGGTGATGAAGGTTTTGTGTTTATGCAGCGTGTTATTTTTCACATCTCATCTCCAATCTTTTTTCCTGACTCAGTGTCCCAGAAACATTTTAAATCTACACAAATATCCAGAAATGTTTCTGAATTTAAGGCTTTTAGCCCAGCTTTCAAATGAACGCTACAAATCCTTTGTTAAAAAAGGAATAATAAGTTCCATAATGTCTGTGTCACAGATCATGTTTCCATATGTTATAGCACAGGAACCCGTCAGCTAAAGGTCTTTATGTTTTTTATGTTACTCCTCCAGAATGTGTGACCTAGCCTGTCTGAGCTTGTGCAAGCACTCTGCAAAAACAACATCCCTAGGCCTGGTAATTAACTGCAATCAGAGAGAAAGCTGTGCATGGGGTGAAACCCCACTGAATTTTGCTTTACTAAACCATTAGGAAACTATAGGCCTGGTGACCCGGACGTAACCGGGCAGTTCTTCATATGTGAAATGTATTATTTCTAGCACTAAAGCAATCAGGCGTAAGAACAGAGGAATGTAACACAGCAGACATACCGTCACAACTTCCTAAAATCTACACGTGATCAGGTCAAGAAAACATTTTTTTTTTCATTCTCTTCCTCTTGAAAAAAAGCCATTGTTCTAAAGCAATTTCCATATATCAAGATCAAGCCGATTCTGAACTGTTTATGTAAAAAGTAGACCTCGACCACCACAGCTGCAGCCTTTAACTAAAAGGCCATATTAATGTACATCCGAATGCGCCAGGAACTCCGGCAGTAACGTGAAGATTATGCTTCATTAGAAGTGCCTAGGCGATACACACCCAAAACAAACTTCTGAAAGCCTGGGACATTCCTCAAACTTCAGAACATCAGGAAGATCTTAGCAATTTACAGGCTGCCCACAAACAAGCACATTGGGATAGTAATAGATCAAAGGTGAAAAAGTACATGTCACTTGCAAAATGGCTGCACAATGTGCACACAATGTGTCCACTTGTTCATGAGATCTCAGCAGTGGTGGAAAAATTAAGGCTTAGCTGGAGGACAAATATATTTTCTGTTAGTGGTAGAAAAATAAGACGTTACATTATTTGGTGAATCATGGCAATATCATTTATAGTCTACTTTTAACAATATATGCTGTCACAAAGCAGCTTTACAGAAATCTGAATTTACTTTACAAACCAGAAGTGACAGAGGAAAGAAAAGTGACGTCATGTGGAAGATATCTGGTTTGAAAGGCGGTTTGAACAAGACTCAACTGGAAACCTGGGATAAGCACAGGACCATCGTTATGGTCATAGTAGTTCAGGACTACAGCATCCATGTGAGATTATTACCTGATGAAAATGGTAGGATTGGGGGGGGGGGGGCATAATGTTAATCTTTGGGGTATTCATGTGCAACCATCAACAGCAGCAGGAGATGGCTCTTCAGCGAGTCTATACAGTATATCAACCTACATATGCGCCAAGGTGAGAGGTTGTGGTCAAAGTTGCTTTTAATAATATTTTAATATATTTTTTTAGCTGCCAAGCTGACTAAAATACACATCTCTATCAGTCATATTATACTGTAACGGCGATCTAAATGTAAAATGTAAAATGTACTTTATGGCTCCAACATGTATCATTGAGAGTGGACCCAGCCAATGATTATGTCACGGTGTTAATTGGTGATTGGCAAGAAAAAAGTCTGCAGTTTCCTTTGCTTAAAATGAACAAATGATCATCTGGAATCATCTTGTATCTAACCACTGGCTCAAGTGCCCCAGATGTGGAGGGTTTCCGTTTTTCTTTTTAAACTCACATATTACAACTGAAAGATTCTATAGTAGAGTGGGCGTTTTCTTACGCAACTGTAAACACGTGATGGAAATGCCTTGTTGAGCTTCTGAGCTATGAACATACATGGACAGTTCCCAGCCTCTTATGACAGACTCTGGATACTGTTCTACACAGAAGGTTCGGCATCTCACACGTGTTTATCTGAGTGATCCTGTTTCTGAAGATCTCCTATGCTGTTTCAGGTCAAAGGTCTCAATGTGTGTACAGTAAGAGAACAGGAGGAGGTGTAAAAAGGAGGAGTCCTGTCTTAGGGACACACACACACACACACACACACAAAGATCCTTCATTTAAACGTTCAATAGAAATGCTGACAATAGCATGGCATGCAGGGCATGTCTCCCTGAGGCCAGCTGCCTTTTGTCCAGGGCTTTTTGTCTGACCCCCTGCAGGGGCAAGCAGCTAGATGGGGGACATTGAGATGCTAAGCACTACTAGCAGAGATGACCTGGTAGAACAGACGCATAGGGACCAGTGTTGTCATGATAGCATCACTTTTTTTATTTATAGCAATACAGTCTTAGATTATGATACTTTTCAATGGATTCAATGGATTTTCAATGGAGTCAGTTGCACTAGACAAAATGGGTAGATAAAATGGGTTAGAAAGATTTAGGTGATTTAGCATAGCAGCGAGTTTGAGAGATACCATACTGTACCTAAAAAAAAAACTAAATTAAAAGTAAAAAAAAAATTTTTTTTTACACTTTTTTAAAGCAGCTTGCTGTAGTTGCAACGACTAACCCTGGGTTTTATGAGGCACAACAATGTTATATGTGTAATCATGTGTGATTGTTCCTGGGAGTCATATTGCAAGTCCAATCAGTTTTTTTTATGTCGCGCTACGTCACACACGTCTCCATTGTCAGCACTGAGCTTAAAAAGATAAATCCTAATTAGCCGGATGCAAAATGCTAATCGATTATTTAAAAATGCTATTATAGTACCGTTTTCAAATTCTACTAATACAATACTTTAACATTACCGGTATACCATGCAACACTACTAGGAACTACTGTATGCTAATGTGTTTACTTTACTCCTTCCTGAGAATATCCTCAGTTTATGGTAAACTACATCTGGAACACCTGCAAATTTTTTTCTTTTAATCCCTTTTTTCCGATGATGTGCTGATAACAGATGCTGATCTACATTCTCTGAATACGTGCCAAAATGCTTTTGCTGAAATCTAAACCGTAAGCACGTGCAAATCTGTTTTGTTTTAAAGAAATGTGAGTCCAGGAAGTGACGGAAAGAATTGGGCCATTATCCATAAATACAGCCAATCTGCAAAACCAAAAAATCTAAAAAAAATAAATTAATTATTCATTTTCCAACAGTTAGTTACACTCCACTTATCTGATTGGATCGGTGATCAGGATCGGAGCAGAGTTCCAAGTCTGCTGGTATTTACTATAAATGTAACTTTATTCTGTGTGTCATTCAACTCGTCCATGTTTGTCACAATTCTAGCAAATGAAATCATTCCAAAAGCAGAGTTAGTGGCAAATTTTTCCGAATGATGCAATTTCTGTGAATATAATATAGAAAATTAAATATAGGAATTATATGAAAAGGTAAAGCAACAAGCAAAGCCAGTTTCATTGGATGCACCTTTAACCCTTAAAACCCAAGCGGAGCAGATCCGTCCCGGACTGACGTAGGTCAAGGACGATAAAAAAAAAAAATTATGTGCTTATATATAGAAGCCTTGCTGGTGTGTATTAACGAAAAAGCTTCTAAACTGTGTATTTGGGTTTTCGGGTATGTCAGGTAGAACAAAAGGTACTGTTACTTTTATAATGTGTACATTTTACTACTACCAGGATGTGGGAATGACGTCTTCCCATAAATGTAGAACTTCCAAAATTTTTGGTCATAGAAACAACCGAAAACAACAATAAAAACACACAATTGTGTGTATCAGTGCCGTTTTCTTTGCCCTTTTTTTTTTTTTTTTTGCTTAGTCATGTTTGGGAAGGTAAAATTCAGTTTCAAATCATATTGCCTATTTTGTAGTGAAAAAAGGATATGTCAATCTATGTTACTCTATACTGCTCAATCATGAGACCTATATATGTTTATTTAAAAATAATAATAATAATAATTATAATGGCTAAAATACTCTGAGCTTTAACAGGAATGTACACAGACACACCACTGAGTTGTGCAGGGAGATCTCCCCATGGACACTAATACCCACATAACACCCTCCAACCCCAAATTACAACACATATATTATGTTATGTTGTGTTATATTATCTTACTCACTCTTTCATCATCTATACTGCTTAATTCTGTGTACAGGGTTGCAGGGGGCCTGGAGCCTATCCCAGGAAACTTAGGGCACAAGGCGGCGTACATCGTAGACCGGGTGTCAATCCATCGCAGGGCACACACATACAGTACACACACTCACACACTCATTCACACACTTCCGGCAATTTGGGAATGCCGATTAACCTAATCTGCATGTCTGTGGATTGTGGGGGGAAGCCGGAGTACCCGGAGGAAACCCACCAAGCACGGGGAGAACATGCAAACTCCATGCACACAGATGGGAATCAAACCCGAACCCTGGAAGTGCAAGGCATCTGTGCTAACCACTAATCCACCGTGCAAAGCGCATAACACTAAACTGGATTGACAGACTAAAGGTCCTAATCTCTCGCTCGCTGAATTTCTGGGATATCATATATGATTTGTGGGTGAAATGGAGCTGCCATAAATCTGCGGGAGAATCCCAGAACGTCTGGATGTGGCCAAATAAAAACAGAAAGCTAGCCAGCTAGATAATGGACTATCAGTGATCATGGCTTCATTGGGTCTATTTCTATTAGTGCAGCAAAAACAAACTATACATTTGGTTATCTTGTGTCTACAATGTCAGTTACTCAAAAATAAATCTCTTATCCGTAAAAGCAATATTACACTGTTCAATACTGAATATCAGAAAGCATGACAACGATTAGCTAGGGCTGATTTAAAGCATTTAAGTACAGTATAACTGCACTCTTACTCATATGACATCATATCATAATAATTAATGAATTACCTACAACCTTTAGCTCTACATCCTAAACCTTTTTTTTCTGCAGAGTTTTGAGAAATGAGAAGCAGGAGCACAGGATGCCCTTTTGTTCTGCTGATCTTTACAAGTATATCTCTTTTAAAAAATACACACAGTGTATATAAAGTGAGACTCCCTCACCTTTATACGGCAAGATCCTATATAGAGACATGTTTAGCTCCTACTGTATATACAGACATGCAGAATCCTGCCATTAGTTACACAACAGTGCAGTGGTTTGAAAATATGTCATTTTGTAACTGTCCCGTCCATAGTGGAGTTAAACTATTTAGGTATTCGTTTCTGTTCTTAAGAGGCGAGGAGACAATGCTCAGCGTGATGCAGAAACCCAAACCTGCTTTAATACAGATGTATAAATGAACCGTATCGTTACAGGTGTATGAGCCGAAATGCTTTGTGAATCCGTAAAAAGTAATGGACTCCTAAATGCGGTCAAGCTCGATCATCTTTCAAGACTTTCTCAGAAATCAGCCAAGAGTCACTTTAAATGATAAGACGTATTTATACCTCCCTCAGTGTAAGCTGGTTCTGCGAGGAGGCATGCCTGAACAGAGAAGAGTCACTCTGGACTGCAGAGAAGCACTTCACTGAGACACTGGGGTATGTGTGCGTGTGTGCATGACTGAAGGCTATAAGTGAATGCGGTGGCCTGAAACACATCCTGTGGTGATGGCCCCAGCTCTGGTGAGTGAAGAGCCCAGAGGCTGTGCATTCCTTCTTAAACGTGCATAATAACACCAAATACAAAACGTGCTAAATATCATACAATCACCTCTGATGGTATGGGAACAGCAAGGTACAGTATACTGTATAATGCCATACACAGAAGACTTTTGGGTTTAAGATGAAATAATTATTTCTTTCCACATTTATTTTTCTGACATTTTCAATTAGATGTGTTAAACAACATTTGAATTCACCTGTTTTTCAAGTGATCGAAAAACTTTGGGACACGTGTCTAACAAATGGTGCACAAGTCTGCCCTTATAGATTGGTTTCTTAAAGAATCAATAGCTCTGAATATCTATTGTTGATTTGAGCTATACAGTAGATTTTCTTTTGTAAAGACTGCATTTGATGTTAAAAATGTTAAACCAGGGCCTCCGAGTGGCGCAGTGGTTAAAGCGCTCGCCCTATCATCCGGAGATCGCTAGTTCGAATCCCGGGTGGTGCTGTAACCTCTCGCAGCCGGAGGTCTAGAGAGAGCTGATTGGCCGAGCTCTCTCAGAGGGGAGGGATGAGAGTACATAGTGCTCCTACATTAATCACAGCTCTACAGCCAGTCAGGGGCATCTGTGAGCTCGCGCAACGGAGGGAGCGGATAGCGCTGTCCTCCGAGTGTGTTACGCCGCCCCCAACGGTGCGCGAGCGAGCAGTTCGAAAAGATGCGGTCGGCTGGCGTCACGTGGTTCGGAGGAAACACGTGATAGTCTTCGACTGAGTGGTAGTAGTAGCCTTAATGTGGGAGCCCCCTAGTGATGGGGAGGAATTGGACACGACTAAATTAGGGAGAAAAAAAAGGGGAAAAAAAATAATAAAAAATGTTAAACCAACATGAAGAACAGAGCGCTGTCCATGAGAGGAAAGTGAGCCATTTAAACTGAGAATCTCTCAGATCCATTGCACAAGCACTTGGCATAGACAAACCACCTATTTTTAAAATCCTGCAAAAGAAAGAAACCACTGGTGTAATAGCAACCGGACCGCAAATAGAAAACTATTAGCAAATGAAAACTACGGAGGTTGATACGAGAAACACTTGGCATCTCCGTTATCTTCTACTGGACAGGATTGAAGGTATGAGAGCAGAACTACAGTATAGAGGCCATACCACAAGCTGCAAAATACTCATCAGCAAAAAGAATCTTAAGGCTGCATTTGAATTTGCAACAACAACAACAAAAAAGATAAACTATAATTGTTCTGGAACGATGATTAACTTCGATGAAAGAGGACAAAAGAATCTGCTCATGATCCAACACATCTGAGCTCATCGGTCAAGCACAGTGGAGGTAGTGTCATGTCTTGGATTTTGCACGAGCGCCTCTGGACCAGCCTCACAAATCTTTACTGATGATGTGACTCATGATGGTAGCAGAGGAAATTTAAAAGTCGACAGAAACATTATGTCTTAGAAATGACAGAGAATGCATGTAACTCTAACTGGCAGCAAAACAATGACCTAAACCGCAACAAAGGAATTAATCTGGGAGAACTTTTAGAATGTTTTAGCCTTGCCAAGTCAACCACCAGACTTTAACCCAAGTGAGCATAGTTTTCACCTGCTTAGGAGGAGATTTACTAGAGAAACCAGGCAGGACAAAAGAAGAATGCAGCCGTTTGGTGATGTCCGGACCACCATGATTCAGTTACTGCAAGCAAGTGATATGCAACCAAATATTAAGTAATACTTTACTTTAAGGCCATCTGTTCTTATCGTTATTTTTGCTTTTTCTATCTGGGTGTAAATATCAAGAAAAGAAAGATTACATTTTGATAAATCCTATCGTGTTTAGACAGACAGACAGACAGACAGATAGATAGATCTCAAACCCAAATGTCTTCAATGTATAGCAAAAACAATAGAATTCTCCTTCCCGTTCCTCTTAATTTGGAGGAGGCAATATGATGCTCTCATCACACTTTTATTGAAAATGACTGGCCTGTTGTGGATCAAGTGTTAAGGCTCCGTGTTACTGAAAAGACGTTCAGGGTTCACAAGACTAGCACTGCCAAACTGTGTCATGTCTGACCACAGATGTCCTTGAACAAAGACTAACCTCTACCAAAGCGATTAAAAGGCCAAAGTACCAAAGTATGGAGAAGGAAAGGATCTGCTCATGATCCAAAACATCTGAGCTCATCGGTCAAGCACAGTGGAGGTAGTGTCATGTCTTGGATTTTGCATGAGCGCCTCTGGAAGAGCCTCAAAAATCTTTATTGATGATGTGACTCATGATGGTAGCAGAGGAAATTTAAAAATCTACAGAAATATTCGGACTTACAAACTACTCTGGGTTACCGAAAAGAAGTTTGGGGGATTCACAAGACGAGCACTGCCAAGCTGCCACTGTTGGGTCATGTGTCATGTCTGACCCCTAACGGGCTGAGACATGCAAAGAGTAGTATTTCACTGCCCTGTAATGTATATGTGACAAATAAAGTCTTCTTCATCTGTCAATCAAAACAACTCAATCTAAGTGCATAGCGGATTTAGTGCCTCGCTAAAATAACCGGCACGGACATGAGATTTGAACTCCTAATCTTCTAGTCCCTGAAGAACCCCAAACGGTACACTGCCGAGGACAGTGCCATCTAATGATACTGCGTAGTTAAATATTATGCTCGTCAGTTAACTGTGTGCAGAAAAATTGCGTTTATCTTAATCTTAGCCTTATAGCTTTTTATTCTTGAAATCTCCACCCAGAGAGCATATTACATTCCTGGACAGCACTGAGAAGCACCACTACTAAAAACTTTTCATATGCTATCATAAGAGGTACAAATGCAAACCTTTTCAACAACCAGTTTTTCCTAAAGAGTATAAAACGATTTGACTTTCCATTACGAATGCAAACATATTTAGTGGAAACCTAATTATGATTAGCCAGTATCAGATAAGCCGTTGAATATCGGCATTGCCATGGTTTAAACATATTTACTGTAGATATGACAAAACACATCCTGAAAGTACACAAGGCTTCATTGTAAATGCCAATACAAACGACTGCCAGATGCTAGAAAAAACATCATGTTCTGCCTTTTGAAAGCAGAACAATGCCTGTTCTGAATTATTGCGCAATATAATAGAAAGCCAAACACAGATCAATGTCTCTTTCAACATGCCCTAAGCACTGCAAGTCCTGACCCACATCATTAAGCTGCACTGTGAGTAAATGTCTCCCCCTGGTGTCAATGACAAGCTGCTTTTATCCTCTTCAACACTGGAGACAAATACAGGACAACATGCACAGTCGGTGAGTTATTCAGGGTCGGATGATTTGTTATCGTTGTCTGTACAATAGGTAGGAAATCCTACGCAAGACGGAGAACGGACTTTGTTTATTCAGTTATTCATTTTATAGCACGTTATTCATTAACAGCCATGTATTGTTCAGTAACTACATTATAACTTACAGGAAAAGTGTAAGACTAAGGAACGACTCTGAACCTTTGCCTGCTTGCTTGCTTTGCATGCTCTCGACATGTCCCCGGGTTTCCTCTGTGTGCTTTTTTTTTTTGTTTATGGGTGTGTGTGTCGTCATCTCTCAAAAAAAAAAAGGTTGATAGTAAACTACATTGCCTACTTGGGACACCCTAGTTGTGGCTGTACATGTACATGGCAAGTTATCCAGGATGTTTTCTCACCTCATGGAAATTGTTCTGATCACAGCCTCCATTCTGACACGGATAAAGAAAATGCATACTCAGAAGATGCCTTTGTTTGTTACATATACATTACAGCCCAGTGAAATTCTTTCTTCGCATTTCCCAGCATAACTGGGGTCAGCCATGATACAGCGCCCTTGGAGCAGATAGGATTAGGGGCCTTGCTCAAGGGCCCAACTGTGGCAACCTGGTGGAGCTGGGGATTAAACCGCCGACCTTCTGATCAGTAACCCGGTGCCTTAGCCTTCAAGCTAGCACTGAGCTACAACAACTTCTGTACGTAAGGCAGACCTGATCAGAACTGAATGGAACCCAATGATTAAATCATCTCAATTATTATACAACTGCGGTTTGCATAAGATATATGCTTCAGAGGAAAGAACAGATATAATCTCCTGCAGGGCTTCAAGGTGAAGTTTAGCCAATAAGTAATTAAACGATTGCGCAATAACATAAAAAAACAGACGCTTGACCGAAAAGCAATGTAAACCTCAGTGGTGGGTCTCTGCTCCTCTAAAGAGCTTTATTTTCCTAACCCTCAGTCTTGAATCAGTATAACAGATTGCCTACATTGACACAATAGAAAAATTACACTACCATTACCGCCATTATTACAGCACCTCCCGGGGATATATCAGCATCTGATTACTCATTCTTTTTTTTTTTTTATCCCAGGGCAGATCAAACCCAAAGCCACACACACCACAAAATGGGAGCGCAAACACAGATATGAAGATTATGAGTATCCCTCGGGGTGAAAACACACCTGTCTAAACATGTGCACAGAGAGCCTGATGCATACACACAAGCCGTGTTAATAGGACTTGTCAGCGTACAGCATGCGCCGTGTTTTCAGGCTGCTCTGGTGCACAAAGCCTGCGATTAGACAGCGGAGAGACAGATGTGAGCGGCAGCGGAAAACAGATGACCACACCGTGAGACAATGGTTCACTTCTGCTCGCATTTATAACTTAATAGCTTACATCATGACAGGTCTATGCGGCTTAAGAGCACACAGTAGCAACGCGATGCATGTCCTTAAGAACAGAATACTACACTTATCACTTGTTTTATTATTTTGATTAACTAAAAAGCACATTCTCCTTTTTTATACTACATTCTTGTACAATATAAACATCCTCCGTATTCCTTTACATGTGTAATTAAAAACAGTTTATTGAGCATTTAAATGGAAAAGTCAAAAATAAGCAGTTGCTCTATCCGCCGGCCAAGAGAGCAAAAAAAAAAAAAAGGCCTTGTGGTTGAATGCTTATATTCAATTTTAACCGTTTTCCAATTAAACATTATTACTGCTGACTCTTATATAAAAAGGAAAACACGAGTCATGTTATAAGATTAAGCAGCGGGATTGCGTGATACCATTACTGGCGCAATGAAAAGGTTTATCCCAATTATTTCACAGCAACTTGAAAATGCATTTTTTTATTTATTGAAGGAAATTAAAGACACATTGTACGACTGGCATTCAATTCAATCCAGGACTCTGACTGTGCTGAATAACAGAACTACGTTTATTTCTCTATATAATCTTCTGCTACACTAACGCACTTATCCTGGTGTTTTAATAGTGCTTGGATACCATCAAGGTAGAAAGTTTTCTCAGTCTGCCAGTTTGCTGCTTCAATTCTGAAACGATGGCCTCCCAGGATCTCCTTTAATGTGCCTAACATATGGAAATCACTCGTGCAATGTTCACGAGAATGACTCCAGTGGGATCTGATCCACCACGGCTGTACTGCGGCTAAGAGTCTCGTCATCGCACATCGTACTAAGTCTTCCGGGATACAAGTCCCGGTTTGACTTGAACGCCCCGCGTATATTTGATCCTTCTGTGTTGACATTTAATTCATATAATTCATCCTTAACTGCATAAACAATTACACACATTATACACACTTTTATATATATATCGGGGCAGTGGTGGCTCAGTGGGCTAAGGCACTGAGTTACTGATCGGAAGATCGGCGGTTCGATTCCCACCTCAGCCAGGTTGCCATTGTTGGGCACTTGAGCAAGGCCCTTAACCCCAACCGCTCCAGGGGCGTTGTATCATGGCTGACCCTGCGCTCTGACCCCAGTTATGCTGGGATATGCGAAGAAGGAATTTCACCGTGCTGTAATGTATATGTGACAAAATAAAGGCTTTACTTTATATCTGTTAAGTGGAATAATTGCTTTCTAAGTCGTTAGTATAAAAAGATAACATAGTATAATGAGGACATTTATTAAACTTGTAGATCACTGTTGTTAGATCTGCTGCAAGTTAATCATCACCTTTCGAGCAATCGGATTTGAGAACTTATAGTGATCGAGGCTAAAAATGTAATTGAGGTTAATGTATGGTTAATTGTCCTTCCCTACAGCTATAGCAAAGGTCCGACTACGTGTACTGTCTGCCTAGCATACCGCTTCCAGTCAGTGAAAAGTTAAGCGGCACGACCCACTGAACAAACAGACAGAGCAAACAAACCAAAGCCACTCAATCACCTTCTTTCCAGGGGTGATCCAAAGACATTGCCATCCAAACCACAAGTATGCTCTTTCTTTTATTACAGCATCTCTAAATGGCACAAGTCAACCACATGAAACACAGAACTCCTTTATTATTGTTACCAAGGCAATGAGAAACCAGATCTCACGGACTTCGACAAAAGCTGATGCATACTTGACTGAAAGGCGTGAAGAGGATCCACCCTTATGCTCCTGCTTTCATGAGGAGTTAGCCCGTACTGTGGAGGGATTTATTCTGTATTTGTAGCGTACATTTATTGTTTTATGATGCGGCTTATCAAAAAGAAAGCTGAGATCTGTAGAATAATCCTAACTTATCCCGTCATGCTATACATCCCTGGAACTCATGCATTGTCTTCCATAATGAACACTTGACCTGGAGGCATGGTGTTTCTTCCTAATGTAAATGTGTGTACATAGTACTGTATTACAAACAAATGATGAACTGCGTGCCTGTGCAATAACAACGGCGAGTGAGCCATTTCCTCTGCATCGCCAGCAGGGAGGGCCGATGAGTATAGGCTGAGGGGGGCACCGAGTTCAGCGGCTCCGACGCTGACCTCATTACCGAGGGCAGCTGTATTAGGACACAGTCATTAGCACAAGCTTAAGCACTCCACTATGTAGTGTCTGATCTCTCGCGGAGTGCATGCGGACTGAGCTGGTAAGTGAGACCCTGTCAAGTCATGTCATGTGTCTCCTTGGCCATCGGTTCCTTCTAATGATTTACCTGAGCAAAGAGTTCACACTTACTCTGCCAGCTGGTTCATAATTAACGAGTGGTATTTCTCAAGGAACGGTCAGGAGGGGTGTGTGAAAATCAAACAAAGAGCAGAAACGTTCACTGTGCATATCTGCACCGGCCGTGATCAGCCGACTAAGAAACGAAGAATGCGATAAATACAAGAACACGCTTTTTTTCCCCCCTTCAACAAAAGAACGAGTTCATTGAGAAACAGAGTATCAAATGATTAGGTGAAAGTCAGCCGTTCCTTTATGGCCCTACGTTGCCCTCTGCTGCGCGAACAAAAGCCATGTTGACCTCGGTTTCGCAATCCACCACATTTCAGCGCACAAAGTCCTGTCTTTAATGCGGAGCTCTGAAAGAGGGATAGGCCTTAAATCTCTATTCAACAGGAGCAGGGGGAAGGGGCTCATTGATCACAGCAGCTGTGTGTGTGTGTGTGTGTGTGTGTGTGTGTGTGTGTGTGTGGTGGGTGAGGCAAGCTTTGACCAGCCTTAAGTTTCCGAGGGTGTAAAAATTTGAAGTCATATCAAAGATATTAAAAGTGGATGCAGTTACACTGCACATAAATCTCTCCATCTGCACAATGAGTCATGACAAGCACCAAGTACAACAACAACACACTTTGCACTTAGAGGGCTTAAAGTTTAGTTTTATTCCCATAAACATTAAAAAAAAAAAAAAAAGAAAGCCAGAAGTACGGAAAAACAGCTTATGTAATTATAGCTGGCATGGTGGGAATGGATGGGAGCTGGATCGGGATCGAGAGTCGGGATCGAGAGTCGGGATCGAGAGTGTGTGTGACTCGTAAAGATGATGAAGGGAGACAGATATGACAACGAACAAACTGAAATGTGTCGATGAAAATGAAAAGGTTTTTATCTCACACACGCACACACATTCACACTCACTGTATGCTCTGTCAACCCTCTATCACTCTCGCCTCTTTGTAAGGTTGTGCACTGGATGCGGAAGCGTGGAAGAGGAGGTGATGAATGGAGAGATCAACATCTGTTCCGGATGACCCAAATATCAATGAGCGTCTCAGTGACATCTGCACCGGGGCTCTAATTCTCGCTCTGACACCACTGTTTTCTTTAACAGAAAACAAGAAGTCAGTGGTGTTTACCGCTTCCAGTGTGTTCGTCCCCTCTGGAATGGGAATGCATTTATCCTTAAATCCTCTGTTCCACTCCATTTCCAGATGGCTGTCTGGATGATGATTTGAAACCAAGGTTTCAGCCGAGGGATGAATGTTCGAGGTGACCGTGCATTTTTGAGGGACAGAGGAACAAAAAGCTGTCTAAAGAGGAGCCAGAAGGATGATGGAAGGGCAGAAAATGGAGCTGGTCACAGCTGAATGGATGTCCCCTACATGCCCTTTCTACTAAAACCCTCTATATCCTAAGCAAATGGACAATCCCGGTCACCTTTTAGCTCTTCCTCTCTTGTACTCATTCTACATACCCTTAGGGGCTCTCTTTATTATGGCAAGAATTATGTGATTTTTTCCCCCCAATATTGAGACCCTCATTACTTTTAAACGCAATTAATCATCGACTTTGAAAACATTATGCATTTTTGAAATTTATTTTAATAAAGCGTGGTTTAACACTGTGGTCTTTTCTTGAGCTTTAAATATATTTTAAAAAATGAAAGAAAAAGAAAAAAAGAGTGCGATAAACGCCACAGCATGGCAGCTTGAGTTTTTAGTGAGAGTTGAGAGTGCACTGCTGTGAAGCGAACAGATGTGCTGGATTTATAACCCTAAGATCAGAACATCATTTCAAAAAGAAATGCAGCACAATAATCGATGATTATCTTGTTTTTCTAACTGAAATTGAATTGAATTTGATCAATTGCATGGTCCTGCATGCAATTCATTCCTGAACATCCTTTCATTTGCCTTATTGAATCTATTGCTATTAAAATACTATGTGACAACCACAGGTTTAATTCAAACAATCGCATACTATATAGTATGGACCTTTTATCGATGGTTGCACTAACTGGGTATTAAAAGCATGCAAAGGAAATGCAAGGTGAAACATGAAATTAGATCGGCTCAGACAAACCAAAATGACACTGTAGTTGCACATAGCACTGGATACGAATGCAGTTCCACAGGGCGACCACCACCCGATCATCGATTTGCCCACAATGGGCTAGTGTTGCTATGATTGACGGATGAGATGCGCGAGAGTTTGCCATCCATCTCACCCAGACCCAGATTCCTTACGTGATTCTTGTTCATAGATGGTTGTGGCATTGTTGGGATTTGAACTTTCATCAAATTCCTACCTTATAATAATTCATACCATGTTACATTTTTTTTATCTGGGTGAAAAAGGTCTGTGTCGCCCTGAACACCTCAACTCAACGCACACATACACTACAGGAACTCCATTAGACTGTTAACTCTAACAACTGGAGCTTAATCTTTTGATGTAAGCAAGTCTCCACTACATAGCCGCTCTCTCTCAGCTTACACAATGTGTCTTTAATTTGCCCACACACATCCAACACTCGAGTTGAACTCGCCAGGTTGTTGTCTGTCTGCCCTCATAATTTGTTCTGCCTCCATTTTTGCTCTCTAACAAAAACGCTTTTGTGCCTTTGATTTTATTACAGCTTTTAAATGCCCGTCCAAGCGCATTGTTAAAATAGGCCGCGGACATCTGAGAACTAGGAGATGAACTGAGGGATTGGCTGTAGCCAGAAGCCACTGATTTGTTAGGACATGAATGGATGTATAAGGATTCTGCTGCGGTAATCATACTGTTCTGTTTGCTTTTTTTTTTTTTTTTATAGTTTTGGGCTGGGTTGCCTGTGTCCCATCTTAGATGGTTGCAATCTGAAAAACAGTAAAACCATGCCTTTGGCTGAACAACAAAAAGATCATGTAGTAAATCCAACCTCTAAACGTGCAGATTAAACTCCAAAAAAAAAAAAAAAAAATGGTATATACTTTTTGGAAGTGAAAATTATGGACAAATTATTAAGAAATACCCTTGAGCTTGCTGATACAGGACATCCTGAAAAGTGGTACTTATTGACTTGCTTGACAGTAACATGTAGTTATGCTGTATTACTTATTCACTGTACGATTACATACCGTACACATTAAAGGATTAGTATGATTTACAGTAAGAAGAGTAAAGAAGTACAAAACGCACTGGAGTCAAAATAACCCCTCAGCGATATAAAAGTGAAAAAGACATTTTAAGCACAAATCTAGACTGGCTCAAAGGCATCAGACTGTGAGTCAGTAAAGAAGACATGAGTCACATCACTTTGGTGTTCTTGCGCTCTCTCTCTCTCTCTCTCACATGGGAAACTCCCAAACACACTGTGTGCTTATATACGGTGAAATGGCCCATGGGTGCGCTTGCGTGCGAGAGCTGCAGCACAAATATTTAAACCTGCGAGAGGAGTTTACACACAAGTACGCCCACGCTCTGTGGACATGTCACTCGCGCAGAAATCTGCAACTATACAAATAAATCTTCGATACGTTCTATTTTTGGACTCGGCAATCTGTTTAATAAAAAAGTATGGCTGTATAAACATGCCTTCTACACATCACACATCTAACAGTGAAAAAACAAGGTTATTATCCTAAAACACTTTAATCATCAGAGGTTCCTGAAACAGCACCAGAACTGAATAAGTTCGGAAATGTATTTAAACTTAAATCGTATGTGCAATGTTTTCAGGAATACAAATGTATGGATACAATTTTACTCATTTTTTTATACATATAATTTTACTCAAATTCACTGTACCACTTAATCTTTACAGTGTCACAGGAACCCCGTAGCCTATCAGGGGACTCCGAGCATGAGGTCTAGTACAGCCTGGATGGGGGGCAATTCCATCATAGGGCACACAAGCATGCACACACTCAGTCAAACACTACAGGCAAATTGGGAATGGCAGTTTGCCTAATGTGCATGTGTTTGCTCTAAGTAACCCAGTTACAATTAATCATTCAAGAAAGTCAGGTGTTTGGCCCTGGCGAATACATTTTTAAAAAGTATCCCTCTTTTTTCTTTTTGGCGGCATGGTGGTGTAGTGGTTAGCACTGTCGCCTTGCACCTACAGGGTCCGGGTTTGATTCATGGCCGGGTTCGATTCCCGTCTCTGTGTGCATGGAGTTTGCACGTTCTCCCCGTGCTTGGTGGGTTTCCTCCGGGTACTCTGGTTTCCTCCCACAGTGCAAAGAGATACAGGTTAAGCTAATTGGCGTTCCCAAATTGGCCGTAGAGTGTGTATATGTGTGTGTGCCCTGCGATGGATTGGCACCCTGTCCGGGGTGTAACCCACTTTGTGCCCTAAGTCTTCTTGGATAGGCTCCAGGCCCCCGTGACCCTGAATACAGGATACAGATGATGAGTGAGTGAGTGATCCCTCTTTTTTATAAACTAGCCATGTAAAGCATAGACTCCTATGCTCACTCATTATAATGTTACGGAGTTCATTTTAAATGGCATGCATTGATTAGTTAATGTACATTAGTTACCCTGGATTAACAGACACCAGGACGGCATCCCACATTTTTTAGCATTTACATAAGTTCCCTTGCCTTTATAAACATTTAAAATGAATGATGGTTAAAAGCCTTTAAAGAGCCTCATGATCGAATGGCCACGGCCAGCGTATGTCTGAGACCATCACTTTACCCACTCAACCCATGAGTCGATTCTTGAGAACATTTTAAAAGACAAAACACACATGGGTTAATGCTGCTGCTATATACAGAGCCTTCATCTTAGAAACAAGCCTCAGCAGTTAGCAGGCCCTTAAAACACTCCCATTAGCTAGACGCTATGCAACATTCTTCTGCCCCCCTGCCAGTCACTTGCAGCATTTTCAGGTGATAAAATGCCCAAGTTAATCTGTCAGACAGGCTCTAACATGGTCTGTTATTTTTTCCCCTTCGTATTGAAAGCACAGCTATTCCGGGAAAAAAACAAGCCTATGAGACCTGGTCTTAGCACTGGCATCTGATTAAATGATCCTTCTCCTGGGATTTCATCACCTTTCTTAATTGCATGGGGGAAGTATGAGGGTGTCTTAATATAGCATGAGAAAGCATAACGTGTCTTTGCTATAGGCTTTTCTTTAAGCCTGCTGCCTTCTTTGCTCTAGCTCAGAGTTATAAAGAAATAAACTATACTAAAAAAAAAAAACAAGGGCAGGAGTTCAGAGATTGAGCCACCTTTGCTGGAGAAGGATTATCCCCCCAAAAAAGTTAACCAATCCAGGTGTCATCCGGCGCTGATTTTTATCCGCCAGCCATCCTGCATGCTGACTCATTTACCCAGGGAAAACAGGTTGGATACAGCAACATTGACTTCAGCAGCTTAAGACGCCTTCTGTCTTGCATATTTCCCCCTACGCAATGTGTTAAAAGCGTTTTCCCAGATACAAGGGATTGAGATGCCCTTAGCAGTGCAAGCGAGAGAACAAAGGTGAAGGGGAAAGGAAATAAGGTTTTGGCATTTATTGACTCATTACCATAGCTATCCAAACACGGATAAATTGTTCACCAGGATTTGGACAATGTTGGTGTCAGGGGGTTCCCGATGAGTCAGAAAAGGACAGTGCAAAAGGGGGAGAAAAAAAGGCACAGACCAATGACCGGATATAAGACACAGAGACTTGTGTCTCCTTAAGGAAGCTAGAGAGGAAAGAGTGGGAGAGAGAGATTTTGGGTGGGCAGAAAGAGTGAGAAAGAGAGAGTGAGAGAGAGAGAGAGAGAGAGAGAGAGAGAGAGAGAGAGAGAGAGACAGCTAGGGACATGCAGAGTGTACAGAAGGGACAGATAGAAAAGGAGAGACCTTTATTCCTTCTCATTCTTTCCCTTTTTTGGCACTCTTTTCCACTCATTCAAACCAAATGCCCCCCTGCAGGGAATGCATTCCAGCCTAATTATCCTCCATGAACAAAAGATCTGTACTAAAAAGAGAGCGGGAAAGAAAGACAGAGAATTCCTATCATGTTCATTCAGGCCAGGCAATTCACACATGTGAAAGTCCACTCTTGAAAGAAAGCATGTAACCATTCCAAAGCCCCATCTTTGGATGAGGACAGAGACACAGGCAGTGGCAGTATGGGACTACAGGAAAGAGTTATTAGATAGAATAGATAAGGTGTTCAAATGAAAGCAACGCACAGGAAAAGTCCGTAATCAGATGTAATGCCTTGTTAAAACATCGTGCTGCTGAGTATAAATAATCCATGGATTTCAAAGTTTGATGCCGGCCAGCTGAGCCGAACTGCTAACATTGGCAATACTGCGCCAGAGAAAATAAAGTTGGCCAGCTGTGTCTGTTTAAGGTCTGTTTTAACTGTAACACTTAAATAAAGACATACAGAGGTTATATAACTAGAAAGATAACCAGAAAACCTTGTCTCCTTTTGTAAATGATCACTATCCGACAGGAAATCAATCACAGAAGGTTAGCAACTCCAAGGCCCTTGTAACAGCTCCGAACTTCTCTGCCATATTGCACACATCGTAAAGGCTCCCATAATAGCCATAAACATCCATATAAATTAGCGCACCCAGGCCTGATGTCACAGAATCGCCTTGCCTTTTCAGTAGGTCTGCCTCCCCCGTTCTGACTCCTTTCATCCCCTGCTTCAGTGTGTTAAGACGGTGCAGAGGTGAGGCAGTGCACCATTATGTGCCGCTCACATTCCTGGCCAAGCTTGCGCTTCACTAAGGAGATGAGATGGATAGGGACCTCAGCCTTGCCGGGTTCTAGCCGAATTACATTTCAAAGCTTAGGAGAGGAACGCTGATGAATCAGCAGGCTGAGAGAAGGACTTGAGTCATGGCAAGAAGCAGACCCGTGCAGTACAAACCTCCATTACATGACAAAGAACGACTTCTGTAGCTTGTTTTAAGGGGCAGCGGGCATAATGTCAAAGAGCTTCAGGGAAAAGACATGGCAAGATGCCTATGCTTATTATTTACTGTCTCCATGCCTTAAGTCTTACAATGAACCATTCATAATAGGCTTTGAAAAAACAAGCCGAATCAAAAACAGCCAGAACAGAAAAGATGTTTTGCAGCAAGGGCTTGAAAGCATGAGATCTAATTGGGGTACAACAGAACCGGAAAATGCATTAAGATATTCAGCACGTAGTTCTGCTGCGCGGATCAACGTTTAATTGCCGGATAATGCCGAAAGCCACTTCCAGATAAGTTGGCCGACAAATAAGCGGTTCACAACCAAACATTAGCTGTGATTTACGCCAGACCACAAAACAATGAAAAAGAAAGCTTTTTGGTCAGTAAAGCTCAAAATATACTATGTACAGAAATAAAGAAATGATAGCGGATAGCACGCTGTCGACAGTTTTACATGGATGCTCTAAAGATTGCCCTACTTAAAAACATTTAATGCCCAGGTCTCATCTGTTCAGTAGTCAATATCATCACTTTGTTAATCAAGACTTCTGTGGCAGATTTCTGTACAGGATCAAGCAAGCCTGGAAAGAGCAAGAGAGACCAAAGTACCGCAGATGTCTTTTAGACTCCATGCTCAACCGGTTCCAGGATATTTTAAAATAAAGAATAAAGGACATTATACACTGCATAAAATAACAAATTATTCTTATTATCCTGACTGTCATTATTTAAAAAAATAATACTTAAAATGCCTTTTAAAACAAATAATTAAATTTTTCTCCCAATACTTTTGGACACCACTGTATTGTCTGACTTCAAGTGTAAAACTGTAGAAACGTAATAGATAATAATAATAATAATAATAATAATAATAATAATAATAATTATTATTATTATTATTATTATTATCATCATCTTGGGCTCCACTGTTTATTGGCGACTACATTTAAATCAGCATTATGATTTCTGAAAAGATTCTTTGTGTCATTGGTAAAAATGCTAGAGAATGGAAAATACCAATGAGCTTGAGACAACATAGGCTTTGTTTCATCGCAATCTGCCCACAGGAAGAGAAGATAAGCTACTTTAAAATTTAAATAGAAAACGCCCTTACGTAAAAAAAATAATAATCCTTGAAAAAAAATTAAACTTTTTTTAATACGCGCTTATGAGTGTGCAATTAAATGAATGAATGAAGTCACGGGCACATCTAGTAAATAATAAAAGCCTACACAATTCTAATTCTTATATATTGCTTTTCAGTGCTAGTTACTGTTTGCTCAGTGTTCACGAAAAAACATCCATGTAGGGACATAGATCAGCTACATAAAATTGCCCCAGCCATGACTGACTGTATGAGTTTCGTGTCCTGGGATGGATTGGCATCCGAGCCAGGTTGTATTCCCACCTCACACCCAGTGTTCCCTCACTGGGCTCTGCACCCACCGCATCCATGCATGACAAGAATAAAGTTAAAGTTGTGTTTCCTAGGACTTTTTACTTGCTTGAAATGAATCTTGCATAATAAATTCAGACTTTCTTAGTTCTCTTGCCTGAAATGAGTTTTGGTAGCTCAGCACCATCTACATCTTTAACGAACATGAATAGCTGAAGTCACATAGTACCAAATAGCCCCAAAAGATATCTAATAGTCTGATAAAGCAAAGCCGTGCCTCCTTTGAAATTTTACCCTGGGACTGAAACTTCAAAGTCAGTCATGGCTGATTTGCATCTGATAACTGCAGACTTATTATAAGCAACACTCTGTGCTTTCCCTAAAGTATAACAGAGACTACTATCTGATATTGACAGGCATGCACAACTCGCCTGTTCTTTCTGAATTGCAGATTTCTATCAACAGTGTGTCTTTTTGAGAAACAGCTACCTGTACATTGGTCACATGTATACGTCTGGCCTTGTTAATCTGCATCTCCTGTTAAAAACATTTATTCTCAGTTCTGAGTGTCAAGGTCAGGATTTCAATATAAAAAAAAAAAACATGAACTACTATATGGCCAGTACATTAATAGATTCTTGTAGTTCTCCTTATATCAGCAGGTTTTTATACCGGCCTCAATGCCTCATTGACTGCCTCAATGGCTCCACTTACATCAACAATATTTGTTCAATCTGATTGAAATCATTCGAGTTAAAGATACAATTTAACTGTTTACATGGATGCCTATCCGATGTGTGTTAAAATGCTCAAAGCGTTTAAACAGAATATAACTTTTGACACGTGCAAAGTGACACTTTGGATGAAAGTAAAGACAACTGGGAGCGAGTAGTTCGCACTTGCAAAATGTTAAATGATCAGCCACAACGTTACCACCACCGCCAGGTGAACTGAATAACATTGACTATCAATTATATACCAGTAAACTGGTGACATGATTATAGGCATCCAATAAAGCTCATTTAAACCGGCGAGCACCAATCGCCAGCCCGATCTCACAGAAAATGCCAATGTACCACAAAGTCATTGATTTGCCAGTCATGGTATAAAGGCACCAGTATACCCAGTGCATCAAAGTCTGTCACGCATGGGGCCCAGCAGGCAAAGAGCCCAAGGCCGCAGACCCGGCCTCCAAACTCCCAAGATTCCAATCTGAGTAAGCACCCATGGGATGAAACAAGTCCAACCCATGGAGGCCCCACTCCTCAACCAACAGCAACTAAAGGATCTGCTGCCAATGTCCTGGTGCCAGGCATCACCGAGATCTTGTCGAATCATTCCCCGAGGAATGGCCAGAACCAAAGTACAAGGAAACCTCAAAACTTACAGTAGGTGATTTTAATGTTATGGCTGACCAGTGAACATAAAAGACAGATAAGAAGTTAAGAAAGATAAGAAGGGAAAAAAAAAAACTTTTGGAATCCCTAAATAACAACACATATATTTGTTGATGCTGCATTTCAGGTGGAACTAAAGCTTTTAAAAAATTGCACTTGCATACTGAGAACATGACATTTTTTTACTTTTCTTTCATCTTAACTTCAAAGACCTGTAAGACCAACCAAACTAAAATATGACCAAAACGCCATCAACCTCTATCAACAGACTAAAGCTAAATCTAAACTGCCTGTACAAAATAACCCTGATGCAACAAAAGTGGTGTTAAAGTAATATAAACTGGGTCCAAAGCATCATGAAATGGTCTTACAAACAAGTCGAGTTTGTTCATAGCAAAATAATTACTAACATTAGAAGATTTGCTCGCACACATTTACTCTTAGGCAAAAATGTTGTTTAATTTGTTGCACTGGGAAATCCTTTAAAGTCGATCCTACAGTAAAAGGTTTACATTTTTAAAAAAGTTCCAAGTAGAACCCAGAATATAACAGCAAACCCTTTTAAGAAAACTCTTGAGTGCGGCCTTTCCCACAGGCTTTAATTTTAGCTTTAATATACAATACAGCCGCGACTGCTTACACAGTAGTGTGGGAGAGATAAACAGAGGTTCAATTCGAACAGATCCACCCTGTCCCTTTAAAGCAATATGTTATGAGCTAATGGACAGATGGCACATCTAGAAAATGACTTCATGGTTGTTGATGGTCATTTGGCTAGCTCCGGGACATGGCTGAGAACTCGGCTGAATAAGTAACCTCGGTAAATGTCCGCCTCGCTCTTTAGCACGGATCAGGTGTACTGAATGACATTCTGAAACCGGATAGCGCTGTCTGAGGGCGCAGACTGGCAGGAGGAATGCGTGGCAGGAATGTGGAAGAACACCGCCTACAATTGAAGAGGGGGGGGGGGGGGGGGGGGGGACTTTGCAAGGAGAAACATCAGACAGGACAAGATAGCAATGACCTGTCTGCCTTTTCCCCCAGGGCTGGGGCCAATAGTGAGCGCGCTCAGCATTCCCAAAATAAAATTCCCAAAATCAAAGCTGCTCCCTAAGCTCTACTGAGCCTAGCAAGTTTTATGTTACGTTAGTGCTTTTCTAAATTGGTAATGCCAAAACATTATTAATATAATTGATTATTTTAAAATACTGTTCATCCATATTACACCAAACATCCAAAGGATAACCAAATATCCGTGTACCTTTATGAGTGTCTTCATGAGTAGTCTATATATCGTCTCTATATATCTAACAATGATATCATCTTAAGGTATATTAGATTTTTTAAAATTAAGGTTACCTTTATATTCTTTTGAATTGAAATACTGGGTCAACGTGAGATCCAGCCAGCCAACAAAACAAGAGGATTAAGAAACCATTTATTGTAAGTTCACTTCTAACCTAGTAATGAACTGCTGGTGACGCATAAAAATCCTGGAAACATTCCAGCACTTCATGTCATCTTTGAGAGATCCACACCCTTTAGGCTCATCCTGCACTGGCAATTGGCAGTTTAAATGCCGTCCTCAGGGCATGCATTCAATAGGCGGACATTGATGTCACTGTGAGATCTTGTGAAAACCTGTGACAGATTAGATTTAAAAGGTGGTTTATATTTGCAAGAGTGCAGAAACCAAAAAGCAAAGTAAACAGAGATACGTACAGCGATGCTGTCAATACGCTTTACAGGCAAAGGAACATTTTATGGTTTGGTAACTACAGGAAATGGGATAAAGTTTATTTTAACGAGGCATGAAGTGTCTTTCATTCTTTGCTTGTTCAGGCGGACTTTTGCATTCTAAAGAAGATCAGATGTTCTGTAAGTTTATCTCATAAAATAATGCAAATAGCTAATCACAGCATCTGATGAAAAGGCTACTCCAATCTACTTGATAAAAAATCCATCAGCTTTGCTGTCATAAAATTCATCATAAAGAATTGCATGGAATTCTTATCAGCACTATAAGTAATAACTTTGACTATTAAATACTGTATAATAGAGCCCTGATGAACAGACATTTTTATATTCTGCATAAAACATATCAGCACTCTATCATTTCCTATATAGAAGTAGGACATGCTTTTTTCGCCTTTTTATTTTCAAAGAGCTTTCTACGAAATTCCCATTGAAATGTTAAATCCTGGTAATTAAATGAGAATTAAAGATTAAATGAAAGGAACCAGCAAGAGAACAATAAGCATGTTGTTGTACCTGCACTAACCAAGGAATAAAACATGACAGGGCCTGTTATTATAGAGAATTTGTCAGAATTATGATGGAAATTACTACGCTAGACACCCTGATGCCCTGCAGTCTTTAGGTTCTCTTATACCAATTACACTTCTTTTTTATTTAAGAATGTCAGATTGCACATAAATTGTGTATACATGAACAGTTACGTTTAACATTCCTGCACATGGGTGAAACACTTTCCTGTTATCACTTACAACATGAAAAAAAGACCAAAATGTGGGCAAGAACACAGTGTCAACACAACACAGAATTACTGTTGTGTTATATTTTTGGTGTAGGACAGTTGGAAAGGACAACTAACAAACAATGAATGTTGCCATTTATAAAACAATCTGCATAATCGGATAAACAGTGAGAGATGAAAATCAGTACAGCATGTTGAGCTTACTTTCTGCAGGTTTGGTAATGCATAACCCTGTAGAATCATTTTATTTAAGATTTATCAGACCATCATCTAAGCTAAGTCTTTATTTGTCACCTATACCTTACTTCTTTCATTCACTCATTCGTCTTCTATACCTTTATATATGTCGTTTATACTGTTACAAGGTCGCAGGGACCTAGAGTAGACTGTGGTCACGAGGTGGGGTACACCCTGGACAAGGTGCCGACCCGCCAATTAGCCCAATCTGCAAATCTTTGGACTGTGGGAGGAAACCAGAGGAAACCCACCAAGCATGGGGAGAACATGCAAACTACATGGAATCGGACCTCAACCCTGACCCGAGGCCAAACTGCTAACCACTACGTAGCCACTATGCCACTGTGCCGCCACCAATACCTTACTACACAGTGAAATACTTTTCTTTGCATATCCCATCTTGTAGGAAGCTGGGGTCAGAGAGCAGGGTCAGCCATGCCTTTGGAGCAGACAATGTTAAGGGTCTTGCTCAAGGGTCCAACCGTGGCAGCTTGATGGAGCTGGGGCTTGTACCGTTGACCCTCTGAGCAGTAACTTAACCTGCTGAGCTACCACTGCCCCTAAGGTAAGGGGTTCAGTGTGGCTACTGATTTTTTGTTACTTCTAAAGATGAAGTCACCTGTTTATTTGATCAATCTCAGTCATCAAAATAATAATGAGTTCTGATAAGTGGAAACAAGTGGAATCAGGTGTGTTTATGCTTTGTGGCATACAACTCACTTCTTTAAATCTTCCGGGTTGTCACATCGACCATTTGCAGGGAAGACTGGACAACCCTGGGCCAAGCATACTGTATATGATCAGGAACAACCCATGCCACTGTCACTTTCAGAGGTTGTACTAATTACATCTAATCCCTGGCACCTGACACATGGACCTGCGGAAAAGCGTGCCCCTGGAATTCCATTGCCAACTGCCAGAAACAGTTTGGGCTTTTTGTTTCACTTGTGTTGTGAGTCAGCCCAGCTAATGGCTTGAAGAGGATTAAGTGAAAAACTAAAATGGACCTACTTTTCTCGCACAAAACAAATGTAATAAAGATAATTTTTTTTTAAAAAATCAAGAAGTACCACTATAGTTTTATCACTAACATCATTAAGAATTGAGGATGTAAAAGAATGGTTTACCAATAGCTTGAATGCAATCAAAACTGTCCATAAAGGCGGTCATGACTTCTCCTTCATCATGTCAACAGTGTAGGGAGGCCCGCTACACCCTGTGAACCAGTACCGCAAACACTGCATGTATTCATATTGTTTCTTTTCTCATTTTTTGAAAAGCAGGCAACACATTCCTGTAATGTAGTTACATCTAATGAAATGGTAGCCACGGATCCTACCTTCCTTACACACTCGTGGACATATTGGACAGGCAGCCAGCATTCTTCGCATTCCCGTGCCAATCACCAAGTCTCAAAAGAGTAAAACTAATTTGGGGTCATACCCATAACAAAGGAATAAGCGTCCTTCAGTTTAATGAACTGCCTGCTAAAGTGTATGCAGTTATACATAGATCACTTTTACGGGCAATGATTTCTGCATAAGATATGCCAACACTAAACATAGCCTGGGCTTTAACATACCTGACATTCATACCGAATAGTGTTTTGATAATATTTGTCTTTATTATATTTTTTGTTTTGTTTTTCTTTTATCCCTACTGTTCTACTTTAATATATTTCCTTATTACATATTGTATCCCATTTTGTTGCACTCATTATAAGTACTGGAAGCACCTGTCAGCTGTGTGTGGAAGTACACTTGGCAAGTAAGAAGTGTTTCTATTCTATTTAAAGTGTAACAACGTATCTATGTCTTTGTGAACTGTTTCCTTTTCCAGAATTAAATGTGGAATTCAGACTGAAATGTAATTATTACATTACATAATTTTCTGGGGATGGTTTTAGTAGTCCTGCATTTATTGTAATCATGTCTATGAGGGAGTGGTGCGTACTGCAAGTGATGAAGGCTCCAGATGTGTATTCACTTTTGGGTTTACTTTTTAACCTTCATTCATTCAAATGTAAGCCATTTGTAATAATTCAGAAGGTCCCAGGTTCAAACCCCACGACACCAAGTTACCACTGTTGGGCCCTTGAGCAAGGCCCTTAATCCTGCTCAACTGCTCAAATGTAATGTATAACGAGTTAAAAACAAAGAAAAGAAAAATGTAAGTTGTGCTGGATAAGGACGTCTGCCAAATGCCGAAAAGTAATAAAAGTATCTACCAAATGAAACGCTGTTAATGTACATAGTAGGGTTACTATGACAGTGTACATCGATCAGCCAGAACATCGATGTTCTGGCTGATCGATGTACCTGCTGATCGATGTCATCTGCTTAATAGTAAGTAGGTCCCCTATTCAGCAAGCAAAACAGTAATAACCTCTGTGTTCTGACAACTATCTATGGAAACCATTACAACAATTTGAGCAACAGTAGCTTTTCTATTGGATCAGACTACTGTATATGTGCCAGCCTTTGCTCCCCAAATGCAGCAAATAAGCCTTGGCCGCCCATGACGATTACTTCCGGTAGATCCTGACAACTACAGACTGTAAACATATAATAAGAGCTTTAGTTTTGGACTTGCTCTGATTCAGTCATCTAGCCATCACAGTTTGGCCCTTGTCAAAGTCGAACAAATCCTTACACTTGCCCATTTTGTTCCCTTTCTCCCTATTGTATCCCACCCACTTCCAGCCGCCATTTTAACAATATATTGTCACTGTCGCTACTGTGATAAGAGTCAGACTGTGATGGCTAGATGACAGGGTCAGAGCTACTCCAAAACAGCAGGTTTCCCAACAATCCAGCCTCTTTGAAAATCAGAAAATTGTTAAAATCTAAGAATCACATCTAAGCAAGATTAAATATACCACTCATATTTGATGAAAGAGAGAGCTAATACATGTATTTCGGTTTTACACAGTTTAGGGAAAGGTTGGATTTCTATTAAGAGCTGTCACACTACATGCCTGAGCAGGTATGTCTCCTTTTCAGTTTATGGACATTCAGAGTTCCAGCACTCTAATTTTCCACGAAAGTCGCAGCCCAGGGTTTTTTTTTTTTTTCTGCTTAACACTCACTGTTTATTCCCATGTCCATGAATCATCGGCAAAGACAAACAGACTTCTGTGAAGTCTCTAGGGACAGATAGTCTAAATTCATTTGAAATACCAAGCAGTGCTGTAACATTTGCCTTCATTTATATCCCTAGCTGACCTAGAATGTGCTACAAGTGAAAAGTGTAGTTCTGCCTCTTATCTACATAGTAATGAATAGAATTCAAGTAAATGCACCAACATCAAATTACAGCCTAAGACAAGAGGCAATATGGTAATCGGCTGAAAATGAAAGGATCTTTGTCATATTTGACAACAGCCATTTATGGTGAAGCATTCAGCACCACAGCTAATACATACACACACACACACACACACACACACACACACACACACACACACACACACACACACACACACACACACACTCTCTCTCCCTTACATACACCCTGTCAGCACAATGCCCTTTAGATCACTGTTATATAGTATATAATAAATGTTCTAACTATTCTTTTTTTATAGCTTTAAACTAATTACAATATTCAATGTCCATTAATCACAAAAGCAGAACATGTCAATGGAGCTTGAGGTACCACATGCTGGAGTATGGAGGTGAAATAAATTATTATCAATAAATGGAAAAACATTGACATGTTTATACATTAGACATTATATACAGGCAAGCCTTAAAAATAGTAGATTAAAAAGTTCTAGGTTTGTTCTTGCATACTCTTAATTAGCATACAAGGTCACTGAGGCTTAAATTGTGCATGTCATGCCAGGATATGTGTGCTATCTGACAGAACTGATTTAACACAGAGACTGTTGTTAAACCACAAGTGCTCTTTTTGAAAGTTGGCATCATATTCCATCGCACAGCCAATTCTGTGGAATTTATCTCTTTTTTTTTTGACTGTCTCAAAGATCATCATGCGGACGTCATGTCCTGCTCTGAAATTTACAAATGTAGCACAGTCAGAACGTTCAGAAGAAAGATGACCACATATAACCTCATATAAGCCCCTGTGTGTGTGTGTGCCTAAAGTCACTTTACTTTAACATGGCATGCTCATCAGCTATAATGATATCTGTGTTGGCATGCAACAACTATTACAACTCTTAGAGCCACCAGGAAGTCAAAATGTTTGTCGTCCACCCCCCACCAAAAATAAGAAAGGATCAGACTCTTAATTATTGAGCTCTAGGCTTCTCCAAATAACCTTTTTGTATTAGAAAAAAGCCCCCCAAAATACTTTATGTGAATAAGTGGCATGCACTTTCTATCAAACACAGTGACAAGCAAGATGTTATCAGAAAGATTAAGCAGTACACCAAGCTCAGAGTATTCAGCACATGCTATCAGACCTAAGCTCAGTCTGATGGAGAAATGTTAAGAATTGCTGTGAAAGTGCAACAGCACGATTATGTGTACTTATATTAAATCCTACAACCACTTGAAATGTAAAATGTCAAGAAAGGAATAAAATAACATAAAAAACAGCCCTTTAGAAAGACAGCATAAAGCAGTACCATGCTGTTAAAAGCATTGTAAGACAAGAAAGTGTAACACAAGCAGGGCTTAGAGTACAAATACCAGGCCAGCACTTGACTTTTTAGTATGCGTGTTGGTTACTGGGAAACAAATGTGTCTAAATAAGAAGGTTAAATCAAAGTCTGATTTTTTTTTTTTTTTTTTTTTTTTGGTCCCATTTATCAGGGAATAGATTCTACAGACCATCTCAGGACAGTGTGGTTTCATGAGCATCATTTACAGTACTGTGCAAGTCTTGTGCCACCCCACGTTCCCGAAGGACTTTCTGGCTCAGATTTTTTAGGATAAATTTTTTGTTCAGAGGAACATTTAGTTTGTTAAGCCGCACAGTGACCTATGAATCATTCAAGAAAAAGAATTTTTCAAAAGCATCTGTCTTAAGCCATGAACCAGTGAGAAACAGGTGGAGATGATCAGGCTGGTGATTAGTCTAATGGTGATGCTGAATGATGAGTGGTTGAAACGGACGAGAGGGGAAGTGAGGTTGCTGCTGTGATTGTTAGAAACAACAAGTCTATGTTATGTATTAATAGGCAGACTATTTTATAGAGAACCATTTAATACCAATGCATGCATATTAAACATAATAACAGGTGTTAATTTCCACTGCTGTAACTGAACGATTAATAAAAATAAGATTATCACAGACCCCCAGGCTATGTTTACAGTATTCGTGAGTCCCTAAGTACCACTTAAAAACAAAAAAAAGGTTGTTAAGCCTTACTTATATGTCTATTCATTATATATATATATATATATATATATATATATATATATATATATATATATATACACACACACACACACACACACACACACACACACACACACACACACACACACACACACGTGGACAAAATTGTTGGTACCCTTCGGTCAATGAAAGAAAAACCCACAATGGTCACATAAATAACTTTAATCTGACAAAAGTAATAATAAATAAGCCGGCTGGCGATTTCTATGAATGTTAGCCAATGGAAATCAGACATTGCTTTTCAACCATGCTTCAACGGAATAAAAAAAAAATGAACTCATGGAACAGGCCTGGACAAAAATAATGGTACCCCTAACTTAATAGTTTGTTGCACAACCTTTTGAGGCAATCACTGCAATCAAACAATTCCTGTAACTGTCAATGAGACTTCTGCACCTCTCTGCAGGTATTTTGGCCCACTCCTCATGAGCAAGCTGCTCCAGTTGTTTCCGGTTTGAAGGGTGCCTTTTCCAGACAGCATGTTTCAGCTCCTTCCAAAGATGCTCAATAGGATTGAGGTCAGGGCTCATAGAAGGCCACTTTAGAATAGTCCAATGTTTTCCTCTTAGCCATTCTTGGGTGTTTTTAGCTGTGTTTTGGGTCACTGTCCTGTTGCAAGACCCATGACCTGCGACTGAGACCAAGCTTTCTGACACTGGCCAGCACATTTCTCTCTAGAAGCCCTTGATAGTCTTGAGATTTCATTGTACCCTGCACAGATTCAAGACACCCTGTGCCAGATGCAGCAAAGCAGCCCCAGAACATAACAGAGCCTCCTCCATGTTTCACAGTAGGGACAGTGTTCTTTTCTTGATATGCTTCAAGTGTAATTAGCAAAATTTGCCTTGGCAAAAAGTTCCATTTTTGTCTCATCTGTCCATAGGACATTCTCCCAGAAGCTTTGTGGCTTGTCAACATGTAGTTTGGCATATTCCAGTCTGGCTTTTTTATGATTTGTTTTCAACAATGGTGTCCTCCTTGGTCGTCTCCCATGTAGTCCATTTTGGCTCAAACAACGATGGATGGTGCGAGCTGACACTGATGTCTCTTGAGCATGAAGTTCACCTTGGATCTCTTTAGAAGTCTATCTGGGCTCTTTTGTTACCATTCAGATTATCCGTCTCTTTGATTTGTCATCAATTTTCCTCCTGCGGCCACGTCCAGGGAGGTTGGCTACAGTCCCATGGATCTTAAATTTCTGAATAATATGTGCAACTGTAGTCACAGGAACATCTAGCTGTTGGTCTTATAGCCTTTACCTTTAACATGCTTGTCTATAATTTTCTTTCGAATCTCCTGAGACAACTCTTTCCTTCGCTTCCTCTGGTCCATGTTGAGTGTGGTACATACCATGTCACCAAACAACACAGTGACTACCTGGAGCCCTATATATACAGTAGGCCCACTGACTGATTACAAGATTGTAGACACCTGTGATGCTAATTAGTGGACACACCTTGAATTAACATGTCCCTTTGGTCACATTATTTTCAGTATTTTCTAAGGGTACCATCATTTTTGTCCAGCCCTGTTCCATGAGTTTATTTTTTTTATAATTCTGTTGAAGCATGGTTGAAAAGCAATGCCTGACTGTCATTGGTTAACATTCATAGAATTTTTTTAAATTATTACTTTTGTCAGATTAAAGTTATTTCTGTGACCATTGTGAGTTTTTCTTTCATTGACCGAAGGGTACCAACAATTTTGTCCATGTATATATATATATATAATTGAACAATCAGTTCATATTTATTATGCAAAGAACCTTTGTTTTTTTAACAAAGAATGTTGCTTTTGCCATAAAATTCCTTTCATACTAGCCAGTACTCTGGCTGCACTCTGTCTAGGATTTTTTTTTTTCATTCATTCCTGGCAGGTGTTCCTTTTTATTTTTCCTTAAGTGGAGAGATAAGCTTTTACCTTTCTTCTGCATGTCTTAGTGTGTGGCACAGTTTCCCTGGGCTTACATCAGCGAGACGAATAGAAGGCTCCATTCTTTATATGCACCCTTGTTCATGGCCAAGACTTTTGCTAGTGCTGAGTTTACTTTATCTCTTCTGTAGTAGATGACAAAGTACAAAAACCTACTGTAAGTAGCGAGTATTATACCCAGACTAAAAAACAAGCACTGCCAGGAAATCAACTACATATAGTCTCTTTTAATATTTTACCAAGATTCCTTAAGTCGTCTAAACAGCAAAAAGAATTATTGGACGGCAACCTACTATATCACTTAACATTTGCTTCACCGCTGCATGCAGAAACATTTAGCTAGTTAATGCATCTTGTCTCATCACCATCCCTCCAACAGATAAAGAATCACTGGTAAAAGCAGTGTTTACCCTTCGTTAAACGCTATGTCTGTATAGAATTGCAGGTAATCGTCTGGATACTACCAAGTTATGTCTTCTGCCATGTCCAACTCAAAGCCCCTTTACCAAACTTTCAATAGCCTTGCTGCCATTGATGCTAATACCCCTTGTGTATGGGTGGGACTTGTGTGATTTGTGAAGACACGGAACAAGAGACCTGTCTATGGAAGCTGCTGTCAGTGGCAGAAAGACAAATGGCAGGAATGTAAAAATCCTCTGAAATGACACTGCAGCTCAAAGGCTCATAAGGAAACAGTATACTGTATACATCAGGTATGAAAGACCACATCTGAGTACAACCAACAAAAATCCTCAGTCAACCGAGCGTCAACTTGTAGGTCAGGGCTTCAAGAATCAATATCACATTTAGGAGATGTGCCTTTGCCAAGTACATGTTTCAAATTACTGGCATTTGGCCTTTTAGTTTTGTGTCATAGAACAGTTGTAATTCAAATCCCATGTCCATTCATGAGAATAAAGCAGCTGGTATAGATTTCATGGATTTAGTTTCATCCAGGCCAGCGTTCACCAGACTGTCAGTTGGGCCTTTTAAACGCCTCTTAAAATGGGGGGGGGGGGGGGGGGGGGGGGGGGGGGGGGGGTACAAAGTGCCAGAGGAGGGGATCTCATTTCTCAGAATAGGGCCCAAAACTATGCTTTGTGTTCAGCAAATCTGCACCTGGTGACCATGGAAACCACTTTTCAGACTTTTTATACTCTGGCATTTGCTAACTGCTGAATGTGGAAATGACCCGAATGCTCAAGGTCCAGAACCACACATAACCAATCACCTCTGCCCATGTTAATGCTTGTGAAAACATTATAAGAAGGTAGTTAAATAGCATTTCTAGAGCGTCCAAGGGATAACAGACAAATAACAGGCGAAAGAACTAGTGCGACTTCATACATCACAACGTCAAAAAACTTTACAGCATTGTGATTCAAAAAACAAAATTCATAATAATTGCAGGTACACTTAGGTAGCACATAAATGTTTTCATTCATTAACCACATGTTTGCAATGTGGAACAATTTCTAAGTAGGAAAGAAGGAAAATCAAATGTTCCCCAGTTTCCAATACCCCTTGAATGCTGTATTATTATCAATGTTACTGTGTGCTGTAAGTAATATTGCACACCTTAGGATGATCCCAGGCACTGCTAATAACCATGCATGTTAGAGATAAAATTAAATGATGCCTTAAATATGATCTAAAATGATACATTATCAGCCATAACATAACATTAATTACCATAACAAGATTAATCACAATTTTAAAATACTCATATTTACTTGCATTATAAACTGGTTAAAGGAAAAATATTATGCACTTTTATAATATCTCAACCATTTAACAAATGCCAAATTAAAATCTTTCGCATGCAATAACCGTGTAGTATGGGGTATGGCAACCGACCGACAATATGTGATCAAACCCGGATACTCAAATCCAAAAATCAACCACCTATAGCCTTAGCCGCCTGAGCTGCCACTCCCATATCTTATATTTATTCCCATATCTTATGTTTATGTATTCTTGTAAAAATAGTTCCTGGAAAGCAGGTTTTATCCAAAGTTCCATCTAGAAGCTTTTTATGATGAAACTTGTTGTTCAATGCATCTGGTGATGTTTCCTCAGTCGTCTTATTGTCCACGTTAAACATGCAATTATCACACGCAGCCGGGTAACTGCGAGGCAATTATGGGAAGCCATCAGAGTCAAACTTGGTCATATAATGAAACTGCGTTAAACATTTTTAGTTTTAAAAATAGCAATGCGTTAAAATTTCTAAATCAATCACATGCATTAAGACGCTAATATTGACAGCCCTATTCTTAATATAAACTCCTAGAATTTTCATTAGATTTGAATGGATTAATAAAATTAGATGGATAAGTAAAATGAAAAATATATATATATTAGATGTTACAGCAGAATGTTCTGATCTGCAGACAAAAAGACACCAAAAGAGCAGATTCATAAAATCTTGCCAGGCTTAAATCTTTTTTTTTCTTTTTTCATTATAATAAAGTTCATGCTGTGACTATAAAGAACAGTAAACATAGGAAGCTGCAGCATCTTATATTAACACAAACCAACAAATGAACGTGAAATCTAGGAAAATAACAGATCTATAAAAGGCACTCTGCCCAGAAAACCATAAATGTCACTAGGTACACATAGTGTAGAAATTCCTCAATGCCGTAAGCACTCCCACCTGGGTTTGGTGCCTTTTATCTTACGAGACATTTTCAAGACACATTATGAGTGTACATAGCCTTGTGGCCTGTCATTTGTCAAATAGCACCATACAGGTAAAGTGTTGGCGAGATTATAGCTAAAGGGAGTAAATAAGTGAGGGTTTCTCCCTAGACAGGAAGGGCTTTAGCAGAAGTGAGAGGGCCCACAGTGCCCTATTAGCCCCAGTGATGGCTGGGTGCACACTAAAGGCTATTACAAATCCCCCTTTCATGCCACTAGGGCGGTAATTATAGTTTTCCTATTGGTTTTTCAGCACCAAGCTCAAATGCTGAGAGAAGTGTACAGCAAATAATGAGAACAGACGGCGCACCAGAATACAGCAGCATGCACGAGCCTTAAACGCGCCCTCAAATGGAAGATGACACACATACGAAAAATCTGGGGAAGTTGGAAGTGAATGTTTCGATTACATCGGCAGGTTGGAATGTTTGTTAGAGCTTAAATGTTAAAGCAATGATCCAGCTATGGAGGTGCTGTAGGAGTGAAGAAGTAGTTAATATTCTACTTAGATATCAGTGAGTAAAGATGTTGCGCTTTTGGGTGGATAGTTTAAAGGTCCTACAAGTTAAAACAGATATTCAGCATGAAATATGAAAAACTTAGAGGGAAGATGTGAAGCATAAAGGATGACATTCAGACAAAAACAAACAAAAAAGCAAGAGGTTTTTTTTTTTTTTTCATATGCCATATTAATAAGAAATCCGATGTAGAAGTTGTGGAGAATAGCAAGAGAAGGGGGCTTGCAATCAGCATGCAAATTTGAGTTTTTTTTTTTTTTTTTTACTTCAGTAGCTGAATTTACTCAAGGTGCTGTGGGTGATATAGCAAACAGGTTGCCAAAGTTATAAAAGATAAACATGAAACCAAATTTTACCTCAGAAATTCGTTACAAATTAAATCTTATACGTGATTAAAGAAAATTGCAAGTACTTCCAGTTTCATACAAAATCAAGCAGGAGGTTTATCTATTTCGTTTGGGAAAACCATGATCGTTAGATCAGCTCACAGTGTGACCGTGTCCTACACTTAACCTATCCGTGCATGTACCATGGTATTTATGAGTCTGTGTGTGCAAACAAGAAGGTTATATGGCTAGCTTAAGTCAAAGCTGCTGCAAACTTCTTTGTATGGTAAATATGACAGTTATAGTAGAGTCATAAACTCATGAACAGGTGAACAAAATTCAGCTCGAGGGTTCATAGAGAAGAATTTTAATCCATACTCTACACCTAATCGCCAACACCGCAAACTACACTTATCACCCGTGTGAACATACATCACAGGTTGCGACGTCTCTACCTCCCTATGGAATGGTTGGCGATAGTCTGGCACGGAGAACATGGCAAGGCTCAAAGCACAACCCATGTCCTCAAGGCCGACATTGAATATTTGCAATGCATTTGTTGTTGCACTAAAGCTGTGGAAATCCTATAGAGCAGCTCTGTGATCAACTGTGCAGTTACACAAAGCTCTTTTTATGTTCATCCAGAAGTCCAACCCAAACAAAGCATGTGCCACTCGACATCCAATTCTTGGCTTCGATTTTTCGTTCTGTCACTTCATATCTTTACATGGCCAGTAGAGCTCAGTTTAAAATGTAGCTTCATACCGGCAAACAAGCATCATGCATCGTTTGCAGGCTTGTATATGAAGTAGACAAAAATGATCTCTTTTCTAACAGTGCAATTTCCCCTGAAGTGGAATGTTGAGAACCCTACCATCTGCAAAAAGCACACAAGTGGATTTAGACAGAAAAATCGACAGATCTTTTTCTCGAAATCGGTCAGAGATTTCCAGACTGAAGCCTTTTTTAGTAAAGTGGCTTAGGTATCTTATTCTCCCCTGAAGAGGTAGTGTTGTGAAAGAAAAGGACAGGGTAAAAAAAATGCCTTATGCATGCCATATTGTTATATAAACCATATATTTTGTGCCAACCAATATCAAGGAAGAATGAAATTTGATAGAATAAAGAAAGATATCTTAACTATGTACCCTCCAAATGTGGCACAACACTGGTAATACTATCGGTAAGACATCTAGAGACAGAGTAAATTCTTATCCTAAAGTACGCCTAATCCCACTATTTGTATGACACAATTACTTTATATGTGCTGAATAAACTGGTGGTGTCAGATGTCCTCTATCATTGTCAGATAAACTATAACTTAGAGGGTGAATTTAAACCCAGTTATTTATATGACCAAATAATATACTGAAAAAAAGTAGAAAGGCAACCAAGTCAGAATAGGATACCTTAATCCTCCACACTAAGCTCATGCATCACTCACTGTCTCTTCTTAACCAAAATCTGCAAAAGATCCAATCAATTATTTTAAAATGAAACAGACGTCTTGTAGATTTATTCGGTGCACCATCCTGTCTTGGACCTGATTACGTTCTACTAAATATCTACAAAGAATTTAATTCTGCACTTCATTTGCACATAAAGGTGTAGGAGCTGGTTTGCTAACTAACGGCAAAATAATTCTGAAATGGTAAATGATTAAACAGGGCGAACAAAACACAGGACTGGCTGTTTCCTTAATAGCAATGCAAATCCCAAACTATGGCACATCCAAGAAGCACTACAATCACCACTGACAAATTCACACACAATGTTAAGACTAGTGCATTTAAGCACAAATACGGAGGTATTCAGCTGCTGGGGCTTTCCAGACTGAGGCCTCTCTAGTAAAGTGGCACACACTTAGCCCATTCACCTCTGAAGTGATCTCATCTATAGGGGTGGTGCATGTGGGTGAAAGAGAAATAATAATAAGTTGATAAGTTGGTTGAATTGTACAATTTCATTTTATGATGGTTTTAATGGTTTAAATTGAGATAATATTTACATTTTAACCTATATAATATAAAATATTGAATGTGCCTAAAAATGTCAAGTGGTGCATATATAAAACCAATATTCTATTTTTACAACTACTGTAAAATAGAATTCTATTTTTGGGGGGGATTTCAAGAAATCCCAAAAGAGTGGTAGCAGGATTGTCTGAATTTCACTTTTATTCATTTTTTCCAAATATTGACAGTGAAATAAGCCAACTATATATATATATATAAATATATATATATATATATATATATATATTTTTTTTTAAGTATTACTTGACAAATTGTGAAAAAAATCAATTCAGTCATAGGATTGCACTCCACATAGGGTTGCAATTTAGTCCACATAAACGTTCCTGGAAGTTATCACTTTTTTTTCTTAATTGTTAGTTACACCAACTGACATAAACCAGTTACACCACCTGACACTGTTGCTTTTACAGTCTAAGGCTAATGAAGTTGGAGAAGAAGGTCTTAACCCCCTAAAATAAAAAAATAACTGCTTCCTCTCATTTTTTTCTCATAGTTTGTTCTTTTTGCTGATTTTTTTTTTCTTTGAGCAGGTTTTCATTCAGGTTCCCTTTTAGGTTTGCAAAGATCAGATCTCATTCTTTCACTCTCTATAAGTCGAGTTTTTCTTTCACAGCTATTCCTCACCATGAAGGGTATTTTGCTTAAGCTCGAGATTGGCTTCATGCTTCATTTTCATATACGGTGGAATTAAAATGAGAAAGTCGGCAAGAAACCTTTTTATACTTTTAAATGCTTTTTACATTTTTCCCCTCACCCTCTGCTTTTTCTTTGTACGATGAGCTCCTGGATTTTTTAAAATCTTTTCCAACTTTTTCCGCTGTGGATGACTACATGTGAAATAGAAGAAAATTATACAACTTGTTATCAGATTTCACTCTCAGTTCCTCTGGCAAACCTTTAAGGATATTTAGCAACTACTCTAATATCTTTTGGCAAGGTAACCGGCTTTTGCACCATGGTCTGCCTTTATTTCTTCACTGTGACATGTCACACTTCTTGGTTTGAAATTCGTATCCATGATTAAAAAACTTATAAAAAATATTTACATAGTACGTCTGATAATAATAAAGCTTTGATTAGCATCCTAAACTACTGACCTTTGAAAAAAAAAAATAGGCCTCTAACAGAAAGATCTGCAGTGAGAGAAACATGGTGTAACTGATTACATCTTATGACATATCAGTTACGAATAAAATTTTATTTGATTATCATAAATGTGTATGTATGCATGTGATCTTGGCGAAAATATTTTTAAAATAATCTGATTTGACTGGCACAGTTCTATACCGCTTATACTGTACAGAGTCAACTGGGCAGGAGACTATCCCAGGAGACTTTGGGCATTGGGGGGGTGGACACACACTGGATCTGCCTGACTTTGAACTTTGGGAGGAAACTGGAGAACACAGAGAACTGCGCACACACAGATTAGAGACAGGAATTAAAACCTCAACCCTGGAACTGCAAGGCCACAGTGCTAACCACTACGCCATTATGCCCCAAAGTATTTATTATACCAAAAAGATTGGTTCTTCCTTTCTTTGATTTATTATTAAATACACACGTGGACAAAAATGTTGGTACCCTTCGGTCAATGAAAGAAAAACTCCCAATGGTCACAGAAATAACTTTAATTTGACAAAAGTAATAATAAATAAGAATTCTATGAATGTTAACCAATGAAAGTCAGACATTGCTTTTCACCCATGCTTCAACAGAATTATAAAAAAAAATGAACTCATGGAACAGGCCTGGACAAAAATGATGGTACCCCTAACTTAATAGTTTGTTGCACAACCTTTTGAGGCAATCACTGCAATCAAACGATTCCTGTAACTGTCAATGAGACTTCTGCACCTCTCTGCGGGTATTTTGGCCCACTCCTCATGAGCAAGCTGCTCCAGTTGTTTCCGGTTTGAAGGGTGCCTTTTCCAGACAGCATGTTTCAGCTCCTTCCAAAGATGCTCAATAGGCTTGAGGTCAGGGCTCATAGAAAGCCACTTTAGAATAGTCCAATGTTTTTAGCTGTGTGTTTTGGGTCATTGTCCTGTTGCAAGACCTGCGACTGAGACCCAGCTTTCTGACACTGGCCAGCACATTTCTCTCTAGAATCCCTTGATAGTCTTGAGATTTCATTGTACCCTGCACAGATTCAAGACACCCTGTGCCAGATGCAACAAAGCAGCCACAGAACATAACAGAGCCTCCTCCATGTTTCACAGTAGCGACAGTGTTCTTTTCTTGATATGCTTCATTTTTCCGCCTGTGAACATAGAGCTGATGTGCCTTGGCAAAAAGTTCCATTTTTGTCTCACCTGTCCATAGGACATTCTCCCAGAAGCTTTGTGGCTTGTCAACATGTAGTTTGGCATATTCCAGTCTGGCTTTTTTATTATTTGTTTTCAGCAATGGTGTCCTCCTTGGTCGTCTCCCATGTAGTCCACTTTGGCTCAAACAACGACGGATGGTGCGATCTGACACTGATGTTCCTTGAGCATGAAGTTCACCTTGGATCTCTTTAGAAGTCTTTCTGGGCTCTTTTGTTACCGTTCGGATTATCCGTCTCTTTGATTTGTCATCAATTTTCCTCCTGCGGCCACGTCCAGGGAGGTTGGCTACAGTCCCATGGATCTTAAATTTCTGAATAATATGTGCAACTGTAGTCACAGGAACATCTAGCTGCTTGGAGATGGTCTTATAGCCTTTACCTTTAACATGCTTGTCTATAATTTTCTTTCGAATCTCCTGAGACAACTCTTTCCTTCGCTTCCTCTGGTCCATGTTGAGTGTGGTACATACCATGTCACCAAACAATACAGTGACTACCTGGAGCCCTATATATAGGCCCACTGACTGATTACAAGATTGTAGACACCTGTGATGCTAATTAGTGGACACACCTTGAATTAACATGTCCCTTTGGTCACATTATTTTCAGTATTTTCTAGGGGTACCATCATTTTTGTCCAGGCCTGTTCCATGAGTTTATTTTTTTTAATAATTCTGTTGAAGCATAGTTGAAAAGCAATGTCTGACTTTCGTTGGTTAACATTCATAGAATTTTTTTTAATTATTACTTTTGTCAGATTAAAGTTATTTATGTGACCATTGTGAGTTTTTCTTTCATTGACCAAAGGGTACCAACAATTTTGTCCACGTGTGTATATCTAGAGCTCCACAGAGAAAGAATGCATGAATTATTCGCGTATTTAATTTAATTTTTAACCATTTCAAAGTAAAGTAAACCACTGGGAAACACAAAAAAAATTGTGTCACATCATCGACTCATGTATAGAATAAATAAATAAGCAAAATACTTCTCATATCTTTAGATCATCAATTTGTGACCACAGTGAACCCTCCAGGAAAAAAAAAATTGTGAGTGGGGAAAGTAAGGAAAAAAGTAGAAAATTTGTGTCTTACTGAGGCCACAAGACCTGCTGAGGCAAAACAGCCGGCCCTCTCCAAGCTTTCACGCAAGTCAACTCAGCCATTGACCTAAAGGAACTTGGCCACAGGCATAAAGGCCTTTCGTTCACACAAAGAGCATGCCTAGACTCCTCTCTAGAGAGGGACTGAAAAGCAAATAGTACTTCAAGGTTAAACACTTCAAATTTAGCATGCAGGCTTATTTACTAAAACTCAAAACCTTCAGCAGAGCGAGTTGAGACAGTCAGCAAGATTCTGGCATGTGTGCTTGTCTTCAAAACGGGATATCAAGTCAGATCACGTTTAATACACACCCTTAAACATTTTTCCTTCAATTAATTTCCAACAGTAACTCATTTATGCGTTAGTGTTACTCATTTTTGAAGGGGGAATTCAATATAACGTAGAGAAAACAGAAATACAGTGTTTAAAATCTAGAGAATAACTATCCAGAAGGTCCAGGATGCAAATGTCAAACCGCAATTCATCATCAAGTCAACAAATCAACAACAGTCAAAAGCACTCAACATTGTGTTGTCAGGAGATACAATGACAGGAAAACACTGTACTTCATTCAGGCAGCAGATGTCTGAACAGTACCTCCCTGATCTATTTGTCTCAAATGCATACTCCTTATTTACTATTAATAGCTACTGCTGAGAGGTGACTTATTTCACTAACACTCAGTTTGTTCACACCCCTCGAACTGCATTGTCAGCTTCAGCGCTTCAGAGATAGCCGATTATTTTAATGGAAAAATCTATAGAAAAGAAAGAGACAAAAAAAGAAGTAGAAGAAACTGTCGAGATTAAAGGTGTGCACAATTTATTATGTGTTAAAAAGCACTTTAACGGTTAAGGGAGTATTGTTAGTGGTAAATGCGGAGCTCTCAACAGGGCCTTCCTGTGTTTCCGTGTTCAGGCATCCACATGTGCCAGGTGGGGGTCCTTGTTTGCTGTGATTTCTAATGCATCGTTTCATTTGTCTATTAAACGTGCCAGCAGGGTGTCCCCTTACAGCTGTTCCCCCCGGGTCTGCTCCGCTGCCTCAGGCTACACACACTCAAAAGAGAGGGGAACTCAGCGCATAACAAAAGGAATTGTTAACAAGGCCAGAGAGAATGCAGAGTTTTGGACCCTAGTGGACACGGCATAATGCTATTCTCTCACGCAGCTTTAGATCAACTGTGCCAGGTTACGCTGATCATCAGTTGGAGAACTTTAAGCTTGTGAAATGTGTCTTAAGCATCCATTTATTTTCAAGTCTAATAAAGGACATCTCACCACCCTTACGTTTCATGGAAAATTTGTACATGGCTCAGACACTACACCATGTCCATTCCCTCACTTGCTAGAGACCAGTCTTATGTATGTTTTGTTGTCACTGTAAATTGATAATGTACAGAGGGATCACTTACAATAAAATATTTACAAAGCGTCTCGGTCTCTCTCATAAACGGCAGCTGTATGCCTAAAAGACATGCGATCTTCTTGATTAAATGCCCGATGGCACCAAGAGTAACAGCTTTAAAATCCACACTAAAATAACTTTCCACTCCCTACAGCTCAATCAGCATGGCAATATAATCCCAGGAGCGATGAGGAAAGTCTTCTTTATATGTTTCAAAAAATTTCAGGTACCGAAAAAAACTCTCACAAAAGTGTTTTTTGGGGGATGGGATCTTAGAGAACACTTGTATTGAAATCTTTCTATTCTTTTCTATCTTAGGTCACAGACAGCATTTCTCTGCATATCATGCTATACATGTTTGTGCACATGACAAACTTTATTTGTCATTAAGTGTTGAGTGATGCATCTCGTACTGGGACTTCACTAAAGCATTATCAATCGACTGATAGTTCAAGTTAACTGACTTTTTTTTTTAGGATTTTTTACTTAGATGCATAGTGTCTGGACCTTTTAGCATTATTAGACACATCATGATGGAATTTACTTCAGGATCAATAAAGTATCTCTCTATCTCTCAATCTATCTATCTCAGTAGATGCACATGTGGGAGGTAGAAAAATGGTTAAAAAAAAAATTCTAACAAACGGTGCAAAAGACACTCCTTCACCCACCCCCACGGTCTCTAAGGTACTGTTTCCACTATAATGGCCATGAGAATTACATTCTCTTTTTAGGTCAATTTTCACATTCTATTATTGTAGGAAAATCTATCTTTCTATCTTTTTAATCTATCTTATCTTTCTTTTTATAGGTCACGAACAGTCATTTAAGCATTACTCTGCATATCATACTGTGAATATGACAAATAAACATTTTAATTTAAATTTGACTTTATAAAGCGTTAATCGATGTCAAATCAATGTCTTGCACTGTGAGTTCACTAAAGCATTATTGATTGACTATGGTTCAGGTTAACTGACTTTTGTCAAGATTTTCTACTTAGATGCATTTGCTCTCACAGGTTTCTGGAACTTAGCTTTTTTTCACACAGCATGCTGGAATTTTACCTTGGGATTAATAAAGTGTCTATCTATCTATCTATCTATCTATCTATCTATCTATCTATCTATCTATCTATAAATCCATCTATCTATCTATGCATATGTGGCAGGTAGAAAAACTATTTCTACGAAACAGTGCAACAGACACCCCTCCCTCCACTATGATGGCCAACACATTTTATTTCTATTTTATTTTGTTAACTGTATACCTATGTATTTGAATTAGACTTTATAAAGCACTGACCGACATAAAATCTGTCTTGTACTGTGACTATGATTAACAGGTTAACTGACTTTTGTTAAAATGTTCTATTTAGATGCATTTGCTATTGCAGAAGGATTCTGAACCATATAGCATGATTAGACACAGAATGCATATGTGGCAGGTAGAGAAATGGCTCAACAAAATATTCTAAAAAAAAAAAAAAAAAAAAAAACAGTGCCCTATACACCCTCCACCCACCTCACAGCCTCTAATGCACTGTTTCCACTATGATGTCCAATACTGAAATATGTCATTCAAACATTCTAAAAAAACAAAAAACAAAAAAACAACAACAACAACAACAATAATAATAATAATACCATTTCAGTTCAATATAAGAAGAAATCTATATTTGAGCTTAGAACTGAATTCATGAATGACATTTTACAACTTCCTACCCTAGAATATTGTCCATAAAACTGGAAAACTGCTCTAATAAAACAGATGCATTGCACTAAAACGGGCTATTAAATATGTTACTGTCTCCTGGGTCATTCCAACAGGCTTACTTCACTCAGCACCCATTAGTCCCGTGCCTTCTCGCTTTATGAAAGCTAAACTATCAAGATGTGTTTAAAGTGTTCACGCACGGCACGGTCACTCCGCGCGTTTATCCAGCAACAAGTGTCCTGCGAGCACCGCCTAGCGCGTGCGAGTGCGTGATGCGCGCGCTTACCTGGCCACTGCGACGCAGCCCGCGAGACCAACAAGCAGAGGAGCAGCCGCTCCAACCACCAGATCCACCTGCAACCAGGATCACACAGCGGCTGTTATCAATCCCGTCGCTTTGCTGATTCAAATCCCTTATGCATTAAAAAAAAAAAAAAAAAAACAATGTATAAAGCCGCACACGTACCTGTGAGCCATCCCGGTATCGCAAATCCGCCTCTGATCGCCTGCGCTCTGCGCGACAACGTCTCCGCGCACCGCCGCTAAGCAGCTGATGCGAGCGCGCTGATGAGAGAGAACGAAAAAGAGAGAGAGCGCGCGCGCGCGAGAGAGAGAGAGAGAGGAGGACGAGAAGGAGTATCGCTACAAAGTCACGCGCAGGACCCCCCCCCCCTTCCCCTCCCCTCCCCTCCACCGGGTCCTAAAGGGCGCGTGAGTGGCACGTCTACGCTGAGAAAACGTCCACAATTGATCCACAAGCACTTCCTGTGAGGTCTATTGTCACCATGTTAGCACCTCGACATCTGTTTAATTTGGACCTTGTTTCACGCTAAACGCGAAAACAACAACATATCTATGGCCCGTTCTCAAAATAGCCTGTAATCCTCCAGAAGAATGGGCAAAGTCACAGGATTTGTATTGCATAAACACTCAAATTATGAACACCCCTACAGTAAGTTTACTGAATGCACCACATTCCTGCCCTCCTACACTTCCAGACAAATTTCTGGTTGCATGCATGCACAAATCCTTTCATTTATTTGCGGACACCAAGGATTATGTATTATTATCTAAATACCACGACGTTTCAAGATGACATTCTCTCCAGCGTGTGCATCGATCAATAGTCTTTAAAAAGTACACGAAGTATGATGTGCATGAAGTGAGGAAAAGGAAAACGTGAATGACAGACATATTTACAGCTAGTACTACATTCCACTGTCACTTTGTAACTTTGGTGGAAGGTCTCGGCATGCTTGTCCGCATGCACAAGAAGGTAGCCAGGTGATGATCAGTGCCCCTGGGAGTTAAGTTAGAGGGAAATAGAACTACTGTATATTCACTTGACAAAAATAAGCTCTTTTTTTTTTGAGAATTTTTTTTCAGCACCATAATGGACAGGCAGGGCATCAAGACTTATGACATGATACTTAAAATGACATTTATGAAAATTAAAGGTGGCAGGGTGGCTTATTGGTTAGCACTGTTGCCTTGCACCTTCAGGTTCCTGGTTTGATTTCCACCTCGGGCCTGTGTGCATGAAAATTGCATGTTTTTTCCTGTACTTGGTGGGTTTCCTTCGGGTGCTCCAGTTTCCTCCAACAGTCCAAAAAACATGAAGATTATGCTAACTGTCGTTCCCAAAATTGCCTGTAGTGTGTGTGAATGAGCGGGTGAGTGTGTGTATGTCCTGTAATGGATTGGCACCCTGTCCAGATTGTACACCGCCTCATTCCTTAAGTCTCCTGGGATAGGCTCCAGGCGCCCCCTGACTCGATATACAAGATTAAGCAGTATAGACGATGAGTGAGTACTGTATACACCTTATCAGTTGAGGGTTAAGGTTCAACAGTGGCAAATTGGTGGTGTTGGGGTTTGAACCTGGGACCTTCTGATCAGTAGTCCAACACCCTAACCACTGAGTTGTTTTTTCTTTTGTTTTATTTTATAAATAAAATGATTTTATAAGATCAGAGATATTCATTGGTGTAGTTATAGTCTGTATAGACAGGAGTTATGCTGTCTTTCTGGGCACAATAGTTTAACCCTGAAAAAAAAAAAAGGCACATACAGTATGTCCCTGTGACTGTTTGTGAACAATATATTTTCAATTCCATTTTATACTTTGTTCTTTAAACCCAATAAAATTTTGATCTATCATCATATCATATCATATCTCATTTTTTATCCAGATTAGTTTACTGGATTAGTTTATTAGTTTAATTAGTTTAACTGTTGGTGGCTTAGATTGAGTTCAATGAGTCTAAAGATCAGTGCCGGAAGAAAGCTATTAAATCACTTTATGATGTCACCCAGACTGTGGCTCTCACAGTTATGATGTCTATATAAATAGGCTTCAACCACGGAGATAGATAAGACTCATGGGAATGTGAGCCTTGGTTGCTCTTGAATTCTGTATACATTTTTAAATATTTAGTTTCAAGCAAATGTTTTCTCATAATAGCATGCAAGTAATACTTTTGGAGCTGACTACTGATTAAGTGGTGCCCACTGGATAGACTTTTCTACAAAATATTCCCAGCATCCAGTGGCTCAAAGGAAGTGAAAAAATATAACTCTCACACCCACAGAGTAGGTCATTGCCCAATCATTGTTTGAATACAGTTTTATATGTATATACATACACACCCACAGCCACACCCACACTCATTCACCAACCTACTCACACACATACAGTTGTGAAAACTCTAAAATTAAGGAAAAAGAATTACATTTGCAGTGTCTTAATTGCTTAAAGGTTTTTTGTATTTAAGCAAATTGGCAATACTGACTATATATTATACTTTGTACAAAAGATCAGATTTTCTGCAAGTCTTATCCCTTCCATTAAAACACATGTCCAGATGACATGCCAAAGGATTTGATATAAAATGTATCGTCAGATTTTGCACAAGCTAGATACGTTGTGTCAGTTTATGCGCACCCTGTAATTAATGCACGAGGGGATATACCAAATACTAAATACAGAAAGTCTGAAATTTACATTCATAGTTTTCATATTCTGTTTTTCATTTCAAGTTGTTAATCATTTTATAAAAAATGGTTAAAGAAAACCATTGTGTTAAGTAATGAAAGTCAAGTGTTACTTCCTTTTTTTTATTTAAATTTTATATAAAATGTTAATTTAAAGTACCAAACTAACTTTAGTTAAAGACTATCTAAGACACAGATTTTTTTTTTAAATATAATTGCTCTATATTACAGTACTGTAAAATTTTGCCTGTAACCATGATTACATCAATCAGCAAATTAATTTGCAGGTTTAGTCGGAGACAAAAAAACAAACAAACAAAAAAAACCTTAGCCAACTGTTACTGTTGTTAACACAGTCTGCTGCATCATAAAGTAAAAGTAAAAACTGCAAAATGTCAAATAGCAGACGGGGGCCTATTACAACAGAGATGCCACAGACCAATTAATTTCCTTCTGCAGGCTACATTTGGCCCTTGGGCTGGCCTTGGGACACCCATGATGAAAGGTAATGCCAACTAACTTAGTATAGTGGCTTGTTGCCATTTTTCATTTTCTACTTGCCCTCTCTGAATGCAGTTTTTGCCACTGCATTTTTTTTCACTTTGTAAAACAGTTTATAAATATTAAACCACCTGAGATTATTACCACGCTCTGGTGTCTGCCGGAACCTCAGTATCAAAAATGCAAGTGCTATCCCCGGTCTGCTGTTGGAACACGTCTGCATCCCAAGCCAGGCCCATTCTGTGTGCATTCCTTTTTCAAAGAAGTGGGTATAGTTAGGAGGCAGTAAGAGGTTACAGCTGGCTTTTGCCAAATTCATATTGTCACTGTGAGCTGATTATAGATATTACAACATTCTGTAAAGCAAACAAAGTACATGAACTTACAACTGCTGTCAGAATTGCTCTTTTGATGGATGGCATAGGTGGCCCGAAGGTATGATTACAATTCATATATTGGCAGAGAGCAAAGCAACTTGTCAAAGTCAGCAAGCAATTTATTAGCAAGTCAAGTATAATCAATTAGCAATAACCTTGAAATACACTTATTGGTAAAACAATAATAATAATAATAATAATAATAATAATGGAAGAGAAGCATATTCTGGGAATTAGGTGGGGATTCACACTTGAGTGGCACCCCAATCCACCATGGTGCAACACATTCAAACACTCCTTCACAAATAAAAGCAATCAATTTATCTGAATCATTTAATCAAAATCAAATCTATAAATCTCTTAAAGAGACTAACTAGAAAACTCTTCTGTCCTGACACCAAATTAATTGACACAGAGAATATGTTTTCATAGGTTTGAGGGCAGTGGTGGCTCAGAGGGCTAAGGCACTGAGGTACTGATCGGAAGATCGGCGGTTCGAGTCCCAGTTCAGCCAGGTTGCCACTTTTGGGCCCTTGAGCAAGGCCCTTAACCCTAACTGCTCCAGGGGCGCTGTACCCTTCGCTCTGACCCCAGTTACACTGGGATATGTGAAGAAGGAATTTCACTGTGCTGTAATGTATATGTGACAAAATAAAGGCTTTAATAAAAAAAAAATACCTGAAGTTTACATTGTTAACACCGAAGTCCTGATTCATAGCAGGTTTATTTCCAGTATGTGTATTTGCTAATTCTTAGTAAATAATGGTAAAAAAAAAAAAAAAAAAAAGGTCTGACCTTCATAACACGGTAGCCTGACTAAGTAAATTTTAAGGTGCAAAAGTAGTTATGATTATGATTGTCTGAAGAGTTTCAGGGAAAAGTATCCAATAATAACTGGTATTTAACTATTTAAATACCAAGATTCGGGTTTCAGGAAAAATCTGAAATCATCGATTCAAACAGGTATTATACAACAGCTAGTTCTGACTGGACAAGAGGCATTGACAATGAGTTGTGATATAGGGCATAAGAGCACTGGAACGTTTAACTATATGTATCACTCCACCTCCCAGGTGTTCTAACAATCAATAATTACACACTACCTGTGAGTCACCAGCATGGGTGAAAGTAGGTTGGTATGGTCAGCAGTACTGGAAAGAAGTGAGAGCAGCTGCCTGCCGAAACCCACATTCAAAACCAGTCACAGAAGCTCACTATTTGGAATTCAACCCAGAACCCCGAAAATTAGCTTATATTCTAAAGAGGAATAAGAGGAATTTATTCACCACCAATTTATTAACTTATGTACCAGGTCGTCACATTTCAACACCAAACTGACATTTCATGATGTATTTATATTAAAAGTGGTCCAAAACCAAATTGTTCAATACCATGAACACAGAAAAAAGTAACATGTTTGAACAATTAGGTTGGGTGTACCTAACATCATTTAATGAAAGCATTTCTTTTAGCTTATCACAAGAATATACACATGCTGATATACACATGCTGATATACACATGCTGAATAAAGTGTCATCACTGTGGGTTACATGGCATTTAAAAGGAATTTGATTTAGTTGTACAATCATAGAGCCTGCTTTATAACATGGTGCATGCCAAATTAAACAATCGATCTGAAACTTTTTTTTGTGTGTGTGTGAGCATCACTGAGTGTATAAATAACTGTGACAGAATGGTCAATTATACATACTTAAAGACGATTTAATATGCCCCAGCTGTAAGAATATCACTAATATCCATGCATAATCAATCAGCAAGTAAAGAAAAACGACTGACGTGTAAAATTGTGTTAATACAATAAAGACTCAAGAGCACCAGAATTTTTCTTTTCCTTTAGTGTCCTGTGTCAAGCAGTGTTAATCATGACCATGCATGTAAGAAGGCTGGTATCTGAACGAAAAAAAAAAAATCAGGCCTCATGCCTAAGGGGGAGTCAGTTATCTGTAAGAGTTTTTTTTCACTTCATGAATAAGTCCCATATATATATATATATATAGTTTATAAAGAGGTTTATGTACACTTGTTATTTGAAAATGGTATTAAAACCTACATAAGTCTGCGAAGCTTCACAGGCTTTGGATGTTTGCTGAGGAGAAGTCAAAACTAAACTGAGCTAAAACCTGGTAGTTCCATTAACTTGACCAACCAACTTGCTTCTTCAAAAACCTAAGAGGCCTCAATGCACAAAAGTAGTTATAAATTATCCTTAATAGACATGCCAATGCCCGCCAATGAGCGCCATTTGAAATGCCAAGGTAAAGGAGCAACATGAAAAAGACTGCACCTCAAAGGTTGGCAATGAAACTAAAAGGAAGAGATGCACTTAGGATATTTTTTTACTGGGACTTTCCAGAAAGAAAGAAGCCCTATAAACCTGTGTTTTGTAGCATTATCTGAATGGTCAACATCCAGGTGCAGTATAGTCTGCCTGTCGTGTTCCTACATGCAGAGTGTCTTGCTCATGGCTTCTCAAATTGTGCCACATAAGAGAATTCACCACAACAGCAGGAACTTCAACAGACTGCCTCAAAAAAGAAGGACTAGTAAATGCCAATCAGCCATAACATTAAAACGACTGAGGTGATATAAAAAGCACTGAATATTTTGTTACAGTGGCACCTAGATTAGGCAGCCAGTCCATTCTCCAAGTTGATATGTTGGAAGCAAGGAAAATGAGCAAGTGTAAGGATCTGAGTATTTTAACTAGGGCCATATTGTTCTCGGTCGGTGCATCTTATAAACGGCAGATCTCGTGGGGTGTTCTGGGTATGCAGTGGTTAGTACCTACCAGAAGTGGTCCAAGGAAGGACAACCAGTGAACCGGCAACAAGGTCATTGGTCACCAAGTCTTCCTAATGCATGTAGGGACTAAGCCTAGCACCTCTGGGACATTCCAACAGAAGGACATTTCAAATTTTCTAGCACATAGAAAATTGAAACAGGGAAAGAAAATGCTGCTATGATAGAAAGTTGTCAGAATCCACTGGTGGAAGCATCAGAACTGGGGCAGTGACAGAAGGTGGTCTGATGAAACACTTAAAATTTTTTTTTTTTTTTTTACATCATGTTCATGACCACGTGTATGTGCATCACTTACCTGGGGACGAGATTGCACCAGGATGTGTGAGAGGAAGAGTGCAACCTGGAAGAAGGTGTGTAGTGCTCTGGGCAACGTTCTGCTGGAAAACCCTGGCATTTCTGTGGAAGTTCTCTCACTCACTCATTCTTTATCCTGCTTATCTTGCACAGGGTCACGAGAGGCCTTGAGCCTATCTCAAGGGGCTCAGGTCATCGGGATCCACTCAGGAGGGGGTGCCAGTCAATCGGAAGGCACAAGCACTCACACACTCACTCACACGGTAAGGGCAATTTGAAAATCCCAATTAGCCTAATCTACGTATATCTCTTTGGACTGTTACAAAAAAAAAAAAAAAACACATTTACATGAAAGTTACTTTGACATTTACCATCTACCTACACATTGTTACACCCTTTCATGGCAATGGAATTCCTTAATGGCAGCAGCCTCTTTCAGCAGAATAATGTGCACAAAAAATGTTCAGGAATGTTTTAAGTAACATGACAAAGTGTTCAATGTGCTGACTTGGCCTCAAAATTCCCTAGATCATAATCTGATTCAGCAACTGTGGGACGTGCCGGACAAAGAATTCCGATCAATGGAGGCCCCACCTCGCAACTTAAATGACTTAAAGGATCTGCTGCTAAAGTCTTGGTGCCAGATACCACACCACCCCTTCAGAGATTTTGTGGAATCCATGCCCCAATACATCAGAGCTGTTTTGGTGAAACAAGGGGGACCTACAAAATAAAAAGGCATGGGGATTTATTGTTATGGATCAATGTATTTCATATCATCAGATACTGCTGAATTGTGTCAAACAACGTATTCTCTTAAGGTGCATAGGTGATTTCCTGACTTGCAAAGAAAATCACGTTATAAATGAAGCTCAATTGTACAAGTATTTTTAGCGGGATATAGAACATATGAGCAGACCTCATTACTAGGAGACCTGCTGTGAACTTACCAGTCCTACTCCACATATTGCATGTGGACATAAACCATCTAAGCCAAAAGGCCACTGGTTTGTAGGTGTGGCTTAGGAACTGTTTGTTTTAAGAGATGTTTCTCATGTGTACAACTAAGCTTTCCAGATTTTCTCTTCTATTTATTTATTATTATTTTTGGCGAATTCTACAAGTTATGTCTACCGTATCATACGCCAGCTACAAACTAAGAATTATGAAGGAAGTACATGCTTTCTCAGTCTCATGAAACTACCTAACTGGATCTTTTGAACTCGTGCACATGCAATGTCACAGGACAGTGCAACACTCTCAGAGGGAAGTCAACCAACCTCCACATGCATGAGCTGACAGATACCCATTACTGTCTAGTATTGCTGTGATCCTCCCTTCCAGAAAGCAAGGCCGACTGAGCTCAATCGGACGCCCAGCCACAGATAGCTGTAGCATCATTGGGATTTGAACTTGCAATCTTCAGATGACAGGATGAACACCATTTTGTTGCACCACATAGAAGCTCATAAATAAACCTTTATGGGTGAATGTGTGACTCCTTCATTCCTTCATCTTCGGTAACCACTTTATCCTGGTCAGGTGGATCACTTCTCGTGAGGAAGGGACACACCCTGAACGGAACGATTACTTTTAGTGTTGCTTGATTTACCGAGGTGGTGATATCATCTGACAGCCCGTTGCCGCAGTAGATCAGTAAATGCGAATAGACTTGCCCTGCTGCTTACACTTGGCTCCGTTTATGAACCATGTGTAGACTGAGAGCTGAAAAATAAACAATAGAGCAAAATATATAGCTTTGCGTCTGTGGAAACTGGGGAGTATGCCAGATTGTTGTCAAATGAATGGAGTTTATTCTGTCCATCATGGTGAAAAACTTGTCAACATATGCACTCTTTGCAATCCTGTATGGATTAATTTGTTTATTTAGCTTTCACAAACTTTCAGCTAAAGACATCCACATGCAAAAAATCCCCTAAAAGTTATGTCAGTTTGTTCCTTATAGAAAAACTCTTAAACATGGTATATGAAGCAGTGGTTCTAATTCCAATCCTTTTTACCTCCAACAAGTCCATACTTTATCACCGAACACAGGGGTGAAGCTACAATTCGGGCATAGATCTAAGAACCATTGCTACAAGAAATGCAAAGAACTTTTATGGTTCTGAGAAACATTGACACCCATGTTTCTCTCTCTCTCTTTTAAAACTAGCTTATGCTACATTTATTTATTATCTATCATCTGAAAACAAATTCATCTTTCATGTCCCTTCATGTTTCTTGAGGTAAAGCAGTAAAATATGCATCACTTCAGGCAACTGCTTGTGTTTAATATATTGAGAATGACCTCATTTCATTCAGTGAAACTGCAGTGAGCCCATCATTTTAGTCCGGTTGATCAGATAACGTAAATGAAATTCAAATGTTTTTAATGATGGACATTGCTGCAAATAAGGTTTTATATATTATATTATTTTCAAAATGCCAAGCCAGATGTGATAGTGGTGAGGAAAATCTTCCTGATATGACAAGACAAAGAAACTGTGAGAGGAACCAGACTTCCAATCCACTTCTGGGTGACACCTGATAGTGCGGTTGTAAATGATTTTTTTTACATCATGTTCATGGCCAGGTGTATGTGCATCACTTACCTGGGGACGAGATTGCACCAGGATGTGTGAGAGGAAGAGTGCAACCTGGAAGAAGGTGTGTAGTGCTCTGGGCAACGTTCTGCTGGAAAACCCTGGCATAAAAGTGCTAATTATGTTAACAGCAACATGAGCAGAACTATCATTAGAGTCTTATTGTCAAGCGTATCTTATCAAACTGAAGTTATCAACTGTTCATTGATAAAGACTGGAGTCTAAAGTGTTCTTAAAAATAGAAATAACTAAACTCAAAATCTAATATTACAGTTGCTATAGTGAAATCATGTTTTGTTTAAATGGACTAATAGTCTGAAGAATATCTGTAATAAAACTGATACAAATATTTGTTTTTTTCTACTGAAATATTGCTATTAAACTTAAAAGGACGTTTATTTTATCCGAAAGCATAAATACAGAGCAGATCAGGGAATAATTCCCTCTGGCCATACTGCTTGATTTCCCTGCAAAGCATCCAGGCCGTTGGAGAATTTTGAAATGGCATTCACTCAGTGATCATGCTCAACCGCTGACTGATATTCCCTGGTGGGGAGCTCGGGGGCAAACCACTTGATAGAATATGTTAAGTAGAGATGATCTGCGTATTTTAACTTCTCATGACCATCTGCAGCTTCACATCTCCGGCCAATCTGTGGATGAAAAAAAAAAAATGGTCGGCTTTATTCATGGCACTGAAATAAATTGGCGAAGAAGAGGCTGTTTGCTGTAAACAAATGGCCTGAAGGACAGTCAGAATGGGTGGCAGCAGGAATGCAGCCGTGCCTGGATATTTAGGACTTGCCCAGGCTGGTCAGACAGAGGGGTGCACGTATAGCCAACAGCGATGACTCTTTCTCATCTTACAGTAACCTTTATTACTCACTAAAGAGCCATAATGGCAAAAGGCATTTATACATGCTAATACGTATATGCTGAATTCAAATATGCAACATCATGCCTATTTTTATGTTGTAATCCAAGACCCAACTATGAAAGACGGATTGAGATCGGCACCATAGGATAGAATAAATAAAACTGAAATAAAAATAAACAAAGCACTGTTATACTACAAGCATTTGTCTGCCAGCAGAGGGAGGGAGAGAGTAAGCACAGACAGAATGCCAGCATTCTGGTGCATTCAATCAACACACTAGACTTCTTACCTTAACTACAAAACTCTGCAGTACAATGTAGCTCTTCATCTAACAGTACTCGTTTCATTTTTCATTTAACATAATGGTTGCAGCTTCTAAATTGTACAGCGTGAGTAAATTGATGCCCTATGCATGACTTTTTATTCTTTAGACCCAGGCAAATATTTATAAGGGAAATTCCGTGCTGCTCAAGTAACATTTAGAAATCAAATGTAGAGGCTTGTGTGAGAAAATAAGCATCTGTTAAATGAGCATTCTGGATTTACCTCACGTTGCTTTCATGATCACAGAGCACCTTTATGGAAACTTTTATGGCCAAGCCAAACAGTTGTATTCCTAGAGAGCTAAAAGTATCACAAAGTCGATATGAAGGGTGTGGACTTGGCTGTGACAAATGAAACACCTGACTTATTTTGAATGTTGTGTAATATAGTGCTGTTGTTGTCAAGACAGCTGTATGTTCCTGAGAGCAATTAATACTTTAATGATAAATCAAATGAACCTTAAAGAAAAGCACTTAAATGATTAAAAGACTTTGAACCAAAAGCGGACGTTAAGAAATCGATTCTAGTAGAATCTACAGTATGAGGAATAGTAGTTTTCTGCATTACAAAATGGAAACGGATAAATCCATTAGCCGTACCATGCTAACAGAGGCTACCTGTTGAAAATGTTATGCTGCTTGTGCATGTACCCCTTGTGAAATGTCAAAAAATAAAAAAATAACAAAGAAGATGCACTTCCTAATGGTTTTTTTATGGCAGCAAGGCTATTATTGAAGTTTTTTTTTTAAAGTTTGTACAAAGCGACTAGTGCAAATTGTGGTTTTGCCAGGACTACAGTTTTAGAGCTCAGGTTGAGATCGGGTTACTTCCAATGGCTGAAATCAGAAGAGGGAGTGTGAGACAGAGATGTGAGCCTTTAAACAGCTGAGGTTTAATGCCTCGTGCTCGCAGTCTCCTATATTCATCGGCCACATGGCACGTGCATGGAATCTATTTGACCATTTCAGCATTTTAGTTTGATGGATTTTAAAAGCAATTTAGCACAATAGAATCAGTAGCTATAATCATATCCAACAAAGGCACTATCCTAAATATTCAAAAATCTTATTGTTATTAGTAAAATAATGCAAACAAAATCAGCTAAAAGTAATCAAGCACCATCAGGGTGCTGTCCTTCCCCTTAGGTTTTATTACAAGGTCTCAAGTAAGCTCAGAAATCTGCTTCGGACAAGCCATCCAATCTATATTTAGCCACCACGAGCAAGTGAATGGAAGGCCTAACTTATCTTCAACGCTGTCATCAGGGCTGCCAGTATTTTTAGGGGACAGCAGCAGCTGCAAAAGCATTTAACGGTCTTCCATGAACAATGACACTTGGGGCGTCTCAGAGCTGAAGACCACAGAGGTTTTGGGACTGCTGTAAAGTACGGAAAGTGACTGTTCAAGACTGTGGAGGAAACCTGTTAATATACATGTACATGGTAGGTGAATGCCTTGCAAAATGGACAGTGGACAACTACAGGCAACTGTCGTCAAATCGTTCTGAATCGGCTGTTTATTGAAGCAAACAGGATTTATATATTTTTAAAAAAGCTGTAAAATACAACAGGAAGTGGACATCCAGAGGAGCTGGCCTGCATCTTCACTGGAACAATCAGAAGCTTGATTCACAATGTAATTCTACAGTCAACCCTAAGCACTGAGGAGAGGTAGGTTATGGAAGGCTTGTGAAGTAAAGCTTTACTTAGGTCAGAGGTCAGTCTAATTAAATCAGAAACACAAACATGAGGTTAATCCCTATCGTTAACCTCTTGTTTGTATCTCTGAAAATATTATGTGACTGAAGATTGATTGATGATTTAACTGTCTTTTTTTTCCCCGTTAACCTTTTATAAGTGTCCCTTTTGAGTCTAACTCGGTATGATCATACTATTTACATACCCATGTTAAATTCGCTACTTGAACACAAGTTTGCTAATTGTACCGATACTGGCATACAACATTTTAACAAACTGGGAAGATTCATGAGCTGGTGTCTCATGTGGAGAAAGTTGTTTGTTTGTTTTCCCCCGTCTATTAATGGCTAATGATCTGATTGCTAACTTCTGCTAGAGACCAATCTTGGAGAGCATTATAAAACTTGAGAAGCCAACAATAAAAATCTGATAATGTGCTAAAAAACTAGACTGCTTAACTTGCATTAGAAACTCAGAGCTTGTAAGATATTATAAGGCAAATCCGTCATTAGGATGGTGTGTGCATGTGTGTTTTTGTGTGTCTGTTTTTCCTTTTTTAAGCAAATGACAAATGAAACTAATTTTGACAATGACATTTAGGGGCTGAATACTTCAATAGTCTGCCAAGAGGGGTGTGATGAAGGCAGAGCATTTTTCGACTCCCAGGCTGTACACTGCATGTGTGAGGGACCTGTGTTTGTATGTGCACACATGTGTAGGGGTTGTTCTTTGTGATACCTGACACATGCCCTCTTACAGGACTTTATTTAGGGCTGACTATATAAAGCAATTTCCCATTGAATTACAGCACCATCTGTGCTAGCTATGTGTTGTAAGCACTGGTCACCTCCATACTGTTGGCTTTGGCTTTTCACACACACAAGGCAAATGTGTTAGAAAGTTCTGGCAGTAAATACCGTGGTGAAATCCAATCCTCTTACACTGTCATTAAATGCCACTAGTACACATACCACCACCCACTCACATTGGGAGGGGGAAAAAATGGCAACTTTAAATAAATATATCTTCATACTCTATATGTTGATGTGGTCATGCAATGACAAATAATATTGTGTCACAAGGAAGCTTTACATGGAATAATGAAACAAAGACAAAATATCTGGGAGAATTGACAGCTTCCTAAATGAGCCATCAAACAGTAAAATCTAATTATTTAATGTTTGATGACTAAGGTTTTAGGCATTGCTTTGACTCTAAATCAATTTGATAATTTGTCAAGAATGTCTCCCGAGGCTTGGTTATTCAGCACTGTGCCAAGGATTAAGCTTTTATAAGGATCTTATAATAATTGTTTTAATGACTGTCGCTTTGTCTTTTAGAAATAGCTCGAAACTGGCTTAAATTACATGAATGTCATTGGTACCACATATCTTATTAAAAGCTTATCTATACATATAATAAAACTGTAAAGTTCAATCTACATTAAAGAAATTTTGAAAAAAATTATTTGGTGAGGAGTGTAAGATGAGTAATATAAAACATCAAGATGGTTTGGGGAATTCTTGTCTTTCTGTTTGTTTGTGCATGCATCACGTAAAAACTACTGAATGAATTTTATGAAAGGGTTTTTTTTTTTTTTACAGGTGTATTTGGCCAAACTTGAGGTAACATATAGGTAGCATATTCATTGCAATCGGTCCACGGGAAGAGAAGATATACTAATTTGAAAATTAAATGGAAAATGTCCTTATTTCATAAAAATTTTTTAAAAACTTCGAAAAAATCATTAGTTCACCTCAAAATTCAACAGGTGGCGCTGTACAGTTTTTATGAGTGTGCAATTGGGAGGCACAATGGTGTAGTGGTTAGCACTATCGTCTTGTACCTCCAGGGTCCGCGTATGATTCCCGGCTAGGCTCAGTTCCCGTCTTTATGTGCATGGAGTTTGCATGTTCTCCTCATGCTTGGTGGCTTTCCTCCGGGTACTCATGCAGATCCACGGACATGCAGATTAGGCTAATTGGCATTCCCAAATTGCCCGTAGTGTGTGTATGTGTGTGTGCCCTGCGATGGATTGGCACCCTGTCTAGGGTGTACCCCGCCTCGTGTCTGGGATATGCTCCAGGCCCCCCGCGACCCTGTATACAGGATAAAGCAGTATAGACGATGAGTGAGTGTGCAATTGAAATCTACTTAATAAACACAACCTTACACAATCATTATGCGCACTTCACGGTAACACATAAAATCTTTTGTTAATTCCAAAATTCAACACATGGCATTGTACTTTTTTTTTTTTTTTTATGTGCTTTTGAGTGTGCAATTAAGTTCCACGCAAATAGTCATGGGCACATCTAGTTAAAAATAAAAGTCATGCAATTACAAGTCAAGAGCTTCAGTTAATGTTCACATAAAACAAGAGTCACAAACCAATATTTAATTAGCTCACCTTGAGCTTTGATTACGGTAGCATTGTTGTGACAACCTTATGTAACATCAGAACATTTATTTTGATCCAACGCTGCATTCGTTTTTGGCCAAGATCTTGTATTGACAATTGGAGCATCAAGACAGTCTGTAAATCCAGTTAATGCGTGAAATAAAATTCCACATGCTTCCAGGAACTTGACAAATTTCACAATTTGAGTCCTGAAATATGGAAAATGGAAAAATGTTTTGATGGGAAAACCAGGTACAGTAATTCAGTACATTCAGGTGATCAGCTGATTTCATTTTATTGACACATAATGTTGCTGAGCCTAGACCGGACCAACTGAAGCGACCCCAGATCATAACAGATGATTGTAAAGGCGCTACACATGGTGAGTGCATTACTTCATGTGCTTCCCTTCTTACCCTGATGCACTAATCTCTCTGGAACAGGGTCAATCCTAAGTTATCAGACCACATTACCTTTTTCATTGCTCTAACGGTCAATCTTTTAGCACCGTAGCAACTTAAAGTCTCGCTAACAAGTGGTTTTCTTTTGGTGACACAGCTGGTTAATCCCAATCCTGTGGGTTCTTATCACATTGTGTGCGGAAATACTCTTACTTTCATTGTTAAACATGACATGAAGCTGTGATTTCTACTGTATTTTTTTTTTTCACAGTGCAACTTCACCAAGCGTTTAATTGATCCCTCATCATGGTCATTCATAATTTTTCAACTATATTTCTCCTGCGAAGTTGATGGTAGACCACTATCCTTCGAGAATTTAATAATGTGTTTAACACATCGTACCTCTCCTTACTTGCTTTGTTTGCTTGACAGAGGTTGTTAAATTGACCCTTATGAAACAGAGTAGCATCATTTCCTCATCTAATGAATACTTCCTCTGACATGGTTGTTTTAGAAATTCACTCAATCACTTATCTAGAGATTAAAGAATTGAACTGAAACCAGTTAATCACTGGAGTAAATATTAAATCAATAGTATTCAATTATTTGCTTATTTAAATGCAAATTGCAACTTTTTTTGAGTTGAGAGACTGGAAAACCTTACATACAATAGTCCTTTATACAATTTTTAACTGTCAAGTGTCAGAGTTTGTCCGACCTTTGTTCAGAAAAGGAGCAGAACCCATTGTGGCTGTGCTCTCTCAGAGAGGAGGGATGAGAGGTACTTAGTGCTCCCACATTAATCATGGCTCTACAGCCAATCAGGGGAGTCTGTGAGCTCACGCAAGCGGAAGGAGCGGATAGCGCTGTCCTCCGTGTGTGTTACGCCGCCCCCAACGGTGCGTTAGTGAGCAGTTCGAAAAGATGTGGTCGGCTGGCATCACGTGGTTCGGAGAAAACCCCCGACTGAGTGGTGGTAGTAGCCTTAATGTGGAAGCATCCTAGTGATGGGGAGGAATTGGACACATTAAATTGGGGGGGGGAAAAAATTAGAGGGAAAAAAATAAAGTCCAAACTATGTTCTTTCTCAAAAGAACAAATAATGGTTCAAGTTAGTAAATTAATTTAGTGTCATATATATGCCGGTTGCAAAGATTAAACATTAACAATTTTTTCAAGGTAAAGGATGGTTTCACGTCTGTCAATGAAAATCTTTTTCATCAGCAATGGACATAGATTGTACTCCAAATTATAGAATTACTTTTGTACACTGTTTTGTTGCACATGATTAGCTGATAGGACATTTACATGAGGCAGCATGATGGCTTAGTAGTAAGCACTGCCCACTTGCATCTCCAGGGTCTGAGCTTGATTAATGATTCTACATTCGGGTCTGTGTGCATGGAGTTTGCATGCTCTCTCTGTGCTTGGTGGGCTTCCTCCCACCATCCAAAAACATGCAGATTAGGTTAATTAGCATTCCCAAATTGGCACTCTGTCCAGGGTGTACCCTGCCTCGTGCACCAAGTCTTCCGGGATAGGCTCCAGGCTCCCATGACTCTGTATACAGGATAATATAGTGAGTGAGTGACACTTACATGAATGAGCAGGTGTTTACAATTCCCACAGTGAAAGACTCTCTAAATCAGTGTTTCTTAACCAGAGGGCTGTAGACCCCTTGTGGTATTTGGCATAATTACATGGGGTCTGTGAGATTGTTTCTAATATAAACAAAATTTTTCTTAGATGTTTAAAAATAGGCTTTGAACTTATTTGAGGGCCCATTACATTTCAGAACAGCTGAAATGTGCAATCATAACTATTTCACCCCCTAGCTTGGCTTGCTCATTTTGGAGTGCCCTCATTGAATGTTCACCATGTCATGTAATTAGTGCAAGGTTTGCGTTGCGTCCAACTATGATGGGTCAAACCAACCAACCAAATTTCATTTAAATTTTAAACTTTAACATTAATGAGTAAAATTAAATATCTTGGTCAATGTTCAGTGAACTTGGACACATTAGAAATGTTAATCTCAATAAAAATGCTTAAACTTAGTATATTGTAAATATAGTTGGCTCATAAAAGTAACATATTTCCTATATTTTGATCCAGACACCTAGCATTACAGATATCCTGGTGAAAAACAGACTCACAGGCTGAGGTGAGGCTGGCAAGCGGAGAGAAATGGATGTGTTTGGTGGAGCACCACGGTTCCTGGCCTATCCTCGTCCTGTGGTGGTTCAGAGTGGCACTGATGCCGTCCTTAAATGCCAGATTAGTGGGGATCCCAGACCAGCAGTCATATGGGAGAAAAACAATGAAAAGATCCATCCAGGTGGCAGATACCGTGTGTTTGAGGATGGTAATGTTTACAATCTCATTATCACAGTGGTGATAGCAGAAGACAGTGGCCAGTACATATGCAAAGCTAAAAACTCCATAGGAGAAACATATGCTGCAGCAACACTAAAAGTAGAAGGTGAAGCTCAAGAGATAGAGCTGAGAGAGGAGAACAAGCCCCGGTTTCTCATCAAACCTCTGTCTACACGAGTGGGCCGAGGAGATGATGCAGTCTTCTCATGTAAGCTGTGGGGAAAGCCAAGGCCAGAGGTGGTGTGGGAGAAGGATGGCAAGAAGCTAAATGAGATCTTTGAGAGTACACATTTTAGTGTTGGTTACCAGGATGGAGGATGGTTTCAGTTAAAGATTTTTAAAACCCGGGCACCTGATGGTGGAGTGTACACATGCAAAGCCAGGAACAAATTTGGTGAAAGTCTGGCTGGAGCTGTGCTGTTGGTGGATGCTGGTCCTGGACATGAAGATGAAGCAAACCGCAATGGTTACACTAATGGCCACTGGAAGGCACATCAGGGAAAGCAGAGGAGCAGTAGGCATGCTGTAACAAGGGTAAAAGAAGACCCTCTGCCAACTTCTGCCAAAGTAAAAATGTTTGCTGTGACAGAAGGAAAGCATGCAAAATTCCGTTGCTATGTGACAGGAAAACCCAAACCAGAAATCATATGGCGAAAAGACGGAAGAATAATTTTGTCTGGAAGGCGGTATCTTCTATATGAAGACAGAGAGGGATACTTCACACTAAAAGTACTCTACTGCAAACAGCAGGATAATGGAGTATATGTCTGTGCTGCATCCAATACGGCAGGACAAACCCTAAGTGCGGTACATCTTTTTGTTAAAGGTATGTAGACTATATATTGTTTGTATTGTATTGTACATCAGTCTACACACTCTTGTATACTCTTTATTTTATTTAACCACCTAAAAAGCACAATGGGATGTTTATCGCCAGGCCTAGGCCATATTAAGAGAAATTCCACTCAGCACCAAATATACAAAGTTGCAAATTTAAAAGAGAGCATAGTGCCAGGATTAAAGGGGATGCGGCGTAGATGCAGACATTACAATTATAAACATTTGTGGAAACAGAAACCTAGAAACAATACAAAAGTCCCAAGCACCAAATACCAAATATGAGTCCAAAAAGACGAAGTCTGATGGCGCATGGACTGCCCTCCAGGGGTCATCCCTGACTTAACCAACCAAATCAATAAAAAAATAAAACCCATTTCAACCCATGCGCCAATGCAAACACTAGGTTCTTGACCCCGGCCGGCGGACTGACCAGGAAATCCTCAATCAAACCTGGACAGCAGTTCTAGGCACACAAGGCCTGTAAGTACTAACAGGGCTACTTGAGATTTTCAGTACAAGTCCTCGAAAAAATTGCACTTAACTCAGGGAACAATCTGGTGATGGAGGTCTCCTTCTCAACCTCCATTTCAAGGAGACCCAGCTGTGTGGCGAGCTCCTGTATCCACTGCGCTGCATTCTTTGATGGAAGTGCAGATTTGCAAATGTCCAGGTGTATCAAGGGGTCTTTGGCTTGCTGCTGGATGCCATGCAGCCAACGTAGTTCTTCAACATCATCTACCCCGCTTCTATACAAGATAGTTTTTTCATCATCCTGGACACTGCAGCTCTCTCCCCTGCGCACTCCACATTGCTTCCGGCATGATGCCGGATGATGAGTCGACTGCCCACAAAGTCCAATCGCCTCGTCGGGCCCCTCAAAAAATATTTAGTGGTGACCCCTCTACTGTGCCTTGAATTCGGTCTTGCATTCTGTCAGGGATGCAGCCAAGGCATAGTGAAGAAATTAACACTTTAATTAATGAAACTAATGAACAAAAACAAAACACCAATAAACAAAACATTCTTACATCAACAGGATTCAACCAAAAAAAAAAAAAACTGATAAGAGACAAAACCCTTAGCAACTCATCTAGGTTAAATTATGATACTAATGAACCACATGTGGAAACTGAACCTGAAAAATAATGAATACTTGTGTCAACATAAGGAGTGCCGTCTAGGGGATATCCCTGACACAGGGGCCAAAGGTGATATATTTGGAAGCACAAAAAAATTTTACCATGGGGGGAAAAAAAGAACAAGGTTAGGGTTACCTAGAAACAATAAGGCTGGCAATACTACATCACAATCTGGCAACACCTTGTTTACTTTTCACTATCATCACAAACATATATCATATACTGTACCACCATGATCTTGTGTAGAGGACTAATATGACTACAAAGTCAGCAAAATACGTGATGGTCATAGCACAAGTAAATTCTGCTACATCTTTTTATAGACTTGCTTATACCCTGCTCGGTTTAATGTTAAATATGCTTATGTTTTTTATAGTAGTTTTAAATTGATTAATGTACACATATGATATACATGTTTAAAGACATTTCTTAAAACATCTGTTCTTGGCAACATCAGAACCACTTGTGAGATTCAAGCAACCACTTAATGACCTTGAAGTCTGGGAGCGGGATCTGGCCATCCTTGAGTGCGAAGTACCTGAGGACTCTGTCCCAATCACATGGTATTTAGAAGACAGGAGGCTACAGCCAGGGGCCAAATATGGGATGGAGGAGTGGGGAACAAAGCGCAGACTCACAATCCGTGACATGGGAGTTGATGATGATGGGATCTACCTCTGTGAAATGCCAGATGGAGGAAGAAGCATAGCAGAGGTAACTGTCAAAGGTAAATATCTTGAAACTATTTTGGAAGCTGGGATTGAATACAACAAATCTTCTCTTAAAAAATCTGAATTTGTAATAGATATTCATTGTATTCGTTTGTTTGTTGGGGTTTTTTATGCTTTTGCTTACACACTTTTCATAGGAACAATTGTAAGAAAGCTGCCGAGAAAAGTAGATGTTCTAGAAGGGGAAAATGCTGCTTTCTGTGTGGAAGTAGAAGAAGAGGAAATGGACATTCACTGGTACAAAGATGGAGTAGAGCTGAAAGAGACGCATCAGACCATCATCAAATCGTTTGGCAGAACTCACATCTTGGTCTTTGTCAATACTACACCTCAAGATTCCGGCATGGTCATTTTCTACGTTGGTAGATCTAAGACATCATCTCAACTAAGAGTGAAAGGTTAGGAATTATCCATGTTTAACCACTCCAGTTATAAGTAGTTTTTTTGTGCACTGTGTGATAATAACACATGATGACATGCCATAATAACACATTATACTGTATTTCTTCTATCATCAATGAATAATAATAATCTGCAAACACAAGTTTACTGTAGATGCAAAGTTTTAATTAATTTTCTACATTCTAGAACAATACTGGATCTTTTCAAAACGAACTATTTTATAAATACCACATAGGTAATTAGGTAATTAAGTAACAACAACAGACAGTTGTTGACAGTTGAACAATTCTTGCAAGAAAAGTATTGTCAAGTTCATTTGCAAAACCCATCAAGCACCATGATGAAACTGGCACTCATGAAGACCATCCCAGGAAAGCAAGACCAAGACCTACCTCTGAAGTTCATATAGTTACCGGCCTCAAAAATCACCAATTAAAAGCACCTCAGATTGGAGCCGTTATAAAGGCTTTACAAAGTAAAAGTAGCAAAAACATCTAAATATATAATAAAATACAGGGGGTTGGACAATGAAACTGAAATGCCTGGTTTTAGACCACAGTAATTCATCAGTATGGTGTAGGGCCTCCTTTTGCAGCCAAAACAGCATCAATTCGTCTTGGGAATGACAGATACTGTACAAGTCCTGCACAGTGGCCAGAGGGATTTTGAGCCATTCTTCTTGCAGAATAGTGGCCAGGTCTTGATGCTGGTGGAGGAAAACGTTTCCTGACTCGCTTCTCCAAAACACCCCAAAGTGGCTCAATAATATTTAGATCTGGTGACTGTGCAGGCCATGGGAGATGTTCAACTTCACTTTCATGTTCATCAAACCACTCTGTCACCAGTCTTGCTTAGTGTACAAGTTGGGCAGCTGTAGTTTCATATTTTTTTAATACAATCTGTACAAACACCCAGACATCCCTTTCAGACAGCTTCCTCTTGAACCTTCCTGTTGGATGTGGTTCGTCCTTTTTGGTGGTATGCATGGCATTATCCTGGATACCGTGGCTCTTGATACATCACAAAGACTTGCTGTCTTGGTCACAGATGCGCCAGCGAGATGCGCATCTACAACTTGTCCTCTTTTGAACTCTGATATGTCATCAATAATGTTGTGTGCATTGCGATATTTTAAGCAAAACTGTGCTATTGCTCTGCTGATTAAACCTTCATACTCTGCTCTTACTGGTGGAATGTGCAATCAATGAAGATTGTCAAATTTAGCCATGAAACCTTCAACACTAAATTGGCCAGTGTTTCAGTTTCATTGTCCAACCCCTGTATATAGTTACTGCTTTTCCCAAGCTTTATTTCTGCAAGCAGTACATCTAGCAAAACCAAGAAAAAGGCCTACTGCTCCTTGTGGCTTTACCATCATGTGAGTACATAATTCTATTACAGAATAATCAAACTTATAATTACAAGTTTGATTATTCTGTAATAGAATTATGTACTTTGCAGCAGTAGCTCTAACAGGAGACTAATTTGTCTAAAGCATTCGCTGGAAAGTTAATCATGACACATTGATGGTCCACTGCAAGATTCAACTGCAGAACGATTCAACTGCAGAACGTTCTTAAGGAGACTATATAGTTGTGTAGTCTATTTAATATCCGTCAGCAAGTATGCCTAGAATAGCCACACTCACTAATTATAAGTGTTGTCTGGATACTTTTCACATATACAGTGGAACCTTGGATTACGAGTATAATTCGTTCCGCAAGTGGGCTTGTATTCCAAAACACTTGTAAACCAAATCAAATCTTCCCATAAGAAATAATGAAAACTCAAATAATTAGTTCCAGAGCCCAAAAAAATACATACAGAAAAATAGTTAATACAATATATAAAGTAAAAATAAAACAAATTAACCTGCACTTTACCTTTTAAAAAAAGTTTAAATAAATCCCAACAGATAAGTGTTTCCGTTTGTGCGTGCAGGCGCTATGTATTTGTGTGTGCATGTGTGTGTGTGTGTGCGTGTGTGGAATTAGCCCCTTCCCTCGCCTCGTCTTACACAGTAAAACTCCTCCTCCCTCCCCCCACCTTGATTTTTAAGTTTCACAACAAACACTGTTTTAACTGGAAAAAAGAAATGTCTCTAATGACACTCGCGTGAGCGCAGACTAACGTAATCACTGCTGTAAAGTAAAAAAAAAAAATTTTTTTAATGAACCAGCACCTTACCTTTGAAAAGAATCGCGACAGAGCAGAGTTTCTGTGTAGAGCAGAGTGTGTGTGTCTGTGTGAAGCTGGGGAGGAGGGGTGTAAAGGCGAGAGAGTGTGTGTGTGCGTGTCGGTGTGTGTGTCAAAAAACTCAGCACTCATAAACCAAGACAAAATGTTTTTCAAGTCAAAATGTATTAAAAATCTTTGCTCGTCTTGCGAAACACTCGTAAACCGAGTTACTCGCAATCCGATGTTCCACTGTAGTCTAATAATTTAAATTATTTTATTTAGTGTATTTTTCATTCTTTCTCAGCTGTTAGACAATGTCCACCTAGCTGCCCGGTGGGGGTTCAGATAAACACAGAGCGTGCAAATGCAGCTCTCCTATCCTGGGTTCCAGCACAGGACTGTCGGAAGAATCCCCCCTCAGGCTACATCCTAGAGAGACAGGAAATAGGTTCTCAGGAGTGGCTCCAGTGCCTAACCACTGACTCAGCAACCTCAGTGGAAATTCTTGGCGACAGTGTTCCATGTGAAGCGGACTACAGATTTCGCATCTGTAGTATCAACAAGTACGGAAGAAGTGGATATGTGGAGTTCCCTCGAGCAGTTCATTTGGGTAACACTATGTTAAAACATTTCTAGCATAAAATGTTGGCATATTGTCTATATCAACAGCTGAAAAAAAAGAATTTGAATTAAATAACAGAACTTTTTGGGTTCCTTAATCTGTCCAACAACAAAACATAAAAAACGGTTCTTATGACTTTTACAGTTCCAGTTGCAAAAATACAAGCACCTCTACAAGATGCCCTGGTGCCTGAGGGCCAGGATGCCTGTTTTTCCATTGAACTGTCTGCCTCAGTCATAGGCACTTGGTTTTGGAATGGCAACCAAATTCAAGAAGATGAACGATTTCTCATTAGGCGATCTCGTACACACCAATCACTTCGGATTCGAGGGGTACGAGACACTGACAATGGAGCTGAAATTACTTTCATTGCCTATGGAATTCGTGATTCAGCAGCTCTCTATATACAAGGTAAGTGCCTACACGTGTCTTGGGGCTAATACTGGGACTTTCTTTATTTAGAAATTACTGATACACATTTCTTTTAACATGCAGCTCCACTTGTTAAATTTACGCCACTATCCGAGATGGACCGAAATAAGTTTGTAGAAGAAGGCAATCCAATAGTCCTCTACTGTGAGCTGTCAAACCCTGAAGCACCAGTCCGCTGGTATAAGAATGGAGTTGAACTGCAATCGGTAGAAGGTCTTCACATCCAATCAGAAGGAACGATGAGGAGAATTGTCATTCAATCAGCTGAGTTCTCTCATTCAGGAGTTTACAGCTGTGACGCCATCGATGATGTCATCAGGTTTAATGTGGAAGTCGAGGGTAAGCTGGAAATACTTTCATTTAGTCCATCATCAAAATTGCTTAGCACCAACATTTTTTGATCTGTTTGTGTTTTGTGTGGATTAATTGCACAAACTGATAACAGATCAAATACATCAACAAAAAAACAATAATTAAAACATCATTACCACTGTGTTCAAATAATAAATAACACTGTTTAAAACACCCATAGCACCACCTGTGACGTTCTTTGCACTTCCAAACGTGGAAAGGAACAAGTCCATTGAAGCTGGATGCCCAATTGTACTTCAGTGTGAGCTATCAGATCCAAGTGCCCAGGTCTTGTGGTACAAAGATGAAGTAAAACTCTCCCCACACAGTGGATCGGACTTTCAGGCTAATGGCACTAAGAGGGCACTGGTAATCGAAAACGCAGATTTTTTCCATTCTGGTGTGTACAGCTGCAAGACAAAAGGTGCCGCTGTCCAGTTCAATGTGGAAATCAAAGGTGATTAGTTTGTTGTTTTATAAACTGTTCAATGTATGTCTAAGCTTCTAACATTGATACGCTAAAATTGTTGAAATGGCAGTGCTGAAACATGAAATAATACTGGTGTTAATTCACAAAACCTAAGGATTAAAAGATTTTAAAATATCTATAGCTCCACCAGTGAGATTCTCAGCTGGTCCAGAAACTGAGAGGAGAAAGTGCATTGAAGCAGGCTGCCCAATTGTTCTGCAGTGCGAGGTATCAGACTCCACTGGGGAGGTTCGCTGGTTCAAGGATGGGAAGCAAATTCTTTCACAGGCTGGCATAGACTTTCACTCAGAAGCCTGCATAAGGAGACTAACTATTGAATCAGCAGCCCCATCTCATGCTGGTGTGTACAGGTGCACAACAAAAGATGACATCGTTGAATTTCAAGTTGAGATCAAAGGTGAATCTTGCAGTTTCTTCTTTGTGCTCTTCAGAGATAAGCTATAAAATCTTACTGTAGCTTTGGAGAGATTATTATTTTATTCCTTACATTTTTAAATGTTGTCTGATGTATGTTTTTGTTGTTTGTTTTAATGTTGCTCTAAATCTTGATTATTCTATCATAAATCACCATCTGCAGCAGCTGTGCCAGTGCGGTTCTCAACTGTTCCGGAAGTTGAGAAGAGTAAATGCATTGAAGCTGGCACCTATTTTGAGCTCCGCTGTGAGATATCAGATCCTGCAGCAGATGTTCACTGGTATAAGGATGAAAAAGAGATTTTCACAGAAGCTGGCTGGGACATAGGGGCAGAAGGTACACTAAGGAAGCTGGCAGTCCAGTCAGCAGAACCCAGCCATTCTGGACTGTACAGCTGCAAAATGCCAGATGACTCTGTACAGTTTGCTGTGGACATCAAAGGTGATTTGTGGCTTTCTGAGAAGCATGTACATTCAGTAACCCAAAGCAGCATTTATATCTAGAAGCAAACTAATGGAAAACAATTGTCTGTGCCTCATTGCTTTTATGGAAATGCCTCTTACTTATGCATCCTGTCTTGCGGGCAACTGTTTGATGCTACTGTTACATGTGTTGCATTCTATATTTAACTTGCTTTTTGGCAGAAAATCTGAGAGATCACAGATTAGTCATTCTTGGAAATTCTTTCTCTAATTTCTGAGGTATTAATGTCATGTATATTCCACAATAAGCTCCACCGGTGAAGTTCTCAGCCTTCCCAGGAGTTGTGAAGAACCAGGTGTTTGAAGCAGACTACCCCACTGAGCTACACTGTGAGAGCTCAGACCAACTGCCCAAGGTGCGTTGGAATGAAGATGAAGTAGAGCTCCTCTCGAAAAGTCAACCACTTATCCAAACGGAGGATACCAGGAGACAGCTTGCTGTAAAGGCAGTGCAGCCTTCTCAGTCTGGATGGCACAACTCTCTGAGAAAGGATGATGTCATCCAGTTTAATGTACAAGATGAAGGTGATTTTTTGAATATTTTCCTGTAACTGACATAATGCTTTAGCATGGTGTCTAACGACTTTTAGATTTTTAGTTGATTTGTGTGTTTTCACAACAAAACCTGTGCATATTATTGGCTTTTAACAGCCATTAGATGTAAGTTTAAGTCATGGTCACCAAAACTGCATAAAATATTCCTTTATTAATCATCATCTTTAGCTCCACCTTTGAAACTACTGGAGGTCCCCGATGTTAAGAAGAGCAAATGTACTGGAGAGATCATCTCTATTGCACAACCGTGTAAAATCCCGGATTCTACTGAGTATAATTATGAACTAAATAACGAGAGAGAGGTACTATCGCAAGACGGAATTGAACCTGAGCCTCAAATTAAGTGGGAGGCCCCTATAAAAACGTTAAGCATTGAATCATCTGAGACACCAGACAATGGGACAAACAGACCTAGGACACCAGATGATCTCACCCAGTTTAATACAGACAAAGGTGGTTTACCACTATTATTTGCACCCCATTCTTAACTAGGAACATTGACCTAATTAAAGCTAGAAAGCTTATTGTTTTCTTTGTGGCTTTCCTAACAGCCGAGCAGTCTCACTCTGAAGTGTACAAGGGTGAGACCTATGATGACACTGTCCAGTGCACTGTGGATATGAAAGGTGATACAACTGCTATTCCACCATAAGCACACTTAACCCAGTACATCTGCGCCACTAACAATGGTGGTGTGTAACCTTTCTAAGGCTGTGCCTAAGATGCTGTGCCTAAGATGCTGAATTCATGCACCTTGGTTACCCATTCTTGAAAGCGCTTCCCAAACTAATCCCTGCTATTATATCTTAATCCAACATCCAGTTGGTCTGCAAGCCTTTCTTCCCAGCTAACAATAGTGTATCATGTTTAGATTTCATTCTTAATTGCAGTACATCAACCTCACAGGAAACCTTTTAAACTCCATTTGCTTTCGTCATCTTCCTTAATGCTAATCAGAACAAGCGTAGTGTCTTGAAATGTTTAAATAATACATATGTAAAACATTGAATAGATTGTTTAAATGTGAATGAATGAATGAATGGATGAATGAATGAATTAAGCAGAAACAAATAACTAACATTAGCAAGCATATTTTTTGTACTTGCTGCATTGATCTGTGTGACTTGTTTCTAGACCACTGTCATATGGTCGTCTCTCTTATTTTTTCTCTTCTATGTTATAAATCTTAAAAGTAACAATTATTGAGAACAACTATTTAATCAGCTTCTAAGAAAGTGGAAACCCACTGAAACTTTTCTTTGTGCACACCATACAATTATAGCTGAATCCTTCCCTGAAATTGCAAAGACCAACATCATTAAGGAAAGCTTGGGTGTGACAGATGGTTCTGAGTTTGCAAAGAACGAGATCATTAAGGAAAGCCCGGGTTCCCCTCAGGGGACATCAGTTCCTGAGTTGGTCAAGACCAAGGTCAATAAGGAAAGCTTAAGCTTTACAGACATTCCCAAGCTCAAAAAGAGTGAGATCCTTAAGGAAAGCTTGAGCTTCACTGCAGTTCCTGATTTGACTGAGACTGAGAGCACTAAAGAAAGCTTATGCTTCACTGAACTTCTTAAATTCTCAGAGAGCAACAGCCTTAAGGAAAGCTTGAGCTTAACAGCAGTTCCTGATTTTGCCAAGAACGAGAACTCCAAAGAAAGCTTAAGCTACACAGACGGTTCCAATGTCTCAAAAAGCAAGAACCTCAAAGAAAGCTTGAGCTTCTTACCAAATCTTGATTCAGCCATGACCAAGAATACTAAAGAAAGCATAAGCTTTACAGACAGTTCTACTGTCTTGAAAAGCAAGAACCTTACAGAAAGCTTGAGTTTCAAAGCGAACCCTGATTTGTCCATGACCGAGAACAGAAAAGAAAGCTTAAGCTTCACAGGCAGTTCTAATGTCTCAAAAAACAAGAATCTGAAGGAAAGCTTAAGCTCCAAACCTGATTTTATCCAGACTGAGAAAATTAAGGAAAGATTAAACTACATAGATGGTTCTGATTTTGCAAAACACGAGATCGTTAAGGAGAGCTTAAGCTCGACATCAGTTTCTAAGCTGGACAAGACTAAGATCAGTAAGGAAAGCTTAAGCTTCACAAACTGTCCTGAATTTACAAAGAGCAGCATCAGTGAGGAATGCTTGAGCGTCACAGCTGTTCCTGAGTTGTTAATGAAGGAGAACATTAAGGAAAGCAGTCTAAAGCAAGTTCAGCATACAAAGTCAGATTTGACTACCCAAGTGTGCATCTACAAGGATGAAGAACTACCCCAACTTGAGGGTATAAAACAGGAAACAGCTCACAGTTTTCAAGAAGACGACAGAAGTTACTTCAAAGTAGAGGAAATCTGTACGGATGACGATGTTTTAGCATTTAAGGTGGATCGTGAAGGTGATTTAAATAGTTAGCTCCATCATTCAGCAAGTAATGATGAGAGCAAAGTACATCCCATTGCCAACATTTTATACATAATTTAATGCCATTTTTCATTCTGATTCATTAACTCACTCTAGATAGCTTAAAAGCTGGTAATTAATAAATAAACAAACATATAAATTGCATGGCTTGCCAACATAACACTATAGGTTAGCATATTTTGACTAGCTAAATTTACTAACTTAACCTTAAACATCTAAACAAATTAATCCATTAAGAAATTACATTCACATCTAACAAAAAACATCTTTCCAAGAGAAAGGCCCATGACCATAAGCAATGACTGCCTTGGTATTTAAACATCATCTTTAAAAAAAAAAAAAGGCTTGCATTTTCTATATGAAATTTTCTTCAAGTTAATAAATATCCACCAGTTTTAAGGTAACTTACAATTTGAAACCTAAATGTCAGCCTTGGTCATTGTTTTATTTTCCATAGTAGTAATAAAAATCTCTTTATATATAACTTGACACACTCTAGTTACAAAGATGAATATCTCAGCACCTCAAGATATACCAGATGAGAAGGCATTTGAAGCAGCCTGTGTCAAAGACCTGGATGAGGTCTGTGAAAAGAAAGTCCAAATCTTTGGGCATGGAGATGTTGCAATATTCCAGCAACAAGATGTGAAAAACACGACGTCTAATCTGACCTCAAAGGAAACATTTGCCCAGTTATCAGAAATTCCACACAAAGAGGTGCTGACACCTGAGACAAAAAATCAGTCTGTGATGTACCAAGACAAAGTAAAAGGTGACTCAAGGATATGTGTTTAACTTGCTATTAATTAGCATAAAAGCAACTAACACTGTTTTGTTTAGACATTATTCAGTTAAGAAAGGCCAAATTACTCAACACAGCTATGCTCTCCTTGAATGTATAACTTATTTTAATACATGCCTTTATTTCTTCAAAACTGAAGCACCTTCACCTAAACCAATAAAATTTACCCCAATTCCTGAGACTGGCAGGACTAAGACCATTGAAAGTGGTATGCCTCTAGTACTACAGTGTGAAATATCAGACCCAATTGCCCCAGTTTGCTGGTTTAAGGATGGAATACAACTCCAAACAAAAAATGGATTAGGGATCCAGTCTGAGGACTGCATACGAAGGCTGGTTGTTCCGACTGCAGAGCCCTGTCACACAGGGTTATACAACTGTGAGGCAATGGATGATGTCATAAAATTTAAGGTGTATGTCAAAGGTGATTTAAAACCTAGTTTTATCCAAGCTAAATGCACAAAAATATTTAAATTCACTAAAAACCCAATCTTTTGTCATTTAAAAATTATATATTGACATTAAATAATATTATCTAGAAAAAAAAAAACATTTAATTCACTATAACTATAATAGTAATTATATGGCTTTTTGCAATTCTTTAAATATAGATAGAAATTCTTTGGTTTTCTAGTGACATTGCTACATTTAAGTAATGTTCTTTCACTTACAACATACCTATAAACAAAAGCTGCTTTAATTAAAACATGCCAAATTAAACTCTTTAGCTGCACGGATGAAAGATTCAAGGCTGACAGAGACCAAAGAGAACGACATGGCATCCGATGAAGTAGACAACGTAAGAGTTCCACAAAATGAGTGGACAGCTCAGGTCTGCGAGTATAGACAAGAGCAACAACAAATTCAAGAATGTCTCACTGTAATCCAATCAGAAGAGATCCGATCAGAAGGGATCAAATCAGCCGAGGTGTCTGACTCTGGAGTATACTGTTATGAAACAAAGGATACCAACATCCTGAGTACTGTGGATCCACCAGGTGATTCCTCAGTCATCTTTGACATCTCAGTCCATCTGATTACAGTACTAACCCCTTCAGTCATGCAGTGGTCACTAACAGTCATTCTGCTGGCCGCTTCATTTGAATAGATCAGTGGTTTATTTATTTATTTTTGTTTTACTGCCTTTCATCAGAAACTAAACTAAACAGAAACAGCAACAGAAATAAAATGGATTAAATAATTGTGAGGTAAAAGTTAGACTTCAAACATGTAGCAGTCTGGTGATATTGAAAATAGACATTGACAACTTATTTTAGAATTCAAAACTTTTACTCACATTTTGAAGGGTTTAGCACGATATCAAGCAGAAACCTTTGAAATTTTGCACTAAACACTTATGTAACACACAATTTGCAGGACCATATAAAGAAATAGGCAGACGTAACTCAGTAGTTAAGGCATTAGACTGCCAATCAGAAGGTCCTGGGTTCAAACCCAAGCACAACCAAGTTTACCATTGTTGCGCCCTGGAGCAAGGCCCTTAACGCTCAACTGCTCAGATGTATAGCGAGATAAAAATTGAAGTCGCTCTGGATAAGGGTGTCTCCCAAATGCTGCAAATATAATTCCAGTAATTTGCATGATAATTAAAAGCGTAAATATTTAAACCTAAACAACATGCTTTGCTGAATATACAAGTAGTACTACTTAAGGCCTTATTCTTTAGATTTTTCTTTGTTTGTGTCTGTTGGCTTTTGTCATCATTGTTAAATGTCTATAGAGTTTATTAAGCTTTCATCATTTACTCTTGCGCTACTAATGTTACATTACATCTACACTATCATTGTCCAGTTGTCTGTTTTCATGTTTCATATATTTTCACTTGTTCTTATTGGTGTTTAATCAACTGTCATATTTCTTATATGAAAAATATCCATGTTAAAGCAATGATTTGGGGCAACTCTTAATAATCTCTTTAAGAAAACAATACATCTAATTAACATTAAATATAATGTTTTATAGGGAAACACGACTAACAATTACAATTTGTTTTTTTTTTCTCTACAACGATAGCTATAGCCTCACCGGTGATGTTCTCCACTGTAACTGAAGATCAGAGGAACAGATCAGCTGAAGTGGGAGAGGCATTTGAATTGGAATGTGAAGTCTCTGATGCTGCTGCAAACGTGTCCTGGTACAAAGATGGAAATGAGCTGTCGTCTGAGGCTGGAGTTTTGGTTCAGTCTAATGGTACATTAAGAAAACTCTCTGTGCAGTCAGCTGAATTATCTCACAGAGGAACATACAATTGCAAGACAGATGATGATGCAGCTACATTTAACGTGGACATCAAAGGTGATTTGCAGATTTCTTGATTCTAAACATAAACAACATTTTCAAAAACAATTTTTTTCTATCCCACCGCTTATATTTGTTTTGCAACTGAGCTTGTTGCTCAGTTGCAAAACTATAATCAAGTAATCGTTTCATATAAACAATAGAAAGATAAGGTTAGGATCAGTGTTGCAGTTAGTGTTTAACAACTTGGATATCATTACTTTGTCTATTAAACAATTTATTTTTTCTTTATTCTATCCATCTACTCACAACTAAGTAGCTTCGTCTATGAAGTTCCAACCACTTTCAGGAATGGAGAGGAAGAAGTCCATGGAATTAGATTCACCAGCTGATCCAAAATATGAGATTTCAGACCCTGAAAGCCAGGCTTCCTGCCACAAAGATGACACAGAAAAACTCCCAGATAGTGGACTTGATACGCAAAGAGATGCAAATGTGAGGAACTTGACCAATCAATCAACAGCGCTTTCTGACACTAGGCAGTCCATCTGTCACAGTCCTGATGATGCTTTGCCATTCAGTATGCAGATTGAAGGTAATTTCCCAGTAACCATAACAGTAATAAAATAAAAAAAACCTATATTTTAAGTATATATAAAATCTAGTCTTCAGTTTATATATACTGTATATGCCCAGTTTATATATACTGTATATAATAAAGTTTATTTGCCCTCCTACCAGACCTGGACTTAAAGGCACTGGTGATAAAATAATCCGATAAAATCTGAACAGTGATTAAATAAAATGTGTCTATATTCTGTTTTAGCACAGTCTTTTATACCAAACTATCAACTATCAACTGGACAGTAGTACTGGAATAAATGTCTTAACAGAAAAAAAAAGGAAAATAAATACAATTTCAACTATGAGTATAAATGATAACAAATCACATGAGGCAAGCTTAAGCTAATAATACTTTTTAAATTGTGTTTTAATTTTAAATAAATTTCTGCCATGCAACACTTCCCTTGCCAATCATTATCCCATCTTTGATTTTCAAAAGTTCTCTGACAACTTTAACTTCATTTAAAATTTTTTTTTACCTCTTTCTAACCTATTACTGTAGGCCTTTTAAACATTTTTGTGCTTGGGATAATCCAAACTAAAATCGTCCAGGAAGAGATATTTCCATTCAGTATACTTCTGATTTAGCAGTCATAAGTTTTTATCTATATCTTAACATGTTCCATAGCTACTGCTGTAAGGTTCTCAGCCCTTCCAGAGGTGGCAAGAAACAAGTTAATTGAAGAAGGCTGTCCCATTATTCTTCAATGTGAGATCTCTGAGTCAGCTGCCCAAGTTTCATGGTTCAAAGATGGAGTGCCACTCCTTCAAGAAACTGGACTTAAGATCAAATCAGAGGGCACCATGAGGAGACTGGTCATCCAATCAGCTGAGCCCAAACACTCGGGCATATATAGCTGTGAAGCTGGCAATGATCGTATAGCATTCAAGGTGGATGTTGCAGGTGATTTTGAATCCACATTCCTTCTCAAAACAACTAACATGTCAAACAATGCTTCGTCCAATAAATGCTTTGTCCATATATAAAACAGTAATAGGTCAATGCAAATAACCGAATTTTGAAACCTCATTTCGAAAAACTTGATCACTAATTCCTCAAATAAAATCACACCATTACATTTTATAAATCAAAAGGATTCAAATCAATATTTCACTTCTGTACTGTTCATTCTAATTCCCTGGTAAATGCTCCAAATTTACAGAATCATCTCACAAAAAGCCTAAATCCTAATGAAAATTACCAATAGAACATATTCATATGCATTTTTTTGCTGCCATTATTTCTCTCATCTATAAGTAAACTGCCACTTAGAACAATGGCAGGGAAAATCTGTGTATATATCTAGTAATTCCATTTCTTTGAATGAATGGAAACACTCCTAGCTTCACCAGTGATGTTCACAGCTGTCCCTGAGCCTGAGAAGACCAAGTCATTTGAAGCAGGCTCACCTATCATTCTCCAGTGTGAGATATCTGAGCCCACTGCTCTGGTCCAATGGTACAAGGATGGGACTCAGCTCTTCCCTCAATCTGGAGTTTTCTTCCAATCTGAGCACAGCATGAGGACACTGGTTATCCTGTCAGCCACGTTTTCCCACTCTGGGGTTTACAGTTGTAATACAGCTGATGATATCAGCGAGTTTTATGTGGACATTAAAGGTGAAATCCAAAGTTTATCTGAACCACTGGCATATAACTAACAAAAACATCACTGCGTACTGTCCGACTTCCACTGGTTGAAAGCAATGGATCCATTCTGCTGCTTCTGTTTTTGCTAGTTAATAATTTTCTTAAAACAGATGCATAAAGCCTTTTGCAACATTTCTACCATGTTTGTCGGCTGTGGTTGCAATCTACCCATCTTCTTGGTGCTTTCTGTTTAAGACAAAGTCATGCAATGGAGAAAAGCATGTCCATTACATTGCTCAACTGCAAATTCATCCTCATAAAGCTTTATTTAATGCTGTTTCTTTCCATTCGGTTTGGCTGTTAAAAGTGAAGACCATCAGCAGCACTTAGTGATAATGCATGCTTGATTTGAAATGAGTGAAGCACATATGGATAGTAAAAGGACTCCAGGAATCATCTTGTGTAATTCTGCTTCCTCCACAGAGCCCCCTGTGACCTTTCGCTACATCTCAGTGGAAGAGCTCCACAAAAATGTAGTGGAACAAGACAATGTCTTCTTTTGTTGTGAAGTATCCAGACCTGATGCCACTACACAATGGTACAAAGATGGAATTGAGATACAGACCAGCAACAAAGTCATAGTAGAGAAAGAACACACCATGCGGAAACTGATTATCCGATCTGTTCAAATGTCAGACGCTGGGACATACACATGTCGTGCAGGAGGCAGTGCCTTAATATTCAAGGTTAATGTCCGAGGTAATGTATTGCAAATTTACAATATGCACTTAAATTATGTATAAGCTGTACACCTGCGCATTCATGGAGTTATCCAGTCAAGTAGTTAGCACTGTCGCCTTGCACCGCCAGGGTCCGGGTCCAGGGTCCGGCTCGATTCCTGTCTCTGTGTGCATGGAGTTTGCATGTTCTCCCTGTGCTTGGTGGGTTTCCTCCCACTGTCCAAAGACCTGCAGATTCGGCTAATTGGCATTCCCAAAATTGTAGTGTAGTGTAGTGGGTGTGTGTGCCCTGCGATGGATTGGCACCCTGTCCAGGGTATACCCTTTCATGTGCCCGAAGTCTCCTGGGATAGGCTCCAGGCTCCCTGCGTATCCCTGAATACGGGATAAAGCGGTATAGAAGATGAGTGAGTGAGTGAGGAAACAGCATAAAGAAAACATGATGTCTGTGTCTGTGGCAGGTTTCTTGGTACCAGTAGAGGAGATTTAACTATTTCATACACTGCTGATCTACTGGCAAGTTTGTGCAACAAAGAAAAAGACATAAAACTTTTGTGAATGACAGTTCTGTGGGTGGAAATGGCCCAAAAACAAAAGGTGGCCAGAATTTTCAAGCTGTCAGAACAGATATACCAACTCACATAATCACTTTATACACCTATGATGAGTGTTCTGCTGTGGTAACCCATCCACTTCAAGGTCTCATGCATCTTCTAAGATACTTTTTTTTTTTAGCCTATTTTGTTACTACAGACCTCCTGTTTGGTCATTCTCCTCTGATTTTTCTCATCAATAAAGTTTTCAACCCACCGACCAACTCTAGAGACTGTTGCACTGTTCACAGGAGATTTAGCAGGTTCAAACTAGTCTATCTGGCACCAGCAAACAGGTCATGTTTAAAATCAAGGCAGAACTTAGTAAATTGGTTGATTACTGTAGATTACTGTACGAATGGGCAGGTCTACAGATATTCCTCAAAAAGTGGATTGTGAGTATATATACAGTATATGATCTACTGATTTTTAGACATTAATTTCTCAGATGCTTTAGCCAAATAAGACTTTGTGGCATTATAACTCATTTAAGCAGTGTCATTTTTTTTTTTTTACTTAACAGAGCCTCCTGTAATGATTGTCTATCCCAAGGAAGATGTTTATCTTGATCGACACGTTCCAGATGAAATTGTCCTCAGTTGTGAGCTTTCACGTCCAAATGCAAAAGTGACTTGGTTAAAGGATGGACAGAAACTTCAAGAAAGTGAAAATATGAAATTAAAAACAGAAGGTCCCTACAGAAGACTGAAGATTATTCACAGTAGAGTTGAAGATTCAGGAGAGTATGTCTGCGACACTGATGATGACTCAAAATTCTTCCATTTAAGCATAAAAGGTACATAAAATCTAAATTATGAGAAATATACTGTAAAAGTCCCTGTTGCCTGATTTATAAAAAGAAATACATGTATCAGATGCATTCATTCATTCCCCTTCATCTTTACCAAAGGAATGGGTGGAAGTTGAAGTGGCAATATGTTAGCAAGCTCAACCCAGACTTTTGTGATCCCTTTCAGCTCTGTTCCATTGCTACTCCATTTTATTGAGTTCTTAATTCACTCATGGAAAGTAAGCCCAGCAACCAAGCAAAGGAACCTCATTTTAACTGTCCGTACCACCAGGGGACTAAAAATGAAAGCTTTCTTGGAAAAATGAGAACCTGCTGTATCACCTCAAATCAGGACAATGACGATACCTCTGGTCATGTCACCAACCAGCGGTGGAGTCTCCCCCTCACCTCAGTCCCTTCAAGAAGAAATCTCCTGCCTCAGACTTGAAGTTAGACTTGGAGAATTATCCCATGAGCCCTCACAAATCTGTGCAAGAGAAAGGAAAGAGCTGGCCCAACATTCCCTTTAGATCCCAAGTACTATCAGATAGAGACTATTCTCCATATCTCTGGCATTACATTTTAGGGGGTTCCCTAATAACTGAAACTGTCCACTTTTTTAACAATGGACCACCATCCAATATTGCAGTCCAGTACAGTCCAAAAGTATCTTACACATCATCTATGGGTGAAACTCATTCACTCACATCCTTGCCACTATGAAAGCATAAACAGTTCAGTCATATAAATGGACTCAAAAACACCAGAGATTTCTGACACTGCTTCACAAATTGCTCAAACAATATCAGCAAGAGAAGTCAACTAGCCTCTGCATATGCTCAGCAGCATTTTGCAAGGACTGCAGATGCCAGAACATCTCTGATCTCCCATGACTAAACTTTTGCTTTTGGAACTGCTTATGCTGCAGACATTCTGACTCTCATATACTTCTCAATTGAATCAGGAGAGCTTCCAAATTTGAAAACCTCCCTGACCACTGGCATCCACCAGCATGTGGTAGGATTACATCCATGACAGTCACTGCCAGACTTCCAGCCACAAATTCTTGTGGACTTAGTACATAGTAGTTTGAGACTCAACCTCTCTTATATGGAGGTAAAAGTTCTTTTCATTCTCACTAAAAGCTTTCCCAAAAACTTAGGAGACCAGAATGGTTTCCTGGTTTTAAAGGTACAGTAAACCTACCATAACAACTCACGTAAGAAACACCCCTGAACAAACATTAACTGCAATGTCCTCAGACAAACACTTTTGATCTCCAGACCTAGAAGAGGCCTATTTTTGTGGGAACTCTGTAGTAAGAGAAAGAACACCCCAATGGTAATAAAGCCCATGTGTAGATGTAAGGCCATCTACATCTAGTCCATACTTTTTCCAAGTCTCACACTAACTCAGGCTCAGTCCTTGCCAGTAAAGAGACATTCCACATTCACAAATGATTACAAAATAGGTGGCATGGAAACATTAGAAGAGACAAAACACTAGGTTTTTCAACCTTGAAGCTGCATAAACCACATTTTCCATCAGCCTACTTCATAGCCATGAAGTGTTAAGTGTTAAAAGTCTGATGTGATCTGTTCCAATAGATAAAATGTAAATTATTTAGAGTACATTCTGAAAGACACATGGTACACATGGTGCAGATCAATTCAAGCTTTCTGTTCACCCAAATGGTGGATGGGTTCCCTGTTGAGTCTGGTTCCTCTCAAGGTTTCTTCCTACTGCCATCTCAGGGAGTTTTTCCTTGCCACTGTCGCCCTCGGCTTCCTCATCAGGGACTGTCTGACTATTTTGATTCATACACATTCACATTCCATACAAACTTCAATAATTCTTTTGATTGTGTAAAGCTGTTTTGAGACAATGACAATTGTTTTATTTATAAAAAATAAAACTGAATTGAATTGAATGAAACAACTTTGCTGTTTTAACATTGTGCTTTTTCTCTAGATATTGTTCTACACTGATTATTAAAGTATATTCTCAATACTGCCTTTAAAAATGTACATATACAGACCTACATATAGAAAGTTCAGACTGGCATTCTGAATATGCAATATCAAATTGTATTCTGCTGTACCCCAACCCTGTTTAGACTTGTTATACTTTGTAGATCTGTTCTAAATAACATTCCTATTTGTCTGATTGCATCAGGTACTGACCTCCTTATATTTGTTCCTACAGAATCCCCAGTACGCATAGTTTCCCCAAGCCAGTCCCAAATGGAACTTTGCCAGCAAATGTCAGAGAGAATGGTTCTGAGTTGCGAAATTTCCAGAGCCAATGCTTCTGTGCGCTGGTATCGAAATGGGCTTGAAGTAGAAGAGAACAGCAATCTAATTCTTGAAGTTGATGGTGTTTACAGAAGACTCATTATACCAGAGACAACAGTCAGTGATTCTGCAGAATATGTGTGTGACACCAATGATGACTCTGTCACATTCTTCGTAAACATTGCAGGTGATGTAATTTACCTAAACAAATCAACTAGGAAGATGGAAAGAAATCAAACACTGTGTTGCCGGATGTTTGTGGACAACTGTCCATAACACATGTAGTTTTTCCCAAAAGTGTTGACACAAAGCTGGAATCACACAACTGTGTAGGATGTCTTTGCATGCTGAGCATTACAATTTCCCTCTCAATTTAACCAAGTGTCAATTCCTCACTTGACATCAGTGCCTGACCTCTCTAAGGCTCTTGTAGTTGAATTGGAAATGCAGCCAAGTTCTAAAATCTAGAGAAAAGCCTTCCCATAAAATTAGAGTCTATCAAAAAAGGAAATGAGAAACTAAATCTGGAATGGAATGTTCAACAAGCACATATAGACGTGATGGTCAGGTGTCCACAGACTGTCCATTTGGTGGACTTGATGTTACACATATTTCTTTTTTTGTCATTTTAATTGTTATACAACTAATTCTTAAGATGACAATTTCTGTTCATGCAGAACCCCCAGTTCGATTTATTCGACCAAGGAAGATGGCTTACGAAGTTGAAAAATTTGTTGGAGAAACTATACTGCTTGATTGTGAGGTGTCTAGACCAAACGCCGAAGTCAGCTGGAAGAAGGATGGAGAAGAGATTGAGGAAACCAGTAATATAACCATAACTGAAGACGGCAGTACACGGCAGTTAACAATTCATTCATCAAGGCTCGAAGACGCAGGCCAATACTTATGTGATGCCAAAGATGATGTAATGGATTTCAGTTTGAAAATAAATGGTAGGGTTTTGTTAAAACTATTAATAGTAGATTGGCTTTATTATTGCCAATGTCCCTATAATGTGTTTTATTATTCTTTTGCAGATTGGCCACTCGTATTTCTGCAAAAACATGATATCTTAACAGACAGGCATTTTCTCGAGGCAGATGCCATTGTACTCAAGTGTGAACTTTCCAGAGCAAATGGTGTAGTCTTCTGGTACAAGGACAACAACAAAATGGAGGCTAATGATCACTTCACTTTTGAAGAAGAAGGGACCTTCAGATCTCTGATCATCTTAAATGCAGAGGTCGAGGACACTGGTGAATACACATGTAATTCAAAGGATGATAAAATTGTCTTTAATGTCACTGTGCAAGGTATGTTCAAAATTTCAGTCACATGCTACTGTACTGTGGGTGCAAAAATATGTATTTATGCACAATACACTAACGCTTAATTTTATGTCTATTTAGAGGCTCCAGTGTCTATTCTAAGAAAAACAAGGACCCCAGAGCACTACTCACTCGTTACTGGAAATGAGCTGATCCTTGAATGTGAGGTGTCTCGGGAGAATGCCACTGTTCAGTGGCTCTGTAATGGGAGAGTACTGGAGGCAGATGAGAGAATCCACACTGAAAGAAGAGGCACAATGAGAAAGTTTGTACTCTCAAACCTTCAGGTGTCTGACTCAGGAGAATACACATGTGATGCCATTGATGACAAAATGAACATCATGGTGACTGTTAAAGGCAAGCTTACCATGACTTCCCTGAATATCATCAGCAGACTATAAGGGCAATACATTTTAACCTTCAGAAATAACACTGCATAAAGCAATGCTAACCTCCAAATATAATATTTTGTCTTTGTTGTTGTTTAACAGAGCCACCATTTAAGTTTATCAAAAATGAAGAGATAAACATTTCTGCCTATGAAGAGGAAAGTGTGACACTGTGTGCTCAGGTTAACAGAGATAATGCTTCGGTGCAATGGAGAAAGGAAGGCAGGAAGATCAGAGATGATCGTTTTCATGCTACAAGTGATGGCCGTACACACTACCTCACTATCAACCATCTTAGAAAATCAGATTCTGGAGAATATGAGTGTGATGTTGGCACAGACAAAGCTTGTTTCAGTGTACAAGTCAAAGGTAAATCAGTACCTCTTTATATTCAAGTCCTTAGGCAAGGCAATTATTGTGAAATGAAACAAATGATTTTGGAATAGTATGTATACAGTAATATGCTGCATATTGGTGCTATGTATTGGATTACCAATAGAATTGTCCTTATAAATGTTAATCATGTCAATCAAATGTTAATCAGATATTTTTAAACTTTATTATTTTCTTTTAGGTATGAAGGTAAAATTTTCCAAGCCACTGCAAAATGTTGTAGGGCTCAAAGATAGCGACGTTGTTTTGACGTGTGAACTCCACACATCCAAAGGTGACGTCCAATGGCTAAAAGACAACCAAGAAATCACACCAAATCGACATTTTACAATACGTGCTGATGGTCAAGCAAGAAGCCTCAAAATACACAAATTAACAGATGCTGATGCAGGAGAATACACATGCGAGTCAAAAGATGAGAGGACATGTGCAACAGTAGTAGTCAAAAGTAAATATATTTCACTTCATATCTAAAAGCTCAATAATTCAAAACTGATGACAAGTTTAAACTTGATTCTAAAGATTTGAAATCTGAATTATGTAAAAGTATTTGTAATTATTTGTGTTTGAAGAACAATTTAAGTTTATCTTAAATGTAAACATCAGCCATAACATAACATTCACACATTAACATTGATTATCAATTATATACAAGCAAACTGGAGACAGGATCATGAGTACCCATGCCTGTCCCATGCCCAAGTCTGTCCAGCCTGATTCAACAGAAAAGCTAGTTCAGCACAAATTACTGGGGAAAAGAAATATAAATTACAATAGTATAATAGAAATTCACCCAGTACAACACAGCCCAACGTGCATGGGACCTGGCAGGCAAAGAGTTCAAGGTTGTTGATCGGGCCTCTAAACTTCCCAGACCCCAGTACAATTAAGCACCCATCCCTGATCCCATGCACTGGAACACTCATGCTTGATCCCATGTGCCCATGCACTGGTCAAGTAAGTCTGATCCATGGAGGCTCCACCCTACAACACCTACAACACCAAAAGGATCTGCTACCAATGTTTGAAAGACACCACAGCATATACTCAGAAATTTTATGGTATCATGCCTCGAGGGGCCAGAGCTGCCCAGACACAAGGGGAACCTACACAATATTGGGTGTAATGTTTTGTGTTGTATTGTTGAGTTATTTATTTATTTATTTATTTATTTATTTTTTTATGTGTACCGCTTTGAGCAATAGTTCCTTCAAGATCAATAAAAATGATCTATCTTGTTCTTCTAATATGTCTTCTCTGGTTATTTTAAGCGCCCCGTTTTGTGGAGTTTATTGCTGAGCTGTACAATATCGCTGTAATGGAAGGAGAAGGTGCAACATTCAAGTGTGTAGTTTCCCCAGAAGACGCAAAGATGGTCTGGTGTATGAATGGCCGGCCCATTACATCAAATGAGAAGTTTAAAATCTCAAGTAATGGACTGTGCCACACGCTGCATATCAGAAACTGCCAGTTATCAGACAGCTGCAAGCTAACAGCAGAAGCAGAAGGAGTGGTATCCAAAGCTGTTCTACAGGTTCAAGGTGAGAGATTATTTATTGCTAATTAATTACATTTCTTACAATTGTTTAATTATATTTGTTCTAAACACAACATGTTGGAACAACATTCTAATTTAATTTCTGAAAAGCCAGAAAGGTTTTATTTTTAAAATGTTCTTGAAATGTTTTGGATGGAAAGCATAGGTCAAACATTTCCATTACACCGGTGAAACGTGTGAAACAGGGGCATTAGATAAATTCTTCGAGAGCTTGTACAGGTCTTTACTGCCATGGCAACACATTTGCAATAAATAATGACCCCTTCAGACATGGTTGTTGAAAAGGGGCCTATAATGATTTGCACTTAGCAGCTTCTCCAGTAAGAATTCCACTGTTAACTGACAGAGGCAAATGGTCATTCTCCTGTGTACAGCATTAGGGACACAAGAATCGCAATTATACTGTATGTAGCAGGCATATGCAATGGTAGGGTCTGTTTTCAAAACATGTCTAGACATTGATGACCAATTAGAGACTGACTGTCTACAGAGAAACAGGTTCTGTTCACAAAGAAAATGAAGTCAGTGGTGGCAGAGGAGTTTGGGGAGGCAACCCTCGAGGTGGAGCTGAGCCTGGAATCTGATGAAGTGCAGTGGATGAGACAAGGTGTGGTCATTCACCCAGGACCTAAGTTTTCCCTGCAGCAGAGTGGCCAAAAACATACACTCACAATCCACAATCTTGCCCTTTCTGATCGTGGGACTTACAGCTGTGAAACCCTTCATGACCGCACACAAGCCGAGGTCACCGTGGAACGTGAGTCTGCACTGCTGTCTATTTGTCACTATGTGTTGTTATGCTTTGTTTACTGTGGTTGCTGGTGACGCCGCTTTGACACCGAGCCCTTGTTGCTGTTGTTGTTTTCTTTATGCCAGTTCAATTAACTGAGTAAGAGTAATATGAGAGTGCCATCAGTGACGCTTGTTCCACAGTTTGACAGTCAGAAACAGCTGAGGGACAGATGATTCCCAAAGAGCACTCTTCTGTATTGACATAAGATCAGAAGCCCAGGACAACCCAATTAAGCAGGTCAAAAAAGAACCAGATCAAGGGCTGGATAAAAGTCTTCTTGTGGCTGCCATTCGTTCCATTTGACTTGGCTGTGAAAGTGTCAAGATTTAACAGAGAGAGGTCTATTCACCAATTCCAAAATCACAGAATTTGCAGTAATGAAAAAGCCTTGAGATTGTTCCTTCTAATTCAGAGATTGAATTAGTTCCACATTCACCATATTGTCCCCAATTAGGATAAGTTCTGCCACTGTGAGCATTCTCTGAATTCTTATTCGAAAAATCATATTCACTTGGCAGTAAATTATAATGTTGCACATGGTGAACATTACCATAAACCAGTGTACAGTAACTCAATATTAAAGTAGCAAAGTAACACTTCCCATGATAAATACCAGAGCACACTTGAGTTACTTATTGGTAGGGGTGTACCAGTAAGTATATTCCTACCGTGCCATTTGGTCCAAATTGTAATACGAGTGAATACAATCCAGCTTTACAAGTGTTGGTTATTTGCTCCATAAATAATAAATTCGGTTGATTTCAGCTTTAACGTGATTTCCTAAATATCCTAAGCAATACTGAACATATGTATGACAGTGTTTTTAACCTGTTGAATACCTTGTACATTGTAGACTGCCAAGTCAAAGTGCACAGTTAGATCTTCTCAATTGTTGTGGCACTTAATAACATAAAATATATGCTTCCAATTTTCTCTGTTGAAAAAAAAAAGGTTGTGCAAAAATGGTAATTGTGCCATCTATAGATAATAGTGTGCTTTTTAAAAAAAAACATGAATAAGAAAATATTCCTTATTTAAAAGAACCACTGGTTGCAGCATTTGCTATTAATAACGGAAATGTTGTTCAGACCTCCAGAACAAATTAAATCTTTGTCATATCCTTGGATTGGAATAAGATTGCAATCAGATTGCTTTCATGTAGTCTGGACAGTAATCAGAAAAATCTGAAAAGTACCTGATTTTTGCTAATCCGATCTGAAATCAAATTCAAATCGTATTCCTAGAGATGTGTCTCAAGCTGGACACTCTTCCTCCTCAAACTGGATTTCAAACTGTCCATTACACCACTCGCAACCTGACATTTGCTTTTGATAACGTGGTATCGGACATGGATACATGGTTGCAAAATGAGCAGGGAGACAATGGAAGAAGTTAAGATGGAAATGATAATTATAATTCTGTAGAAAGTTTAGTTGCTATGCTTTAGGAGGGTCTTTTTTGTGCATTGTAAAAGCTATGCCCTTGATTTTTTTGGTGGCTAAATTAATCGTCTTCAGAAACAGTGACTGCAGTATGGAAATGGAGAGCCAATAGTTTATGACAACAGTTTAAAAGTTAAATGTTTGATACCACTTTTGATGCATCAGTGCAGGCAGAGGTAGACTGAATTGACTGAAACAAGGCGAAATATTAGGAAATATTAGGCAATGTGTCAGATTTGGGCTGGCGGTCTGACCATTTTAAATTAGAGTGTGGACAGTCAGTCCTAACTATCAGATTTGTGAAGCAAATTACCGTACCTAATTACTAAGAGTTTTTTTTTTCATATGCCTTGATGTGAATTTGTTAGTTTTTAGCAAATTATGTCCAGTTTACTAATGCTTTCAAAAGCTGTAAAGAACAGACTTATAAAGAGCAGACTTCAACATAAATAGTAAGTGAAGGAGCAATTTCGGGCCCAGAATTAGGGCAATAAAGTATCCATGAATAAGCTGTGTTAAAATGCAAATGTGCTGCCCTTATCATTTTAAATTTTATTTCATTTACCAGATTACTTTCCATCACTTAAATTTAATTATTATTATTATTATTATTATTAAATTAGAACATTAAAAAAAAATTTGTTTAATATCAATACCCTCCCCTTAAATTTACCCTTGCTAAAAAAATCCTTGTTCACAGCAATAAACCAAGCTGGTAAATAGTGGTGCAAAATTAATCATGTACATATCGGAATTGCAATATGGCCATGTGCAATTATTTAATCTCTGAAGGCTACAATTTATTAGAGTTAATATACACATGGAGATTTTATGTAAAGTTCATCAGTAATTTAAGTATTTGTTCATTTTTTAAATAATTGATAAAAAATTATAAAGTTGCTAAATATTGCCAAACATCCTAATAATGAAATCATTTGTGCCATCATTTTCTGTTAACCTAGAAAAATACAATTAAAAATGAAATGATTCACTTACTAAATAATTATTGCAGTTTAAATCCCAGGAGCAATAAGTGTCAAATTAATGACAGTGTGATTTTTTTTCATTAAATCATGCAGCTATATATATATATAATGTGTGTGTGTGTGTGTGTGTGTGTGTGTGTGTGTGTGTGTGTGTGTGTGTGTGTGTGTGTGTGTGCGCGTTGTAGGGAAATGTCAGTGCTTTGCTCGTCATTGGCACCTCATATGAATTTGGATCTCTTTTCATAGCAGCTAAATATATGCACTGGCCTTCAAACTCTAAGGTGGTGTCACCAACCCATATAAATAAACTATTTTTTTTTCTATGGGGAATGCCTGTCTGTTTGAGAACACTTTATAATACAATATAAACACTGTCTATCCTTAAAATCTGTTCCTAAGTCCATTACCCAAGAAAAACATACTTTAACAATGTAAATGCATCTGTGATTTCTTATTACTACTGTTTTCAATTGCATATAGCACGGAAAGTTAAAATATGCAAAGGACTGAGCGAGATCCAAACATTTGAACGTGAGACAGCATCTTTCGAAGTGGAGCTGACACACAGCAATGTTGAAGGAATGTGGCTAAAGGATGGAAACCGCCTCAAAAACAACAATCACTGGCGCATGACTACCAAAGGCAGCGTGCACTGCCTGACCATAGCCAACCTGTCGCTGGAGGACACAGGAACCTATACATTCTCCACCGAAAATGCAAGATCATCTGCTAGACTTATTGTTAAAGGTAAACACTCTGATTACAATAAATTCTCATAATTAGTGAATCCTGAAAACAGTATTTGCTTAGAACTTTGAGATTTACAATACATAATTTATTGTATTAATGTATATTGATATGATTTATATGAAATTATGTACAAGCTGCAGCATTCAGCAATATTGCAAAGAAAACTGCAACTGTTTTTTCCATTATTTATTGTATACTACTATACGGGTACATTTTCACAGCTAAACTAAGTCATTGCAGCTTATCTAATGCAAACACACAATACAAAACATGGACTCCACTGCTGCTTATGTTTTGATAAAGTGTCGTTCAAAAACAATATTTACACTCGATATTAAATATTTTTATAATTAAATCCTGAATGCATTATGTAATACACAGATGACCAAAATAGTTTATTTGCCCACTAACTGTAACAAGATGTCTGATAGCAATTAACTTATAAGGGGTGGAATTCAGTCTGGAGTAGGCCAGTCACTGCAGGGGGTAAGACTCTGAGGCATGATGCAAGTCAACATGATGCAAGACGGTTAAATTTCAGACGGTGATGGCAGTACAATGGAATGGATTAACGGCTTTCACTGCGGCCCTTCCGTCGTGTCGACTTACACGTATAAAAAGATTTTGATCGCATGGCCAGAGTGCAGCTACCGAAACTTTTCAAACATTCATCAAGCATACGTTCATAGTATGTAAGGTAGTCTCTTCTATGCCAAGTCACTCAATGGGGCTTATCTGTTGGAGTCTGTGAGCTGTCAGTGAGGATGACAATAGATTGAAAATGCCACTGCAACAAAGGGCTCTCTGTGCATACTCGACCACTGCCAAGTTAAGTCTGGTTACATTCAGTCCATCATCATACTACAGACTGGATTAGCAATATCTGACTCTTAAGCACTTGAAAAGAGCTATGGAGGTCAGCCTAATGCAATCTGTGTGCCACATACTGTACATGTCTGCACAGGTGTAACAGTATGGAAATAGGAAGTTTAATCTACATATTCAATGTTGAAACTTTATATTTAAACAGGTACCAGTTTATATTTCATACTGTGACCATGGATGAAATATGCTGAAATACACATTTTCCCATTTGCCATATACAGTGTGTATTAGTTAGGATTTTCATATATAACAGTCTCTAAAGTTTAGTGGAAAAACACTGACAATTCCATGGTTGGAAAGCCTCATATTCTTGTTCTTGACTGACAGGACCTGATTTGGTCTTCTGCCATTGTGCTCCATACACCTCGCTGTTTGATGTCTGTGATGCTTTTCTGCTCACCATGGTTGTCAAAGCATGATTATTTGAGTTACTGTAGACTTAATGGCAGCTTAAAGTAGTCTGGTCATTCTCATTTGAGCTCTCTCATCAACAAGATGTTTCAGCCTGCCGACGTTCAACCCTCCACACATCCCAGCACATACAATGCCACTAAATCAACATCAGCACTGCTGTGCAAATAATGATTCATGACTAAAAAATAGGGCAGTGGGAGAAAGTCGCTTGCAAAATGTTACAAAATACACCTAGGCATAATGAAGATAGGTATAGCTAGACATGGGGTCGGTGAATATGTGGTGGAATATGTGTACATAACAACTGGGAAAAGCAAAGTGTCTCCTTCTAATATCATTATATAATATAATAGATCAAATTAGAAACTCGATCAAAAATTACCCGTGCATCCATGCAAACAAACTGGATCGGTCATTAAAACAGGCATCGATATAATTTGGCGGACAAGAGTTTGGGTTCTTTTTCCAGGGCCTGAAAGAAGGTCACTGGTGTTACTGGCATTTCATGAGCTACAAGTCACAAGTACAGCCCCATAACTGCTAAACTACTCCTGTAATATGAGAAACATAATTCATAGTATTGTTGGACCTTCATTTCTTCATATGTGTCTTTCTTTTACAATCCTCTGTTTAAAAAAACATATTCCACCGGATTTGTTTAGAAACACCAGTGTCCATTTTGAAAAAGCTGGAGGATAGCACTTTCCCAGAGGGTACAGGAGCCACCCTGGAGTGTGAGCTGTCCAAATACAATGTCACCATCAAGTGGACAAAGGTAAGAAAACTGCTGAATTAAAATTAAGTTTTACACGTTGCTGATGTTGTTATGATGATGATGATGATGATTATTACCTTATTAAGTGCCTTTGCTGTTATTAACATTATTAATAGTATTCTTAGAATTTGATGGATCATAACACATTATTATGGACCTTATAACAATCACTACTTAATTTTGTGTTAATGACCATTACGTTTCATTTTCATCATGATAAGATTTGTCATAGATAGAACTGGAATATTTTGTTAGCCTAAGGTTCAGTGGTGTTCTTGTCTGACCTAGAATGGAGAGGAACTTAAGCCAGGGAAGAATCATCGTATATACTCCATGGGAAGGAAGTGCTTCCTGCAGATCCTGAGATGCGGTCTGGGAGATTCGGGTGTGTATGTGTGCGATGCCGGAGATGTCAGCACTTCCTGCTCTGTGGAAGTTTACGGTAAGGAAAGAACATCTTCACAGTCATAAAATTATAACATGGCTGCAAGGTGCTATGTGCGTACTTCTTCTGAAAAACACACTGCTTGCTGTCTATCGATACAACACTGCCACCTGCAGGAAAAAGCCAAGCCTGCTTTAATTCGGGGGCAATTGTGAAATGCCACTGGTAGCACCAGGAATATTTTATATACAAGCACCAGTCTTATCTTTCTTTACAGTTCTAGTTTTATCACATTTGTGGTAAATATAGTAAATATGTACTTAGAATAAGAGTGCATTGGCACATTTTTACAATAGATCAGTGGTCTAGTGGTGATCTGATCACGCCTAGGTTGTGATCCAGTGGATTATAGGAATTAAGTACTTATCAATGTCCACTGTTTGAGACACACATTCCGAAGTAAATAAAAACTAAATGGTACTGGGCTCCATCCTGTGCCTGGAACACTAGATGTGAACACAGTTTAGTTTAATCTGGCTTTAGTCTGAAACCTTGTAAAAAGAATCTGAGACTCTGGAACTCCACAATAATGGTTTTATTTTTTATCTTTGTTCAATTTATGGCACAAAAAGTAACTATGCACCAGTGTTTGCTGAAAATATTGTGCATTTTTTCCATTTACAAGAGCGACTGTGTTAACTTCTTTTCAATAAAAAAATATATATATCTGTTATTTATCAAGGGGTGCCTAAACGTTTGCATAAGACTGCATGATTAAAGACTGTGGCTGGAGCTTTGTAATTACTTTTTGAAATAGAGAGAGACTTGGAGGTGTTACACAGTCTGGAAGACCTGGATATTCAGGAGGACCAGAATGCTGTGTTCATGTGCGAGCTGTCTCTGGATGATGTACATGGAGAGTGGTTTAAGAATGGAGAGAAAATCAAACCTACTAGCACCATCAAGATCCGTCAGGAAGGTATAAACCGATCCATTATGCATTAAGTCATATTTAGAAAATAGCTTCTCATCAATGTCCATCCTCATTTGCTTTGCGTTTGTTCGATGTTTAATTTACGTAGGACATTTCAGTACCATTCAACATGATCAAGAAATTTCTAACCTTTTTCACCTAATAATTCAAGATGACTGTAATGCCTGTCATATCTAACCCTGTAACCCAGGAACCAAACACTTCCTTCTTATGTGCAACGTTAAGGGAGAGGATTCAGGAGAAATCAAGTTTGTTGCCAAGAATGTCGAGTCTATAGCTTACCTAGAGGTGGAGAGTAAGTATTTCACTTTCCTTGTCTCAGAGTTGTAAGTGTGCTTAGATCTTACCACATCATTATTTCTTACAGGACTACCTGTGAATTTTGTAAAGCCGCTGGAGGATAAAACGGCTCTGGAGTACACTCGGGCCTTACTGGACTGCACCGTGTCCAACCCACGCTGTAGCATTCGCTGGTATAAAGGTCCTAATGTGATCCTGCCCTCAGAGCGCTTTGAGATCTGCAGTGAAGGTTGTTATCGCAAACTTGTGATTCAGGAGGTCGCAATGGAGGACGCGGGCATGTACAGCGTGCAGGTCGGGGAAAACACATCCTCAGCGCGGCTCACTGTAGAAGGTGAGGAAGTCAGTTGTCAATTTACATATCCATTTAAAAGTGGACTTTTAAAAAGGCTTCTGCAATCAACATGAATTCAACTGAAAAATATAAAATACAATCCAAGTACACTACCAGGCAAAAGTTTGGACACACCTTCTACTGTAACTCCATGGTCTGTCCAGATTTTTATTTCTTTCTACATTGTAAACCAATGCTGAAAGTATCCAAAATAATCTCCTTTGAACAGTTGATGTTGAAATGTGTCTGCTACTTATGCTTTGTAAAGCCCATAACTGCTCTAATCTGAAGTGCTGTTTGTTAATTGGTGATTTTTGAGGCTGGTAACCATGAACTTCTAAATGAACTGTTAAATGAACTTCTCTGCAGCAGAGCTAAGTTTTGGTCTTGCTTTCCTGGTAAGGTCTTCATGAGTGACGGTGCTCATCGTGGTGCTTTATAGGTTTTGCAAATTCACTTGACAATACTGTTCTTAAAAGAACTATTGACCTTCCCGTCATAAAATAACAACTGATTGCTTTTGTTACATACTTATGTAAATCCATATGTGTTATTTAAAAGTAATTTTCACTATTCTGTGAAGCAGGGACATACCTGTAGTGGTTAGCACTGTGGCCTCACACCTCCAGGGTTGAGAGTTCAACTCTTGCTTTGGGTCTGTGTGCGTGGAGTTTGCATGTTCTCCTCCTTTACTTGCCCTGGTTTCCTTCCACAGTCCAAAGAAATGTAGATGTTTCCTAAATTACCTTGAGTGTGTGCTTGTCTGACCTGAGAAGGATTAGCACGCTGCCCAGGGTGTACAATCTCGTGCCCTGAATCACCTGAAATAGGCTCCAGGCCTCCTGTTACCATGTACAAGATAAGTGGTATAGATCATGAGTGAGTGAATGTTCTGTAAAGGCTTTTCACTAGATTTTGAAATGTGGCTGTGGGGTCTTGTGCTCAAAAAAAGGTGAGGTCAGACTGGTGAGGTCAGACTGGTGCTTGCTGGTGCCAGACCATGTCCTGATGGTGCTCACATTATGCAAAGGGGCATTGTCATTCTGGAACTGGTTTGAGTTTCTTAGTTCCAGAAAAGAGAAATGATAAATAATGATACAGCCTTTAAAGACATCCTATAAAATTGTGTGCTTTCCTTGTAGGGGCAAGAGATTAAGAATGGACCACATATGGGCAGAGGGGCTTCCTGTCAACAGGCAAGACAGGCAATTGCTTGGGGCTCCAGAAGGCTGATAAATGAAATTATTACTAGAGGATACCCACAATGCAGATCTTGATGCCTGCATGCTACCGTCACTTGCTGCCACTCCGAAAACTGCTCCAATGTTTTGTCAGATCGTAATTCTTGCCTACTGTTATATTCACTGCCTACAGAAACACACAAACAGAATTTCTGTTGTATATATCAAACTTATTGTCATTTACAGTACATGTTTCCACCGTACAATGTAATTCTTCCTTTGCTGCCCACGATGAATGCCACAAAACATAAATATAGGTATAGAATAGATGAGGGGTATTACTAAAGAGCAGCATTAGAAAAATTCCCATATTCCCAAGATTTAAATTAACACCAAAGTGTTTAGATTTGTCCAGTTGGACTCACTGGAGATATATAAAACAAAAGACTTAGTATGTTATTTTACAAGCAGCATATGAAAATATGTACGGTAAACAAATAGACGGTATAGACTATACATATGTATTCAAAGTAAACTGCAAAACGAGTTATATTTCACATAGTCTGCAAGGATTGCGCAGTGTACTGGAATACTTGTGCAAAAATCAAGTTTCAAAAATCAAGACCACCAAGTTGTCCCTGTGGGGCCCTTGAGCAAGATCCTTAACCCTCAACTGCTCAGATGTATAATGAGACAAAATTGTAAGTCCTCTGGATAAGGGTGCCTGCCAAATGCCTAAATCTAAATGTAAAAATCCACAAAGAGTGCGTAAATTCCGCAATGTGTGTGAAAAGTCTGCAGTGTGTGAGAAAGTCCACAATGGGTGTGCAAGGTGGCAATGGATGTGCAAAGTACACAATGAGTGTTCAAAATCAGTGTCAAATGGTAGACCATGATTTTAAGCTCCTGTCAGCTGTTTTGGGGTCTGATGGCAGTGGGAAAGAAAAAGTTTTTCAGCCTAGAAGTCCTGCATTTCACATTTCTGTACCTCCAGCCTGAGGAAAAAGCTGTGAATAGTCTGTGTTCAGCGTGGGAGGGGGAGGGCGGGGGGTCCTTGTGGATGGAGGCAGTTCTTCTGCAGACTCTGCAGTAGTAAATGCTCTGCGGGGATGCTCTGTGGAGTCCGTGTGACCGTATCAGAAGATAAAATATAATGATGATGAATGCTGTTTGGAGAGAACCCCTGCAAAATTTTGCCTAGGGCCACAACAGACTCTAGGATCGCCTGTGCATATGAATGTGATCCTCATGTGTCCAGACACTTTTGAGCGTATAATTAAAGGACCAATCCTGCCCTCTAGTGGTTAACGTTAAAGACTGAAACGTGCCTACAGACTTTCAGAACCATTTAAGATGCCTGTTGCTAATCGAAAACAAAAATATACAAAATGACTATGAAAATAACATAAATATACATGGTAATGCTTGCCCAATTGTGTCTGATTTAGTGAATTTTAAAGTACCTTATGGTGAAAGAAAAACGAAATCTCATATAGAAGTATTAAGTAGCTGGGTCTATGCAATTTAATATACTTAAACTGCATTATAATGGGGAAAATAAGTGGATTTAAGCGGCTTTATGTTAGAAGATAAAATATTTATTTCACAGAATAAAAAAAACTAGCTGCAGTTTCACTGATACATTAGCAATAATACAGGATGTAATAAATTTTATAATGTTATAAGAGTGCGAACTTAAACATACATACGTTTATATATATATATATATATATATATATATATATAAACAAATTAAGCGCTAAACGACACTATAGTCGGCAAGCTAATGTATGCTAACATGCTGCGTCCAAATAAGCTACAATATAGCTATCTGCAATAAATATGAGTTATCCCCTGCTTAACTACTGATAACAAAACCCAAACACACTCTTACCCTCCAAGTAAGTGTTATATTTAATTATCTTTCGGTCGAAACCATGACGTTTTGAGGAAAACTAGCTGTTTTGTATGCACTATAAGTTTTTTTTTTTTTTTAGCTTGTGTGCTAATCCTTAACTAGCGTGTGTGCTAATCCAGGCACGTGATCTATTAACTGATTGTTTTTTGCTCCGTTTTTATTAGCGATTTGATCAAATAAATATCTGTAGTGATTGTGGGTATGACAAAAATATATAAGAAATTATATATCATAATTAAATAATCATTAATTAGAAAGAATGACTGATTGATTAAAAATTAAGTTACGTGGGTTGCCATGATGACAGTTTTTACACTTATGAGGATAGGTAACTCATCTTTTATACTGCTTTATCCTGTACAGGATTCTAAGTATCTTATCCTATACATAGAGAACTAGGCGGGGTGCCAATCCATCGCAGAGCACACATACTCTCATTCACACACTACACACAACTTGGGAACAGCAATGAGCCTAGTCTGCATATCTTTGGACTGTGGGAGGAAACCGGAGCAAACCTACAAAGGAACAAGAGAACATGCAAACTCCATGCACACTGACCCCAAGATGGGAATCGAACCAGGACTCTGGAGGTGCAAGGCGACAATGCTAACCACTAACCCACCCAGCCATGGCCTGGGATAGGTGAAAGTAGAAAAAAAGCAAGCCTGTCTCAAAATATTTCATTGCGTAGTCATTCATGTCAGGCATTCACGTTTTGGTTTGCACTGTGGCCTCACACCTCCCCGATTGAGGGATCAGTTCCCATCTTGGATCTGTGTGTGTAGAGTTTGAATGTTCTCCGTGTGCTTGGTGAGTTTCCGCCGGCTCCCTCCGACAGTCCAAAGACAGATGAAGTTCCGGCTAATTGAAGTTTGCAAACTGCCTGTAGTGTGTGGTATGTGCATGTGTGTCCTACAATGGACTGGTACCCTCTCCAAGGTGTACCCTACATTGTGCTTAAAGTTTCCCTGGATAGGCTCCTGGCTTCCCTGGATATAGGATAAGCAGTATAGAAGACTGTGGCATTATGTAAACGAGAAATATTCAGTTTGCTAATTTGCCAATCCTTCGCAGAGCGCACACTCACACATAATGTGTAATTTGGGAATGCCAATTAGCCTAGTCTGAAAGTCTTTGGATTGTGGGATGAAACCTGGAAAGAACATGCACACTACAGTACATGCACTCACGCAATGTGGGAATCAAATCCAAGACCCTGGAGGTGTGAGGCCATGGTGCTAACCTTTATGCCACTGTGTTAAAAAAAAAAAAAAAACGCCATGTGTATTTCTGTCGGGTTCTCTGTTTTCCTCCCATCTGCCAAGAACATTCTGTGAGGCACAAAGATAAATGCCCTGGTTTTGAATCCATGTAAATACAGCCCTGTGATAAACTGGTGTATTCCTGTGTTATGTCCAGCTTTCCTGGGATAGACCCCAAGATCCACTGCATTCCTGACAAGAAGAATATGGCTATGGAGTTTAAAAAAACTAAGAAAATTGATAATACCATTGGACCTATAATGCAAAGTATAATAAACGTTATAAACGTTGCTCTTATTCTTGTGTTTGTATTAGCCCAGCCGATCCTGATGGTGCAGGCGTTGCAGGATGTGGGGGTGTCGGCTCCAGAGGAAGCGTGTTTTGTGTGTGAGGTCTCTGTTCCTGTGGTGAAATCACCCATTTGGACTCTGAATGGCGAGGTGCTGAAACCTGGGTCCAGAGTTCTCCTGGAGAAAATGGGCTCAGTGCACAAGCTCACCTTCAAGCACACATCAGAGGACATGAACGGCGTTGTTGTGTTTGATGCAGGAAAGGTCAAAAGCACAGCAAACCTTAATGTCAAAAAGTAAGTCACGGTTGGTGGATCTTAAGAAAAATATAATAGCATAAGCAAATATTAAGACCTTAGAATTGTGAAGTTATAATATCATGATCTGGAAGGTCATGATATATAGAGAACACAGGAGAGAAATACACTTTATCCTTTATGTTCAAAATACAGTATGAGAATATTATGTGCAAGTATTATTATTTAAACATAAATAATCAATAGAAATCGACAGTAAATGGAACTGAGTAAACAGCAACACACTAGGTTTAAATTAGTATCGAATGGCATCCTGCTTCCGCTACAAGTTGTGCATATTACCTTATACAGATATACACCCATGTCCACTTTATTAGGAACACATTTAACCCCACATTCATGCCATTATCTAATTAGCCAATCATGTGGCACCAATATAATGCAAAATAACTCATGCAGACACCGGTCAGAGCATCAGATTCAATATTTAGATTAAACTAAAGAATTTTATCATGGTGTGGATGTTGGTACTAGATTGACCTTGTTGGTTGAGCACCTGCTGATCTTCTGGGAATTTCATTAAAGTGTTGTCATTTTGTGCAGCAGACAGTTCTACACCATTCTCAGGGTGGGGAAACATTGTTGATAATACAGGTCAGAGGGGGAAAAATGCAAAAATGCAAATTTGAAATAAATTTAAATAAATAAACAAATAAATAAAGATTTCCCACGCTTCAACCAACCAATTTTAAGTAAGTATGTGAGCTACTATATCTGTCCTGGCAGGTCAAAATAAATTTGGTCATTTTCCTCTGACCTGTCTAACAAATGATTCATATATTCCCACAGAACTGTCACTCACGTTTATATATATATATATCCGATCTGACCCCCTCTGATCCAAGATGGCCGACTTCCAAATGGCCACCATGGTCACCACCCATCTTGAAAGGTTTGCCCCCTCACATATACTAATGTGCCACAAACAGGACGTTAATATCACCAACCATTCCCATTTTATTAAAGTGTATCCATATAAATGGCCCACCCTATATATATATATATATATATATATATATATATATATATATATATATATGTTTAAACCCTGTGAAATTCTCTGGAGATCATCAGTTTCTGAAACCCATCTGTTTCCCATTTGCTACACACGAAATCATACAAATCATTAAATTTTTCAATACAATACATTTTTCTTCTCTCTGATATTTGATGTGAACATTAGCTGAAGTTCTTAACCTGTAAATATTTTTTAAATGTATTTCGTTTTGCAATGTATGGCAGCCACATAAGTAGATGTTGTAACTGCATGAATGTTCCAAAAACAAACACTGTTTAAACACACTTCCTGGCCAAAAAAAAATTCTAATTCTCTATTTCATTCATTCAGTGTGAAAATGATTCCTCATGCACCAGAGTCACTCTTTCACAATTTGATTCCTGCAATATGCCTGTGTCATCAGAGAAGAAAAACTTCATAGATGTGATAACCTGGTCATTCAGTACAGTAGATTCAGGTCACCACCTAACTTCATTGTTTGCCACATAATGTTACTGAGCCTAGACCTGACCACCTGAAGCAACCCAGATCATAGCACTGCCTCCAGGCAGTGGGTACTATATGATGGATGCATCAAATGCTTCTAGTCTTACCCTGATGCATCCATCACTCTAGAATAGGATAAATCTGGACTAATCAGACCACATGGCCTTATTTCCATTGCTCCTATGTCCAATCTTTATGCTCCCTAGCAAACTAAAGCTTTTTTTCTGATTAGTCTTACTAACAAGTGGTATTATTACGGACACACAGCTGGCGACAATCCTGCAAGTTAACACATTGTGTGTGTGTGTGTGTGTGTGTGTGTGTGTGTGTGTGTGTGTGTGCGTATGGAAATGCTCTGACTTTGTGAAGACAAGTTGTGAATTCTACTGTTGATTTTTTGGACCCCTGAAATGGCAACTTTTTTTTTTTTTTTGGCCAGGCAGTGTATTTTAAAAACTCAATTCACACATAAGTATAGTCAGGCTGGTGTTGAGTGGAATCAGTTATTGCAGAATCTTGATAAAACTGATTTCATAATGTGTCTTCTCCCCTTTACAGATAATCCCTGCCTGAATCGGACCCAGCTTTATTTTACGATTTCCGCATTTGTAAGCAGGGAGTTTTTCAATGAATCTATAATATCACTTATCGTCTGAAAATTCAATGATTTGTTACATATCGTGATTTCTTGTCTGCTCAGAAGTTTTTTTTTTCCTGAATTGTAAATGACGGTAGACTTACAATAAGTTGCAGTGATTAGGGGAATCCATCACTTATTCATCATGAACTACTTGGACAATAAACATAGGCACACCCTCCAATATCACTGTCAATTGTTGAACACCTGGAGGAATGTATCATAGCAAAAACTGGCCAGGCTCCAAGGGTGCCTTTTGTTTTTTCCAAACAGAACATACTGTAATCTAGGATGATAGCTGTAGGGTGCTTAGGGCCAAATCTGTGTGACCGGTTTGACGAGCATGATGGAACACTGGGACACTTTGAATTTAAAATAGTCAGATCTTAATTCATAGGAAAACATAGGATTGTATGGAATAGCAGGTTCCACTGGTGGCATCAGTACCTGACAGAATTAACACCATTATTTAAGTATAACCAGTCGACACCCTGGAGCATGGGAGTGTCAAAGTTGCATTCTGCTTGCACCTGTTGCACAAAAGACAATGTCCGAGTCTTTTGATGGTTAGTTGTCGACAAACTATCTGGTTTTTACGCTAAGGTTCATTAGTCCTGGTGCACAACTTTACTTTGTGAGATGATAAAGACTGCTGCTGACCCTTTTTTTTTTTTTTTTTGTCTGGGGTGCCAACACTAAAATTGGTTGCGAGGGAATTGTTTTATTATTTTACATTTATGTACATTGTCCTTTGTATAGATACCTTTTCTAAATAATTGTTTATGGATTGCAAATTAAAGGAATTTTGCGAGCTATACGTTTACACAGGTGAAGAAAAGCACAGGGCCAAAAGGTTCATATGAAGGCTGAATAATGATCGCTAGATATATTTGCTAAATCATATTTACAGAAATATTTACTAAATCAATACTTTTATCAGACTAGTATCATGTCATTTAACAAATAGGAACATTTTCTTGAGCAGTATGACCTGTTGGATCATTCATGTGTTTTAAGTTTCTTTAAGTCAGCAGTAGTCCTGTTTCTTTGCTTTACATATAACCTCCAATAATAATAATAAAAAAAATTATTAAAAAAACTTTACCAATCAAGCTTTGTCATTTTTTAAAATCTTTGTTATGTCTCACCTTGCTACACGTTGTAAGGGACTGCCCCTAGAGGGCACTGTGGTCATGTATGTTTTTAGTTTTTGTAATTTAGTGTGTAGACTCAGTTTCCCAGAAGGCACCTCGGTCAGGTGATTGAGCTCACCTGAACCGAGGTGGCTCATTAAAGTGGTTATAAATAGCTGGCTGTTCTGGGAAACTGGGTTGAGCATTAAGAACATCAATAAGGGCATTATGTTTTGTTTGTTTGATGTGATTGGATTTGATTTACGTTTTGTGTGTTTTTTTGTGTGAGTTTGGATAGTTGATGAGCAGGCTTGTTGTGGTGTGTAGTGTGTGTGATACACTCATCGGAGCCGGTGGAAGTCTGGTTCGCTGTTAGAAGCGAGTGTGTGTGTGGTACGCTCATAGGAGCCGGTTCGCGGTTAGAAGCGAGAGAGTGTGTGGTGTGCTCAGAGGAGCCAGTGTGTGTGTGGGTTACGCTCATAGGAGCTAGTGGAAGTCTGGTTCGATGTTAGGAGCGCATGAGTATGTGTGGTTCGCTATTAGAGGCGCGGGTGTATGAGTGGTGCATAATTAGAAGCGTGAGTGTGTGTGGTTCGCTCATAGGAGCGCGCGTGTATGTGTGGTTCACTATCAGAAGCGCGTGTGTATGGGTGGTTCACTATTAGAAGCGCTTGTGTATGTGTGGTGCACTATTCAAGAAGCCTGTGTGTGTGGTGTGTGAGAGCTTGTGCATGTTTTCTTTATAGGTGTGTTTGATGTTGAGTGAATGTTATATGTTTGATTTGTTTATTCTGTTTGTCTTGTTTTAGTATGTTATTAAAAAGACTATTTTTTTGGTTAAAACATCCCTCTGCACTTATCCCTGACTTTTTGAAGCCCTTTGGTGTTAACAACAGCCAGGACTACCCATAGTTCGTGACAGAATGCTCGACCTAACCAAAGGGCATAGCAGAGGTCCCCCATGACTGAACCACAGTGAAAGTCCCTTCGTCCGAGAGCCTCACGTGGAGGCCCCGAGCTTCGTCCGAGAGCCTCACGTGGAGGCCCCGAGCTTCGTCCGGGCGTCGAGGAAGACACAGCACTGCATCGGCCGCCCGACGAGGAGGACAACCCGTCGCTGCATCTCCTGCTGTGCTAATAGCAGCAATCCAGTGCTGCCTCCTCCACCCGGCCTCTGTGATCCGGTGCTGCCTCGTCAGCCAAGTCCACAGACAGAATCCAGGACAAACCTCACCACCCGGACTGGGGAACGACACAACGCTGGACCGGCTGCTCGAGATACGAGAGCAATCCAGCGCTGCCCCCACCGCCTGGCCTACTCCAGCGATCCAGTGCTGCCTCCACAGCTCGGCATTTGGCGGCAATTCAGACTCCTCACTTTTCCACCCTGCTCGAAGAGCGAGAGTGGCGGCGTCACAAGGGACCATGGACAAGGACCGCCGAGGGCGCTCCGGAGGAGTGTTCTAAGCGCACTGTAAGGGACTGCCCCTAGAGGGCACTGTGGTCATGTATGTTTTTTTAGTTTTTGTAGTTTTTGTAGTTTAGTGTGTAGACTCAGTTTCCCACAAGGCACCTCGGTCAGGTGATTGAGCTCACCTGAACCGAGGTGGCTCATTAAAGTGGTTATAAATAGCTGGCTGTTCTGGGAAACTGGGTCGAGCATTAAGAACGTCAATGAGGGCATTATGTTTTGTTTGTTTGATGTGATTGGATTTGATTTACGTTTTGTGTGTGTTTTTTTTTTTTGTGTGAGTTTGGATAGTTGGTGAGCAGGCTTGTTGTGGTGTGTGGTATGTGTGATACGCTCATAGGAGCCAGTGGAAGCCTGGTACGCTGTTAGAAGCAAGAGAGTGAGTGATACGCTCATAGGAGCCAGTATGTGTGTGATACGCTCATAGGAGCCGGTTCGCTGTTAGAAGCGAGAGAGTGTGTGGTGTGCTCAGAGGAGCCAGTGTGTGTGTGGGTTACGCTCATAGGAGCCAGTGGAAGTCTGGTTCGCTGTTAGGAGCGCATGAGTATGTGTGGTTCGCTATTAGAGGCGCGGGTGGTTCGCTCATAGGAGCGCGTGTGTATGAGTGGCTCGCTATTAGAAGCGTGAGTGTGTGTGGTTCGCTCATAGGAGCGCGCGTGTATGTGTGGTTCACTATCAGAAGCGCGTGTGTATGGGTGGTTCACTATTAGAAGCGCTTGTGTATGTGTGGTGCACTATTCAAGAAGCCTGTGCGTGTGGTGTGTGAGAGCTTGTGCGTGTTTTCTTTATAGGTGTGTTTGATGTTGAGTGAATGTTATATGTTTGATTTGTTTATTCTGTTTATGTCTTGTTTTAGTATGTTATTAAAAAGACTATTTTATGGTTAAAAACATCCCTCTGCGCTTATGCCTGACTTTTTGATGCCCTTTGGTGTTAACAACAGCCAGGACTACCCATAGTTCGTGACACACGTTCAACAAACCCACAATATTTTTTTTTCCCATCAGTTTCATTTATGATATAGGTCATTCAGTACAGTAAAATACAATTAATAATTACAAAAGTTTCATGACTAAGTTACAGCCGACTTAATTTAAACTCGGATTTCCTATTTCCAAATCACAGAACAAGAAAAAAAAAAAAAAAAACTTTTCTACCCATTAATGCTGAATTGGTTTGCCCTACACAAATTACCAGACAGATTACAGATGTTTGGGATGAATGCGATGTGTGTTTAAATGTAGTAAAGAGGGGGCAGTACAATACAACAAATAAAAAAAGCAGAAGGTTTACATGTTAAATAAATGGCTATATACACTGTGTTACTCTTGTAGTTGAGAATATCAAAGGAGACAGACAGTTAAACCTCGGATCAGGAGTTGGCTACACTGCTTCGACATGAATTCAGAAGATACTACCAGAGCGAAAAGGAAAACTGAATATAGTATGCCTTAGTACTTAGTTATAATCGACTGAAACTAGCAACGATTCCTGATTGGAGTCTTGTGTGTGTGTTTTTTTTCTTTCCATTCAACAAAGGTTTTAACACTAAAATAAGAGCAGGAAAGAAAAGCGCCAGTGGTTCAGTTGTTAAATGCTGGTACGGTATGACTGGGCAGACGACTGATTTCACATCAGTTTTACTTGCATAGTGACTTTCATACATTATCAAGAACTGTAGTGATAAAAGTCATAAAACACTGCATGAAACTGAACTCCAGGGGGAGCAATTTCTTCTAAAAACCGAGTCGAGCATTACACTGAAACGCCTGGCTTAGGTCTTAGTCTTATTATTATTTTTTTACGTTGGAACAGGACTGCTGATCTATACTGTAATGCACGTTTATCAGGTCAATCTAGATGAAAGATTTTATATCACTCCTACTCGCATAAACCTTTCACGGGTTGAGGAGTGTTGATCCTAAGTAACAAGCTGGTGTTGTGCTGGAAAAAAGCCTCTGATGCTTCAGCAATTGTGGCTTATTACCCTGATCGTACAATGACATCTTCAAAAAGGATAAAGAAAAAAAAGGATCAGAGCAAGCTGAAAGAGATATTACAGATCATCACGATTTTCTTCTCCAGAGCGCAGAACCATCCCAGATCGCTGTTGAGATCTGTTAAGTGCTTGATTACATTTACCAGCATAGGGAAAAGCATAGACTTGTTATGTAAAGTGGACACCAACAAAACCTGTTATAGAAGATTGTAAAATAAATAAGGGTGATCTACGAGATTGAGGAGGTCTTCAGGAATGTACCACGTCACCAGATATGGGATTCGGTTTCGTTTTGACATGCGATCAGAGAGGACAGTGAACAGAACATTTTAGAAAAACATGCAGATCAGCAGGCTGCTGCACCTGGAGTCTTAGCCACTAGAATGTTTGTCATCTTCTATTCGTCTTAAGATTTTAAACATTGTGTATCCAGGGTTAGTACCGATCTACTTGTGTAACGTATAATCTGATGTCATAAATATATAAAATCTAGAGTAATCTGGACATCCGATACAATTTTCACTAACAAGGAGAAAAATAAAGCGACAGGTTCATATACAGACGAAAGAAAACAAAACAAAACAAAAAAAATAAAAACAGTTGTGCTTGTAAGAATGAAGCATGACTAAAACCTTTAGGCTAGTTTCTCTCTCGCTCTCGGTGCAGCTTTACACTCATTATCATAAGTCGAGAAAATTAGCATGGCCATACCGTTATCATGCCTGTACAAAAATCTATTACAAAAAAAGACAAAACACCAACGTTACAAACAGCTTAATCATCATTGTCACCATCGTCGTCACCATCGTCGTCATCATCATCATCATCGTCATCATCATCGTCATCAAAAAGTCCTCCTGTCTTCTTTTGATTATCTTATCTGGACATATCACCAAATCTCACAGCATCAACACTTGCGAAATAGTCCATCTGAACCGTCCGCGTTCGTTGGCATGGCTAGGCCGACGAAGTTGCGCGGCCAATACTACGCACCCAGGTCGGTGTGTTTAATGATAAAAAGGCTCTTGTAAAATGGACGGCCACTGTTGGATCTGTTTAACAATGCTTTACTTTTTTTCAAGTAATATAATAAAAGTGACAAATGGTTATGAATTTATAGATTTGATAAAGAGCACTTGGGTCATAGAAGATGGACTTCGGCAAATCCTTGGCCTCGGTGATGGACAGTAAGCATGCTTGGTGTCATTTTCTTTAAAGATGTTTTAGGCTTCTTTATCCGCTATCCTGAGAACAGAAACTGTATTACCAGCGATGCCCTTCCTGCTTCCCTTTGGAACATCCGTAAAGTCTGAAATCTAAACATGATTGTACATGTACATCATTTTTCCATTAAGAAGTTAAAATCAGGGAAAGAAAATAATGACATAACTGTTTACATTTGGGATGGTTTAAAAAAAAAGAAGAAAAAAAAAGCCTCGTTTGCTACGTGATTGGCATTCCCACTGTTTGAGGTAACCTCATTGGGAAAAATAATGCCTTAAAAGAACAGCACTGACATTCTGGCAAATCAGCTCATGTTTCATTCGAGACCTGCGTAGTAACTTCTACACAGACACGATTTACACGAACAGCAGATTCCAATGAGGAATTTACTGACGTAGATCATCTTGAACAAAGCAGGCAAAGGAGCCGAGAGGTTTTAGAGTTTTAAATATGTCAAAAATTAAACATTTCCTTTTCTTTAAAAAAAAAAAAAGAATTTGGACTAAAATGGATTAAATGTTCAGCTCTAAAACGCACTACGTCTGATTTTCCTTTTATACTCCAACTTTCTATGCGACCGTTCTTATCTGGCACAGGCCCGCTGAAAGACACATTGGGTCGGTCTATAAAAGCATCTCGCAACGTAAGCACACAAACTAGACAGAATGAAAGCATGATGCTTTACAATTACAAAACAAAACTGCTTCCTTTTAACAATACAGGCCTGCACGGGTCAGTGTCAGGCTCTTTCCCCACCCTGTTTTGGAATGAATCAAAAAGTTCCCTTGGCTCTTATAAATGCCTGGGGAGAAATTCTGGTTCTCCGAGTAGCTTGAAAAATCTGTTCACTCCGAACGGCCCTAATACGCACGCTCGTACTTGCAAAAATTTTGGCACCTCAGTAAAATAAATGTAATAATCTACTGTATGGTCTTTAAAAAAAAAAAGAAGACAAAAAATAAAGTCTAAAATCAGCAATAATCCTTTTAAACTGAGCATCCCTTGACCTTACCTTTAAAGTGGAAAAAGAAAGTTAGAAAAGAAGAAATAACACATATTCAAGTGTTAAAAAAAATGATACATTTTTCTTTTTTCCTGTTTGTGTGTGTGAGAGATAAAGCAGTCCTTCACAGTTCCATCGTTCTAGCCATACCAGGTTTCCATCAAGATCTCTGTAAAACCACCTGCGAATGGAATTCTGGGTAGGTGATGAGGAGTGAGCCAGCAGCAGATCCCATGTAGCAGGGAAGTGGCGCTCTGGGACCCCGCCAGCCTTCCTGGCCCCATGGTGAAAGCTGCCCCGTCAACCGCGCTAGCTGCTAGTCCTCTGCTGTTTGAGCACTGCGTACACGTCGTCCACTTTACTTAGTCTCTCGAAGAACGGGATCAAATCCAGCAGCTCTGTGTCAGACATGTCGTCAAACCAAGAGGCTACGGGTACCTGGATGCAGTCAGGCAACAGCGAGGGATCGTGTTAAAGGAAACGTGACAAATGATCATGACATGGACAAATCAGTGAACATGCACACAAGACAAATACACATTATACACTCTAGAGGTAGACAGAGAGAAAGAGATACAGGGACGTACAGCGTTGTCTGGGTGGAAGATGTATGACGCTGGCGAGTTATCCACGATGATGACTTTGTTGAGGTCCCTGCCGAGGCGGCTTAGGTCCTTGACATAGTTTCCACGATGAAACACGCAGGATTCTCGAAAAAGACGGCAGCGAAACGCACCCCATTTATCAAGCAGGTCCGACACAGGATCTGCATACTGCACACAAAGAAAGAAATTAATGCGATTTCGTTAAGCACAGCGATTGCCTAGAGGAAAGCTAGGTTCAACAACTAGAAATGAAAACTAATCCTTATTTTCTTTATTCATCTTTAGGAAGCACTTCATAATGGTCAGGCTTGCTGTGAATCTGGAGCCAATACAAGTAACACTAGGTATAAAAAAAATCAGCCTATATGTTAACCTTATTGCAAACAACAAATAAAAAAAATCCATATTTAATATTCATAAGTTCAAATAAAATGCATTACATAGTGGCATGACGCTGCATAGAGCTGTAATTCTGTAGCACATAAGACTTGTTGGAGATCATGTGACAACTTTTTTTCCCAAGCAGATTAATTACAATGAACGGATGACAGAAATTCTGCATGCACGAAGACTAGGGCTGTCAATATTAACTTAACATGTGATGCATCCAGAAATTTCAACACATTACAGTGGAACCTCGGATTGCGAGTGTTCCGCAAGACGAGCAAAGATTTTTAATAAATTTTTACTTTAAAAACCAGCATGTCTTGGTTTACGAGTGCCGAGTTTTTTGACACCGACACACACACACTCTCTCGCCTTTATACCCCCCCCTCCCCGGCTTCACACAGACACACACACTCTGCTCTACAAAGAAACTCTGCTCTGTCGCGATTCTTTTCAAAGGTAAGGTGCTGGTTCATTGGTTCATTTGTTTAGGTTTTGTTAGGTTTTGTTTACTTTACAGCAGTGATTCCATTAGTCTGCGCTCACTCAAGTGTCATTAGAGAGATTTATTTTTTTCCCGTTAAAACAGTGTTTCCGTTGTGTGTGTTTGTTGTGAAACTTAAAAAGCGAGGTGGGGGGAGGGAGGAGGAGTTTTACTGTGTAAACCGAGGCGAGGGAAGGGGCTAATTCCACACACACACACACACACACACACACACACACACACACACACACAAATACACGGCGTCTTCGCGCACAAATGGAAACACTCATCTGTTGGGATTTATTTTAACTTTTTTTTTTAAAGGTAAAGTGCAGGTTAATTTGTTTCATTTTTACTTTATATATTGTATTAATTATTTTTCTGTATTAATCTTTTTGGGCTGTGGAACGAATTATTTGAGTTTTCATTATTTCTTATTTATTTGGTTTACGAGTGTTTTGGAATACGAATTATGCTCGTAATCCAAGGTTCCACTGTCTTTTTTTTTTTTTATAAACTCAATTTAAATCATACAGTACAACCAATAATATAATCGTTTTACCCTAATGGCTGCCCGTAATCACAGGACGGTTATCCGGCCGTGTGATAATGGGACAATGATGAGATAATAAGATGACTGACAGATATGATGAATGCCAAGTTTCATTATAAAAACCTTCTAGACGGAAGTTTGAAATAAACCATTAAAGCTTGTGTGCTCGAGCTACCTTCAAGGGGAACATTTTTTAAGAGAATATATTAAATAGAAGCCCTAGGAGAGGTGGCTCCGACTGCTAAGGCTCTAGGTTGTTGTTTTTTGGATCCGAGTACCCGGGTTCGAGCCCCAACGTCGGTGAGTCACCACACCCCGGAGTACCTAGTTACTATGTCGCCGGTCCCATATTAGAGATTTAAATTTAAGTTTTTAGTCGTCCAATTACCTGTGCAATTTTGATTTGTTAAATGTTTATGTTTGGGATATTATAAACCGCATAATGTTTCCTCTAACCACTTTGTCATGCACTTCTTTATTTCAATATTGCATGTTTATAATACAAGTAAATCTGAGTTTTTTATTTATTTATTGTGATTAATAGTGATCGAAAATTTTTAATCAATTCACGGCACTAATGAGGCATACTGTTGATCTTTCTCTCACTCTTACTATATACTGTATATAATTTGCAGATAAACTTGTCTACAGAAGTTTGTCCCCTAGGATTAAATAATACTTTTTACATAATTTTTAATGCCCTTATTTAGCTCAACATGTCATTACATTAGGATTGCTACAACTAGACTACCTATTAAGGTTTCTGAGCAAATAAACCATAGAACATACAGGACAGGGGTGCACATATTTTTTTACATTGTTATTTACATACCTGGTGGGCATGCTAATACATATGTTCATTTGTTTTACTCTTATTTGAAAGTATTTCAGCATAAAGCCCTTACCTTGGCTAAGCTTGCAGTGAACAACACACACTCAAATAATTCGCCCATCCGCTTCAGGAACTCATCAACATGAGGTCGCTTCAGTACATACACCTGGGATCAGAGTGGAAACAGAGCATGCATGAGTTCTTACTGCTGTGCAGAATTGACCCTTACTGAAATCTGAATTTTATATCAAGCATTAAAACATTTGGCCAAAGATCAAATACAGACTCAAGTAACTAGAGTACAGAATGTAACTCCATACGAAATGGACACTCTAGCACAAGAGTCACTTCATATCATCATCAGCTGATATACACAGTTATGATTTCTCGTAAATTGGTTCGTTTTGCAGCAGGGTCAGCCAAATGTATTTTTGAAGCTGGTGGTCTTGTTCCTGAACCAAGTGATCCCGAATAGGCTTTCCCGACATCACAAGCCTATCCTGGATTACTTGAATCAGGCCAAAGCCGGTAAGTGTCATCCCGACTGGGTCTGGATTTGTCCTTTAAAGGGGTGCTGGGGTGTCACACTTTCAGAATCTGAAAGCACAGGGATGAGTCTGGAGACGGATTAAAGTGCGGGGGGGGGGTTCCGGTGTAGCCACTCATGCTCGAGCTATTTCATCAGGGCACAGAAATAGCCCTCTGCTGCTCAGGGCCATCAACGGAGAAGACATGTGTGAGACACCTTACAATAATAATGTTAAACACATGGATGAGGTGTTAAATGTTTATGTTTATGTTAAAACTACTCCATGGCATGATGCTATTAAAAAGTTCCTGGCACTTATTTACAAGTGTATTTTTACAAGTGTGCGGTATTACTTATCTAATATCTACTAAGTCTTCATTTCACCCTTCATATTAAATTAAAAGCAATGTAAACACATTACTTTACTGCGACGGGCTGCAAAGTGCCTAAAGATACAATGTAAAAACTGGTTGTTTATGTAACAACCTCCGCAGCGTCCTCGTTTCCCCTCTCGTCTGTTCCGACCACTCAGCATTCAGCATCATCAGTACAGTATACTAAATCACCGGCCTGATCATCTGTCATCATCTGCACCTGTATCTCACTAGTTCATGCCTTAAGTTAGATGTTTTTAATGTTTGAATGATTCATAGGTCACTGTGTGGCTTAAGAAACAAAAGCACTGCTCAGGTACTGGGACTGAAAAGAAGGGGCAAAATTCCACAAGATTATATTAAACTACAAGAAAGTCTGTCTCTTTGGTAGCAAAATATGACACAAGGAGTGGCTCAATACTTAACCTCTTCTAGTTGAGATTATATCTACAGTATTTATACAGACTTCATGTACATCCATACACCCCATTCAGTATGATCATATGATCACCACATGCTTTTTTCCCCCATGACATAATGATTGATGAATATTTAAAAAGTGCATTTTCTTTTTAGCCTGATTGCGGAATTACAGACTGATCAAATTAAACACGTTCATAAATCATCATTAAGCCTGCTTTTTTTTTTTTAGGTAAATGCCCCCAAAAAATGCACAAACCCAATATGCAAAAGGTATAACATAAAGAAAAGGTATGTTCATGTATACAATGTATGTTACAATATGTTATTGTAATATATGTATGTTAATAATAATAATAATAAGAAGAAGAAGAAGAAGAACGCACTAATCTGTTGTCATTTTCAATAATAGCTTTTATGTTCATATGTAAAAAGAATCCTGTGTTTTTGCTTCAACGGAGATGGGGAAAAATACTGTCTTAGCCTAACTGCATACATTATCAGTATACAGTATAGTCATGATATATATATATATATACACACAATTAAATGTCAAATTGCAGGCCACTGACATGGTAGGACATTTTTACACTAAAATATTGAACAGATATTTTTCAACAGTATGAAGTCTGACTTTATTCAGGATTAAAACCTTGTAGCACATAACGCACAGAATTATATGCTAGAACATTTCATAATTTCATGGTCTCAAGGCTGGCTAAGGTGCAAAAAAAAAATTAAAAAATGATGCAAAGACACAAAAGAAGCAGAGGAATGACATTATGAAATGCTTCATCCAATATTTACAAAAAAATTTAATTTAATGATAAAATGAAACAAAATAAAATAAAAAATGATATGACAATGCCGTTACCTGGTGTACAGACCCATCAATTTCCACCGGAATGATAAAATCAGCATTGTTCACTGGCTGTTGAAGGCAAAAACAGACAACAGCACAGTTAGGTCAGAAATAATAAAGAGATGGATAGATTAAACAGAAAATAACAAAAAGAACACAGATTAGCCAATTAAACAGACTGGTCGGTTAGATAAATATTTTTGAAGCAATACATCAGGAAAGTCGTTTTTTATACCCTATACATTACAGCAAGATTTCATTACCAGCAATCTGCATACACACATAAATGCATCATAGTGAAACTTGATAATGTAATGCGCCGGTTATCTGCAGTGCACCATGGCCGTGATGTGTGCGCGATATATTTAGCCGCACGTGAGAATACCGCACCACGCGAGTCTTCAGTCGTTCTAAAAAACACCTGCCCTACACCGTCGCAACCACTTCAGCATTTTAAATAGATAAATAGTTCAGTTCAACAGCAGTTTGATCTGGTGAGCCGTCACTTATGAGGCTTATGCGACATTTAGCTAGTCAATTGTGTTAAAATAAACCTGCATATTCAACGAACCACAGTTCAACAACGTGTGACTAGACAAACATCGGTCCAAAATTAAGCTATTGCAAAAGAGACATTCTTTCACAGAGGTGACAGAGGGTAAAGGAAGTGGCATTGCTAACACCCTTAACTGTCATCAGTGACGCAATTCTGGTGTCGTCCTTAATACCGCAACATGAAAAAAAAAAAAAAGAAAGAAAGAAAATAACACGAGCTCTGTTTTTCATTGAAGACTCGCATACCTGCTCGCTGATGTAATGCAATTAAACTCAGCAGACCAAAAAGAAAAAGAAAAAAAAAAAGGTGTTCTGGAGCTCTCATTCTTGAACCTCTATTGACAACAACATGGTTTATACAAAAAGAGAAAGTAAGAAATCTAAGTCTATAAGATGTTTTTTTTTTTTTTTTACAATTAAAGAACCTAAATCAAATGCAATAATGTTTTTATTTATTTATTTATATTTTAAACGTACGATGGCTTTATCATTTTATGCTTTTATTATTTAGCCAAGAATTAAAAACACACATACAGTACATATTGACGCTTTGTAATCTGAGTAATGCATCCGGAACTACCAATCATTTTAATACAGAGCAGAGAAAGAGAATATTTCATTAAAAGAAACAAATAAATGAATAAAATCAGTACAGTGATTTGATTCTGCATTAACCTAAAAACACGAACCTGAAATAATTACAATAAATTCAGTCTTTTTAAATGAGATGATTCATAGTACTTTAAAGATTCACAACAGATCAAGTAACACCTTTGACCTTTAAGCATGTACACTATTGCACTCTCGTGGCTTGGAAAGGAACACGTGACCGTTACTTGACCTAAATCGCGTCTCTGCTCAGGGCCTTTTACTTTTCAGCAGTAATAAGTTTACTCAAGTTGCAACATTGCAGGAAAATTACTGCTTGACACGTAACCACATATTTTCCTGCTGCACACTAACTCCCATTTGCACGCGCATATCGATTACCTTATCTCTCCTTAACTTTGGTAGGTTTGAGATATCCGACACCACATCGGATCCCGTGACCGTTATACGCACGCGTTATACGCACGCGCGCGCGCTCGACCGTGCTGTAGAAAAACTTGAAAACGCTGAAAACTTACCTTAAATGAACTGTGCACTAGCGTCTCATCCAGATCGATCACTACGCAAATCTTGCCTGCATCTTTCGACTTTATCTGGGGGAGCAGTGGCTTGGCTGGCACCTGCGAACAGATACATGAGGGAATTTATGAGATGTGAACTGTTAAATAAACCTATAAACATTTTTATGAGTATTTTAAGCATGAGGTACAAGCCGCCGGGTTATGGAAGCGCGAAACCATAGGGCTCTTTGACTGGTTTCATTCTTCAGCCCTCATACATGTGACTATGAGCTGCTGGGGTGCCGTTACGCTTCTGTCAGCCAGCTGACTCTTCATCGAAAATGCCAAAAGCGCACAGGGCTTATAACTGAAACAGGACATAATATACACGCATACACTAAACCCAGCTCCAAACAGTCACTCAAAAAATGTTCATGCTGAGGAAGGGTCACTAAATCAAACCTTTCATGTTAAAGCTGCAGACTTAAATAACATAAGCCACATGGCGTGGAAGAAGAGCCCTGACCCAAGATGCGGCTTCTTTTATTTTTGTTGCTGCTCGCCGTATTTAATTTTCTGTTGCCATCGTGCTCGTCAAACGTTTAAAACTCTAGCGCTTTGGAACAGATCAAATAAAACCACGAGCACAAGCCGAACACTCATCACTTGCAGGCAAAACCCATGCATTTTCAACATCAAAAAAAAAAGAAAGAAAGAAAAATCATGCTTTCAAATCCTAAAGATTGCCAGCTACTGACAAGTTGCGCTCGACACACACTACCTTGTTCACAGTAGCACATGGGACTCTGAAGCATCGTACCTGCTCTACCGACTGCACACAGAATTCACAATCGCAGAAATCGGGGTAATCCTCGTCGTCGGATGCCTCCGTGTCCTCGAAGGCCTCGATCTGTTCGGAGGTTGCGCTTTCATCAGCTAGCTTAAAGAAGTCTTCCGGCTCACTTCGCTCGACTTGATGTATGATTTCGTCCAGCTTTTCACTGCGCTCACTTTGCGGTGGGGAATCATCCTTCTCCTCTGTCGTTCCTCCGTCTGTTGAATCTAATGATGCATCACGACACCCCGGCGGCTCTGGATCTATGGAAGGATCTTCGTCTGGTTGCGCATCGATGGCGTTTTGTACAATGTCTAAGTCATGGGCACTATTCTGGGGATCATCACTTTCGTTTAACTCATTGCATTTTCCATCTTCACCTACACCCTTTTCGGAGTCGAACGTGAACGCGTCGCCGTCTTCGCTCGTCTCTATCTCGCCGCAGCTAGACCCGCGGAGTCCCTCACCTGGACCTTCGTCTAGGACTTCGAACTCATTTCGTTCTTCATTTATTTGGGTATCATCACTCGAGTCAGACCAGCTTTCTTCATTCGTGTTTGCACTTTCGGTTTCATCTAGTGGTGAAACAAGGTCAGGTTTATTTCCCGTTTCGACAGGGCTGGAAACCTCAGTGAACTCTTCGGCGAGCGCGCTTTCTGTAATGTTGTCATCTCTAGCATCAAGGGCAAGGATTCCTTGTTCATGACCTGTGCTCTGAATAGAACAGGGATCTGCGGCATCTCTCTTGTAAATGCTTTCATCCACAGTGGGAAGCCCATGAATTTTACTTGCTCGCTCACTGGAGTCCGGCACAATCACTTCCCCATGAGATTCAACGAGCGTTTCATCTTCCAAGATGACTTCAGGGTCCTGGTCCGGGTCCTGGTCCTGATCCTGGTCCGGGTCCTGGTACTCCCCGATGTAAGCTGTTGCGTCTTCATCGTTGAGTTCATAATCTTCCTCATTAATGTGCATTTCATTTTCAAGGCAGGGTTCGGTTTCCTGAACTGTTTCCACACACAGGCCGGAGCGAAGTACCTCCGCATACGTTTTATGTATTTGTTTTACTGAAGCTTCATTTTCAGAACAGAATTCGTGTGATTCTACTCCATCACTCGTACACAAATCAGGGGTATCACTAAAGCCATCGATGACCTCATGCGAGTCTTGAGTGTGTCTAATACAGCGGTCGTCTTTCTCAAGTGAAGGTATTCCGTCATTGGTTTGAATCTCATCGGGCTCATCGACAAAACTTGTAAATGACTCGTCTGTTTCTGCGCTGCCTTGGCTTTTGCTCTCAACACAGTCAGCGTATTCCTCTTCGCTATATTCATCTGTTGATGCTCTTTTCTCAACCGTTTCTCCGTCTTCGTCTTCATCGAATTCGTAGTCACACGTCCCTTCCGTAACATCACAGAGTTCAAACAGTTGAGACGAGATGTCATAACTTAACTGCGCTTTTTCTCTCATTTCACAGTCCGCACACAGCGTCCTCCGTACACGAGAGGTGTCTGGGGGATCGGTTACAGTTTCAACATCTGCATGAGTGTCACAGGGGAGTAATTCATCTCTCGGCTCACTGGCTGCAACACTGAGGTCGTGGACTTCCTGTTTTTCGTAGGTATTATTCTGGTGACTGTCGACGGCGAGAAACTGGGAGAGCCAGCGGGCCTCGAAGGTTTCCATCGATCCGATAAACATCATATCGCACTCTGGCCGCTTTCTAACCTCGTTTGCGCTATGGTCTATAAAAGGGTTTCGTCTGGGGAGTTCAGAGGTGTGAAAAACAGAGCACTGTGTTCCAAAGGCCTCACACAATTCAGGGGAGTTTTCAAAAGGTTCGCTTTGTTCTGAGTCTTCAGAATTCTGAGCAGGCTCGCAGGACTCAAGCTGTTCGGGAATTTCGCATTTCTCAAAGTATTTCGCACAACTTGAGCACTGTTCTAGCATGCCATCACTCTCGGTTTCATTTAAAGACAGCTGACCAGAATCTTGTTCTGTATAATATTTAAAGTTCTGATTCTCTTCCAAAGCCGGTTCAGCAAAGTCATCAGAGAGCTGGCTGTGAACTGAGCTCTCGAATGAGTCTGTACAGGATTCTTGGCTGTTTTTTGCAATTACCTCGCTGTCATGTACGTTTCCTTTTTGCCCAGCAGGTGGTTGCTGCTCAAGGGACCCAGCGAGTTCAGCTGGCTTGCCTTCTTTAGAGGCCTGGCACATTTCAGAGAATTCCAAATGTGTGGTATGGCATTCAGAAAGCACGGTTCGATTGGTAAGCTCGCACTGTTCGAACGATTCTTTATCCGCGTTTTGCTCTTCTTCGCTGTATTGCTCATACAAATCTAAAACGCTGATCTCTCCGAACTCTTCATCGCCGCTGTCCTCTTCTGAAGGCTGTTCGGATTCCGTTTCGTGCTCGTAATCCATTTCGAGGTCTGATAAAACGAGCTCTTGGATTTCGTTATCTAACTGTTCGTAATACAAACACAGATCAGGCATGGCCTGAAATAAGGTATACGTCTCTGGCTCGGGTTCTCCCGTTACAGATTGGTCGCTAATGGTAGACTCGGTGCTCGATTCTGAGCATTCATTGTTTTCGATCGAGTGGACAAAATCACGGCTTATTGAAAAAGACTCACTGCGTTCCAGGTCGGAATCAGACAGACTGCCGCTCTCAAAACAACCCGGTTCGTCTCGCTCTGTTAATTCTCCACCGAGCTGTCCGTTGTCCGTATAATCTGCATCGGGCTGCATCACTCCGGAAACATTCTGGTGCACGTTAAAATCAACAGCTGCATGCTGTTCTGCGGAAATCATACTCGATTCTGTTGCAACTTCCGAGGACTTGCTCGCTTTCGCAGGACAGTCTTGCTGTAAGACTTTCGAAGGGTCAAAACAGAGTTCGGCTGGCATATTAGCTTCAGTGTCCTCCCTCATAAAAAAGGCGGGGACTATTCCAAGTATTTGCTGGTCTCGTCCATGCACGAGCTGCGCAGCTCAGAAGCCGTAAAACACTCCGGACATTCTGCAACAGGTTTCGCTTGCGCTGAAAAGTCTGCGGAGTCCAGGGGGCAGACGTGGGCCGGCGACGTCTGCCTGCGGAGGAAGCTCGTGGGAGTTCGGGAGGGTGTTGAGCCTGCGGGCTGCCACGGGCATTAGCGGTCGTGGACGGACTGACATGACAGGCAGATGAGAGCGACACCTCCGAGTCCTGCCTGTTTTTTCAGCCCGCCTTCAGGAGACCTACGGATTTATTTTGGGGGGCTTCGGAGATGTGACAAATAACTCCCAGAATATCAAATCACTATTAAAAGCTGAAGTAAGGCATAAATCTGAAACAGACACCCTGCGGCGTCTTGACCACCTGATCCGCTACTAGTCGCTAACTGACATGTTGTTTTCCAAGAATGGGGTTCAATTGAGTCATAAGCAGCTTTATATTATGCCAAGACACACTTATGGGTTACATTATCCTGCTGGTTTACAGCTTCTTCAGACGCATATTCCATTTAACTTACAGAGCTTACGATGGAGTAAACAGGATGTAAACTGTGGTTAGGCAATGAAAAAATACATATAAATATGAATAAGAATATAATTATAATTAATAACTGGGCATAGAGAAACACGATGAGGTAATAGTTCTTGATCACGTGTCTCTTGATTGTCTTAAGCACGGACTGCCCCATGGGCTCGGAGCGGAACGCTGAAACACGGGAGCAGGAAAGCCACTTCTCATGTAAACCTTTGAGAAATCTCTGACTATGTCTTACTTTTGAGATGGTTCCATTCTCTTCCACCAGCAGCGGTGCGTTGTTGTTGACGGGCAAATGGTCCGGTTCGTCATGACACAGGCAGCAGAAGAGGCTGTGGAAAAAGCCACGCTTGCGAGGCTTCTTTGAGTTTGACGTCGCATGCACTGGAACACCTGGACAACAACGCAACAAATATCAGCAACAATCCTGAAAATATGTGTTTACTTATATGAGATCAGTTTTTTTTTAGGATCACTTCAGACATAAATAGTAGCAGAATATCATATGTGTATGGAACGAGATATATGGAGTGAGTTGCTGATCTAGCCGAGAGGTCCTAGAAAAATGATCACGATACAAAAACGAAATTCAAAACCGCATTTTCTAACATAAAATAAAAAAATCTAACATAACAAAATAAAAACATACATAAAAGTGTTATGACGGTAAAACAGGAACGATGGGATTTCTACAGCTGTACACATAAACACAAACACAAATGTATTGAACTGGAACACATCAAGCTGTGGTTACTTTGAAATGTATGCTGACTAAAAAAAAACAAAAACAGAAATGACACCTGGCCGTCATTATTATTGTCAAAGACACAAAAACAGTAAATGGTATGAATAAAAAAAATAGATATTTTTCATATTTTGACTTTTGTGGTTGAAAGAAATGGTCACAATAATAATAATAATAATAATAATTATTATTATTATTATTATTATTATTATTATTAAGTCAGTTTACTTATAACTGTGCAGTCGAATACTATCTTGTTCAAATACTATAAGAGACAGAAAGAAAAATGTATTTAGCAATGTTTTGTGATGAGTTTTTTGCTAAGTTGTTTAGAATTGTAGCAAAATGTAAAAAAAATATATATATACACACACACATATATATATATATATATATATATATATATATATATATATATATATATATATAATTTGGATATTTATAAAGGCAAAGTGGATAAGTGGGTAACACTGTCGCCTTGGACCTCCAGGTTCCGGGTTCGATTCCTGCCTCGTGTCTGTGTGTATGGAGTTCGCATGTTCTCCCAGTGCTCGATGGGTTTCCTCCGGGTGCTCCGGTTTCCTCCTACAGTCTAAAGATGTGCAGATTAGGCTATGAGTTCCCAAATTGCCCGCTGTGTGTGTGTGTGTGTGTGTGTGTGTGTGTGTGTGTGTGTGTGTGTGTGTGTGTGTGTGTGTGTGTGTGTGTGTGTGGCCTGCAATGGATTGGCAACCGGTCCAGGGTGTACACCTCATGCTCCCTGGAGCCTATCCCAGTAGACTGAGAGCATGAGGTCTACATCTTGGATGGGGTGTACACAGGATAATGACGAGTGGGTGAATGAATGATATTTATATAATCATGATACTAACAGACTTGCAATACAAATGTGATAATATTGTATCAGGTGGTCCCTGGTGATTCTCATCTCTACACACTATATAAAATCAAAAATGTACATTACCTGCTTCCCTATGAATATTAAAATCAGGATATTATACTTTTGTTACTCGAGATCCATGCTGTATTTTAGACAGGTTGAACCCATAGACGGCAGTCAATAACTGAAAACATATGTCCATCACCACACCCACAGGACCCGAAACACATGCGGTATTCCCTCCACTCCCTACATTCCCACAACGGCAACCTATTTCATCGCAGTCACTAATTCTGGGCCGAGATTATCTGGCATGCCTCGGCTGCGTTCGCTAATATGCGGGAAATTTGTCAGCGGGTAAAGCAAATGAACACTGGGGTTCAGTGAATAGTGAGACATTACGGGGAATCCTTGTGATTAGCGACCTATGTTTGGCTCTGGAGGAACAGCATGTAAGGCAGGAGAACGTGACGAGTGCTGGCCTTTGGCAACACAAAATCTTGTCAACTGCAACCAAGACGGAGGAGGTCCTGTCAGCATGACGGATTAGCCTGCCGGTCAACATTCAACTAGGCTTATCTGCGCGAGACAGTTAATTCAGACTTACACTGTATATAATTTTTTTTTTTTAATACCCACTTTATAATGATACACCAAAACAAGATGGCAAAATAGATGTGACTTTTATATTTTATATTATACAATATCAAATATCTGAAATATTTATTTTGCCATGTTGTAGTATATATATAGCTCTCTTCAAAGGTTCATAAGATTTATTGCCCTTATGAAATGATCTATGTAATAAACCTCGGCCTGATTCAACCCCCTGTGGAGGGTTTTTTTTTTTTTTTTTTTTTTTTTGGGGTGGTGGGGTTGTTTGGTCCACATAAAAGTGCATGGGAATTTTACATGTGTGTGTGGTCTTTCAGCATCCCTCCATTAAACACATCAAATGTCTTGCACCGACAACCTGGCAGACTTGGTTATGGGTAGCGCCGGGTGGAATCCTGGCCACCATGAACGGACAGTAACGGTAAGACGTGGGGGAAGGAAGAGACCTGAGCCGAAACCTTGTGAAGAAACATCGTGCTCCTCTCTATGTTGACTCTTCTGATGTTACAGATCAGAGCTTTAAAAAGCAACAGACAGGCAGCTGCTGACAGTAGGCAATGATGGAACCGCCATATATATATCGCACACTCTGTTCAGGCCATAAACGGAGACGCAAAACAAAACTTTGTTGTGTGTCTGATTCGGAAATGACTGGCAGGTGACAACGTACTGAAAAGAAGAAAAGAAAAAAAAAACTGATTTCAAGAAAATGCTTAAACTGGACTTGAAAGTCAGGTTAGACGTGTTTATATATATATATATATATATATATAAAAAAATGACATAAAGCAATTTAATATGCATAAGTGCATAAGGCTCAGTTAGCACTATTCCGTCATACCATCAGGACTGGGGGTTCAAATCTCACATCCATTCTGTGTGCGCGGAGGTTCATGTCCTCCCCGTGCTCGACTTCACGTACACAGTCTAACAAGCTGATAGGTGTTTTCAAATCGCCTGCAGTCTAAGATTGGTTGTGTGACTATGCGTGTGTGTGTGCGTGTGCATGTATGCCCTGCGATGTTTTCATCTATGTTAGACATCTATGTAGTCTACTGAATGCTAATAATGAATTTGCATGGCGTGTTTGTTTCTCCTTTTGAAGACGGTGCAACTCCAGTCGAGTTAATCTGACTCAGTCGATACTGTATACAGTAGCCAGCTGACGTGATCTGGAAGATTTTTTGAAAGTCCCACTACTGCTAATCCATTGCGGTCGGTGACCAACAAACATCTGATCTTATGATGATACGCGATCCCCTTTTACAATCTAACAACTTGTTTCACACTAGCCGCCAAAAGAGTAAGGGAGGAGGGGGGTGGGGTGGCTGGGTGGGTGGGAGGATGAGGATGAGTTATCAGGATAGGTTGCATTACCACAACATTTTAGTCCAGGTCAAAGGGCTTTTTTTTTTTTTTTACATCAGTTTGCACATTACTTATCGACTTTTCCCACAATTATTTCATCAGTACTTCTTTAATGAATAATTAAAAAAAAAAAAAAATTGTTGTTTACAGATCATAGTTAATAAAAGATACATCAACTTATATTTTACAATACATTCATATATAACGTTTTGTATGGAACACCATACAAAAACCTAAAACCCTTTTAAATTAGGTCGGATCGATTCGAACCATAACAGCGCAAAAGTCCAGAAAAGGAGCTGAAGACAATAACAGCGTGTCCTGAATAAAGTTTTTCAGCTCAACTGGAACTCCATGTGCAAATGAATCCCTCTAGAGGCCCCGCGAGTTCCTTTTGCTCGCCATCTCACTCCCTCTGACAGATTCCGCCACTGGAATGCAGCCATGTTGCCGGCCCACAAGCCTGCGCCGCGCACCAGGGCCTGGCCAGACCAAAATAGGAACAGGAAGTGAAGTAAGAGCCCGCGCTGCGTGTGCAGCCTTCACTGTATCGGGTTTCACTCAGCGAGGCAGGTTGGCGCAGACAAGGCTGCAAAGAGCCCGGATTACCCACAGTGCCAAGCACACGTTACTTAAAAACCCACAATATCGGCGAGCGCAGCTGCAATCTGCACCATTTCATTTTTGTTGACAGGCATGCAGATGATCACAAATTTTGAAAAATTACACGAGGTGTTTGTGTGATCCGGTACAGCTTCCCATAAATGAGACGAATATGTGACACAGAGAAGTGAACATGGCTCAAACCGGAGGATCTGGCTCGGTAAATATCAGGCTACATTAGCTGGACTGTATAAACGGTTACACTTAGGTGCCCATAACGTTACTGTAAGGTTGCTGACTTTTAGACTAGACTGGAGAACTATTCCTCAAGACTACACTAAAAAGGCTCAAAGAAGAACAGCATTAACTCCAAGTAAAAAAAAAAAAAAAAAAAAAAAAACCTACAAAGAATAAGTCACGTCCATGTGCGCCCAGAGTTCATCCACCAACGCAACATGTTATTCACATAATCTGTGAGGAATCTGTCGAAACGCATTCCTTCATCATGGTCTACAGTACTTGCTAAAACTTGCCCTAATCAATCACTATAAGGAGCTTAAAAGTCAGTCACCAAACCCCATTCATCTGGGCTCCATTCACTGGTGTCAGGCGCTCACTTTTATAAAAACAAGTCAGAATTAAAAACTAAATATTGTCGATGATGGTCCCCAGATGGCACTGTCTGCCCAGACGTCCATTAAAACCAGTGAGAGCCAGTCCGTCAGAGACAGACTATTCTTGTCCAGGTCTTTCAGCAGTCCACCATTAGCTATGCAATAACAAAATGAAGAACAGGTGGTGTTTGGACCCAGTGCTGGAATGCTGCTGGACGATGTCTTTTTGCGAGGTCACCCTGATAGCCTGGCCCCGGTAACACATCGGTCAGTGACACATCATCCCTGCTAAAACACAAGTGCGAGTGGGCGGCCGATGCATTTCCTGGAGTGTCTCTTAGCTCGGAACCCGGGACATAAAAGAGATCATGACAGGTTTTTGAAGCATTTAAAAGGTCCCCTGACTGGGTGGCCCGAGTCTAGATGATCGATGCTGGAGCGAAGCCTGTTCGGTCCTGGCATTCAGGAAAAGAAACGCACCGATTCCTCAGCATGTGTCGTTCCCACTGTTATGTAACGTGGAATTCCACAGGTTTTCCATCAAGAGCTGAGAGGGTGGTCCCGGGGTAAATGCCAGGGCCGATGACGCAAGTTATCTGACGCTGCTCTAGCTTTGGTTTTTTTGGCCGTGTGTGTATGCAGGCCCTTCTCATCCGTGTATGCAGAACAGAGTTGTACTAAACACTAGGCAAGGCTGATATAACAAGAAACATCATGACTCTTAATACATACTCTTAATTAATGTTAGCAAAATAAACATTTCATAATAAATGATCACTGAAGAGGACATTATTAAACCATGCAGAATGTGGTTTTGATTTACTCACTCACTCATTCATCATCTATCCCACTTTATCCTGTATTGAGGGTCGCGGGGGCCTGGAGCCTATCCCAGGAGACTTAGGGCACGAAGTGGGGTACACCCTGGACAGGGTGCCAATCCATCGCAGGGCACACACACACACACACACTATTTGGGAACGACTAATCTGCATGTCTTTGGACTGTGGGAGGAAACAGGCGTACCTGAAGGAAACCCACCAAGCATGGGGAGAACATGCAAACTCCATGCACACAGAGACGAGGAGGGAATCAAACACTGCTAACCACTAAGCCACTCTGCTACCCCGTGCAATTATTTAGCCAAAAAAAAAAAAAATTGTACAATTTATTATATGTAGTATATGCATAGTCTGGAATGTATATGTTTGCATGTTACACGCAAACTCCATGCACACAGAGACGGGAATCGAACCTGGCCGGGACTTGAACACGGACCCTGGAGGTGCAAGGTGACAGTGCTAACCACTACATACACCAACAGCATCAGCTCCTTTCTAAGAAACAGATAAATGGATCCTGAGATACTTCTTGTTATATGTCAGAAAAGTATACTATGACATAATTTATAACTATATTGCTATTAAATTGCTCAGCGCCCCCCCCCCACACACACACACATTTTATATATATTTTATATATAGAGAAAATCATTTTATATATAGAAAATAATCCAAAAAAAGTCAATAACTCTTTCCAATTAAGATGCAAATTAACTTTTCACTTTCAGTTTTCACAAAGATCATATTTTAACTTCAGGGCCTGATCTGGATTACAGGCAGCATCTAAACAGACTTTTCTACAGGTTCATATTAGAAAGCACTGCACTATTTGTGATATTACTGAAATATCCAAACATTCTTGAGAACACGCCAGCAAGTACAGACAAGCAGGCTTGAGAGCGATGCTGCTCTGAGATAAGGCGCTGCAGCTGGCGGGCGGAGCCAAGTTCATGAGACATTTCGAGAGAAAAAAACAGACAGGGCAGCGACACCCACATGACAACAAAGAAGTAAATTTCCTGCATGTTTTGTGATACATTCTGAAACTGTAAGAGTGTTTCATTTCCTTCACAGCAGAGGGGCGTGTCTTTTTTCTTCGTCTTTTTTTTTCTTTTTTTCTTTTTTTGCAGGTGAGCTGATGGGGTGGTGCCCAAAACACCAACATGCTAGCTGTTCCCTGGAGCAACGCTTACAACAAACACTTACATCGATTCTGATGAGCCTGGTTCTAATATGCGTCATATCCACTTTCAGATCACCAGGAAGCCTCGAGAATTATCCCTTACAGATTACAGTTAACGAACAAAGTGAGAATGAAACCAGCAATAGTAATGCCTGGTTAAACAGTTAGCCATGAAAATGTTTCTGTTCTTCTGTTAATAACAACCGATAAGCCACATGTGGGTGAAAAAGAGTCTTGGTAAACACGCACTAAGGCGTCACTAGGATTTTTTTTTCTTTTCTTCGCAGATGCAAGTGCACCGATGACTCACTCACCACAGTCATTAATTTCATACATTTACTAGCCATTTGTTTAGTAAATGCGAATTCAATATTAAATACACAGTATGAACAAGTCGATAAATAATGATTTATTTATTCCTATAGCAAACAGTATGAAAAAAATTCAAAGTCATTTTAAAATCTTTTCCAAGGGTTCTGCCCTTTTCGCTTTGGAGTCTTGCAGCACTTCGGATAGTGTGCATCTCTAAACGTACTGGTTATGGTGAGGCAGCGGTGGTGCCGGGGTGGGAGTGGGGGGTGTTGGTGTATGTGTATGGGCTATGGGGTAGTGGTTTCAGCAACTGTTGCAGGAGTCAAACTGATAGGCTCACTTTTAGTTTTACTTTTAAATTCATTTCCTGGATAAATTTTACACATACATTACAGTGCAAAAGTCTTAAACCAACTCTAATTTCCACATAATAAACGAAATGAATTGATCCAGATTGAGGCGATTGGAATAAATGTTTAACAAAACATTTTACAATGTGCCTGAATACTGAAAAAAATGTGATTTAAAAACTGGTTCGTTATGTAAGAACCTCAGCAGCGACCTCATTTCCCCTCTCGTCTGTTCCAAACACTCAGCATCCAGCATCACCTGTACAGTATACTAATCACCAGCCTGATCATCTGCCATCATCTGCACCTGTGTCTCACTAGTTCATGCCTTAAGTTAGATGTTTTGGCACTGTTTGTTAGTTATGCTTGAACGATTTATAGGTCACTGTGTGGCTTAATACACCAAGAAACATTAAAAACATCCTCTAAAACTGCTCAGGCACAGGGACTGGACAGAAAATGCAAGCCAAAAATTAAACTATTCTTCGCGACTGCATTAAAATGACAAGAAAGTCTGGCTCTTCGGAAACAAAATATGGAAAAAAAATTACTATATAAAAATAAGGGGTGGCTCATGACTTTTGCACAATACTGTATATCTTTCGCCCTGCGAGGCGCCATATGTGTTTTGCTTGTGATAACACACCCATTTAACCTCATGAAGGCCTTGATAAATACATAATGAGTTGTTTCAGGTGTGTTAAAGCAGGAAAATCATCGTACTGTCAAGTCCACAGGATTTTGTGGAAACACGCAAACGTCTATGAATAAACCTCACACCACCGAGGAATCAGCAGAAGATCTGAGATTTAAGCGGCTTTCTAGCGCACGCATGGGAGGCTTTTCAATAGTCTCAGAGAAATGTTTTACATCGATACATATGAAACGCTACTCACATGTTTAAAGCCTTAGGGAATGATATGGACTACCTTTTGCATAAATATGCCATGCAGAAACATGCTGTTTCCTGTTAGATACTGACACAGCAGCAGAATCACACGATCCCGGGCATTTTCATGGCGATGAAAAATATTTTGTGTTCAGATCAAAATACACCTGAGGAAATAACAGAAATCAGCAGTGGAATGACGTTAGTGTAGTAGAGTTTCTACAAGATAAAAGATAACAAAAAAAAAAAAAAAAAAGGAAATACAAGCCTTTATAGCAAAGCCTGGTCCCTTTTTGTTGCCATGCATTCAGATACTGCACTACACTTCCGTAGTTTTAAGCCAAAAAATTAGGAAAGCACCACAAAAAAAATGTAAAAAACTAAAAGATCTTTGTTGGTGTTTCCACAGAAAATGGGCTGTTAGCAGGAAAAGCAAGTGCTCAGCGGTCACAAAAACAAGCTGAGAGGTTCGTCCAGCCATCCTGTTCACCCCAGAACAGAGCTGAACCAGGACCAGTGTGAGACTCCCTGCAGGTCACCGCTCTTAACACGCAACGCTAGCAATCACCAGGACACACGAGCAGCTGCTCCAAAGTGCTTTCGAGTTTTACCGGACATTTTCACTTAGGCTGAATTAAGTCTTGCTTTTTATATCAAAGGCAAAAAAAAAGACCGAGTATGAGCATAGTTTGCGGTAAAAATACCATACTCAGCATAAATGATCATGTTTACATTTTTTCATCAGGCAGATCCCCTGTACAGTGTGCAGTAACCGATCAAGTACATGGGTCAATCATGAGACACGCCTTTTTTTTCTCTTTTGTATCCAACATAGTGGTGCGTATTATAGAAAAACAAAGTTTTTATCATTTTTATAATATTTATGCTATATTTATAATATTTAGGTTCTGAAACAAAGCTCTATGTATTCAGCTTTTACATGGCAACGTTTTTCTCCCACAAATAGTTTCTTGCCCAATCAGCTACTAATTGATCTCCTGACAAAGCACTGATTCGTCAGCAGAAGATTACAGTGATGAACTCTGGTTGTGCAATCTCGGATAAGAACAAAGTGGACCTGGAGCCTATCCTGAAAATGCCGGGTACAAAATAGGAATGCGAAGTCCATCGCACGGCACCGTGCACAAATACATCCACATAGTCAGTCAATTCATATGTACTGCCAGTTTAATGCAGCCAGTTCATCTACTGGTATATTTTTTTGGACGTGAGAGGAAACTGAAAAATCCTGAGGAAACCCAAACATACACAGGGGGAACATGTGATACTCTACACAGCCAGAAATGCGAGTCTGGGCACCCTGGAGTTGCGGGCTGACAATGCTGCACCACTGTTCTGCCTGTTCGTTTTTAGTATAAAAGAATAAATACTACAGTAAAATTACACAATATGGTTGTATTCTCTTGTCAACTTTGCGGTAAAAAATTATGTCAAGTAGTGTGATTATTTTGACACTGCGATAGTGAGATAAGCTGAAATATTTAACTATATATTAAATATATAAATATTATAAATAATAATAATATAATATTATAAATAATAATAATAAATAATATAAATATTAAATATGTATTTAAATGTATTCTTTCAGGTTAACAACAAATAATAGCAAAAAAAATCATCTCATTAAGCCAATATTTATTTATCAACTCAAAATTGTAATTATTGACAAAAATATATACATTCCAGAGTATAAAATAAGATATACTACATATAATAAATTGTACTCTTTTTTATGGCTCAATAATTGCACGGGGCGGAACGGTGGCTTAGTGGCTTAGTGTTGCCGCTTAGTGTTGCCTTGAACGGTGGCTTAATGCTGCCTTGCAGTGTTCGATTCCCGCCACGGGTCTGTGAGCACGGAGTTTGCATGTTCTCCGTGTGTTTAGTGGGCTTCCTCCAGGTGTTCCGGTTTCCTCCAGCAGTCTAAAAACATGCAGATTAGGTTAACTGGAGTTCCCAAATTGCCCGTAGTGTGTGTGTGTGTGCCCTGCAATGGATTGGCACCCTGTCCAGGGTGTACCCTGCTTTGTGCTCCAAGTCTCCTGGAATAGTCTCCAGCCCCCCTCGAATAGAGGATAAAGTAATTGCACACGTTTATACTCCAATGTATATTTTTACGTGATTCATTTTGCAGCATTAATGTCAAGGATTATCTATTATAATGAACCAGCTACAAGAAAAACAGCAGTGCTTCGTTAAACCAAATGAACAGCACCGGATATAATGATGCTTTTAACATCCACAAAAATAAATTCTTCAACAATAAAAGGAAGAGATCTTTTTTTTTTAATCTATACTGCTGCTTTCAATCAGCGTTTTAATACATATTTTTTAATCAAAACACTACTAATATGCCTGTGATATATTAGAAAATGTTTTTAACCTAATGTACTAGAGATTAGGGAAGAATTAAGTCAGTGACGTAACGAGATTCGTTTGTGTGGCAAATCATCATCGTGACTCTTTTAGTCTAATTTTAAGTTCTTTTCTTCTTAACTCTTGTCTTTGATGTTGTTTTGTATTGTTTATCTAATAACTATAAACAAATGTTATAAGGAATGGGCTACATTTATTCCCTCATGTAAATAAATTCAGGCATGAAGCTGCTGAATAAAGCTTTTAAGGTATAAATTTGAGTCCTGACTTCTTCGACACTCTGTATTATGACATTGTTATTATAAATATGTTGCAGAGTCCATAAAAAAACAAAACAAAGTACATTATTAGTTGAAGTGTGTGCCGGACTTTTAAACAAAACCCTCAGCTATGCTGTTGTATTATACATCACTTATAAGCCACAGATACAGTTTAACTAAATGAACAGACATAATTGTTATAAAATATAAAAACAGTAATTATGTACTTGTTCTCTTTCTACTTTTACATTTTTTCAATTCTATTTATTTATTTAGTGTTCTAAAGTGAAATAAATAAATACATTTTAAAAAGACAAGAAAATCAAAGACTGCCCTAAAAAAAAGAAATAAATAAAAAATAGTCTAAAAGCAATAGCGTGTAACCACTCAGGCATACACAGTTATCTGATTTAAAGAAGGATTAAAGCTACCAAAGTAGCCAAAGTAGCAAAGGTTTCTGTCTGAGCATTTCACAATAAGTACATAATGACGGCAAAGAAATCCATATAAAAAAATAATAAATAAATAAATAAATCTCAAAAACCTAAATATACAAGCATGCATTACTGGTATGAACGCACTATATCTTTCTTTTAGAACGAAACATCCGTCTCTGAGAGATCGGATTCGATTTGCACTTGTGCTCCCACAAACTATGTCAAAACGACAAACGGAATAACAGAAAACGTTAGGAAAGAGTTAACCATTCACTAGAAGATGTTTAGAGCGTTTTGCAGCATTCCAGCACACTGTTTACTTCACTGATACTAGCCTTAAGCACAAAGGTGATAAGGAGAATCTCCCACTTACACAACAACGCCACAGACAATGCGATAAAGCACATGCAAGGAAACCGTTTTTTTTTTCCCACCTCCACAAACTTTGCTCGTGGGACATCCTGCCATTTTAGCCTGGAGCTGCAGAAAGTGACAGTGCGTCACATGATGTCCAGCCTTTGACCTGCATTAAACAATTAAACGGCAGCCCAGATTTAGTACACTGTGTCAAGGCCAGTGATTTTTCCTCCGCTACCAGTCTAGCGGCACAGGACTTTATGTATCAGATGACTAAGATTGATGGGACTTTAAATGGGAAGAAGCCTCGAGTCGAGCCAACGAGATACTCTGAACGACACGTGAAGCGAAGCTTCTGGACCACACAGCGTAGTACTGCTCATCCCACTCGCAGGAAACATATTTCCCCTTAAAACACAGCATGTCAGCTTGCTCTGAAGGAAAATGAGTGGAGGATAGAGCTGTAGATAAATGATGATGCGATGCAACTCAAACACTTCACACTGTTATGTTTTCTAACACAGAGGGCTTTGGAGTGCTTTGGTAACGTGACGCGCTTTTTTGTCGTAACTTCACAAGGAAGAAAAAGAGATGTTGGTGGGCGCAAATTTGTAGCGGTTTTCACGAACAAAATGAGTTTCACGCTATATTTGTGCAACAAAATTACATTTTTTATATGTATATTTGAAATATGATATTGTTGGCACAAAAGAAATAAAGCAGTTCATGACATGCTGTTATTAAGAAAAAAAAATTACATAATCGTTTGGATCGGTTCTAGTGAATCTCCTTTGTGTCAGCCCTGTCCGTGAGTATTTTCCCATCGCAGCGAGCCGCTTTGCGCCCTGTGTTTTATTGCTTACTTACATATTTCCTGCTAAGTTGCTAATTAACTAAACAGCACATCATAAACAAGCTCCTGCAAAAGCAATAGGATGTGAAAGTTTTTTAAACCTACTCTCCACGCTTCATATCAGATCTGAATTTCTTCAAAGTCAACAAATAATAATTTTTAAAAAAAACCCTGCTGCATTGTGCGCGCTGTACAGTTGACAGGAAGGCATTGGTTTGGACCCTAGAAAGCTTATGCGGTTTTGTACCTTCCCTGTTGTGAAACACGCACTAAACCTGGTCATTTATTGAAATCATGTGTCAACAGAATAACCAGAGACACTAGGCTCCGACACTGGCACCATAATACCAATCGAACAGGGGCATCCTTCAGGCTATCGGCAACCCCGATGAGACATTCCAAGAGCTCGCTTACAATCAGGCAGGTAAAGTCAGTCGTTTTTATGTTTTCACATCAAACACAAGAATGCGTAAAAAAATGCCAAGTCAGTGACTTTAACCGAGGCACGGCTGTTAACGTCAGATGAGCTGGTTTGAGCGATTCGAAATCTGCTGAGTTCCTGAGATCTTCATCTACGACGGTCTCTAGACATTGCACAGAATGGTATGAAGAAAAAAAAAAAAAGAAAGAAAAAGAAAGAAACATCCAGGGAGTGGCAGTTGTACAGGAACACCTCGCTGATGAGGGAGGTGAGTGGACAATAGCCAGACTTGTCCGAGCTGACAGGAAAGCCATGGTAACTTAAATACAGTAAACACTGTTCACAACCATGGCGAGCTGAAAAGCATCTCAGAACACACAACACGTTGCACCTTAAGGGAGACGAACTACAAATGCAGGAGACCACAGCAGGACCTTCCTCTGGCTGCAGAGAACAGGAATCTGATGCAAGAGCTGCTATAGGTCGACCAAATCATCAAGCTACTGTAAATACAAACATGTACTGTACATACTGTGCAAAAGTGTGTAAGCTGAACCAAACATATGCTTAATTTCAGTTGACACGTAATTATTGCAATAAATACCAGCTACAAACACAAAAAGTTACAACTAGTGTTTGTGTGCTTGTATATATATTATTAATCACATACACATTACTGGACAGTAAAATTCTTTATTCTGACTTCAGAGTTCAAGATCAGCGAATATATAGCACGTCTGGAGCAGACAGGGTTAAGGGCCTTGCTGAAGGGCCAAACAGTAGCAACCTGGCGGAAATGCGGCTGGAACCGACAACCTTCCTTAATGCACTGAGCCACCACTTCCTATACTGTATACATTTCCCAGGGGTCAATTTATGAGTGCAAATAAAATAAGATCAAATAAAACTGTAATGATAATAAATTGAATTTGTCCGTTAGTGCAAAGCAATTACGAGTACAAAACTGTATAAAATAACTGTAAATAAATATAAACTGTATATGACTGTACATAATTAAATGAAAATTTTAAAGTGATAATATTATTGTGTAATATGTAAACACGAGAGAGAGAGAGAGAGAGAGAGAGAGAGAGAGAACATTGTATACACAACTAAACACAAAGATTTAAGCTGACAAAAGTATATGCACAGCTGACCATCACACCCATACCTGAGCCTTCGCCGAAATGTTGGAGGCACACAGTTCTAAAGGACGTCTTCTCATGCCGTGGCATTACAGTTCACCTTCACTGGAACTCACATTCCCAAACCTGTTCAAACACGACAATAGTCCTGTGCACAAAACGCAGTTCACGAGGACTTTTGATTTGCCACTGTAGATTTTTGACACAGATCCCTGATTCAACCAGGAAACAGGTCGCGTCCATACACTGACTGTACTGTACACCCGGCCGCCCATCAGTACCTGACCTCAGGGTGCAACTCTGAACCCAGATCCCCACAGCTATCTGACATATAGCTTCCATAAGAGTGGAGCTTATTATATCTGTAAAAAAGAAAAATTAAAAAAAGGGAAAAAAAAAGGGAACGGTATGTACTGTACAAGAACATCTGGGTGTGATGGTCAGGTGTCCACATACTTTTGGCCATACGTGTACCTACAATTCCTACAAAGTACAGAACTTAGTATAGAACCTTTCCTATACACGTATAAAATGTGTACGATATATTTATATATAATAATATGCACGATGTATGCATGTCTATAAAATTTGTATAACTGGTACAGTACGTACTGTACACACACGCACACACAGCTTTCCGGCCCGGCCATGTGAGCCGCCACACACTTGAAACAGAAAACTTGTTGGCAGTTTTGTGCCACTTGTTGACTTCCTCACCTTTGTCCCGCAGAGGAGCGCTCGGCTCTTCATCCCGACTCACTTGCGTGATGATGGATGACGGCGCGTCCATGAAGCTCCGCAAAATCCCGCACTTCTGCACTTTCTAAACTTTTAACCACACAACCGAGAATAAAATTCCCCACGCTAAGCGTCGCAGCAATCCTACCAGCACTTCAGGAAATGCATCCTGCGCGTAGATAGAGACAGAGAGGCTTCCCGATTGTCTGGAGTTAAAACGAAGACGATCAAAAAAAAAAAAATCTAAAATGAAAGTTCCACACACAAAAAAAAGAAGTTTCGTTTCTTAATGGCAACTTTGTTTCAACATGGAGTTCGGCTCTGCTCTCAATTTCAAGATACAAACATGGAACTCGTCGGCTTCAAGGCGCCCTTTGTCTTAAAGGGGCAACGGCGAATAAAGCTCACGTGGGGCATCGTTTACGTAATATTTACAGCTTTAAATTGACATTTTAAAAAAGAAAGAAGTAGAATATATATGGGGCCTCGGTTTTTGTTTGTTTGTTTGTTTGTTTCCAAGCTCTGTTAAATTGTGCAAAACAAAAACGTTGTCTAAATGAAATACCGCTTACACATTATTAAATCGTAATCAAATTATTATTATCATAATATTAGGCAATGTTTTGTTTTCATGCAATTTGCGGGGGGAAATGAAGGTGAAAACATTAGCTAATCGTATGCACGCAAATGAACAAACAATCTAAAAAAAAAAACCTCTTTTCAATATAAAGTAAGTTTGTTAAAGGAATGTAGTTTTCAGTGTAAAGTTTCAGAATGTGGCACAAATTAATAATCATACATTAAGCATTAAATATTGGTCTAAAACTACCTCAAACTAAAAACTAAACATATTCCTGTGCTTAAAATCTCTGTATCCAGCTCCAAATAGGCGTTACATGTGAATAAGAGAAACGCGTGCGTTGCCCCTTTAAATTCTGCAAAGTCTAACACGCAAAACAAAGTTTAAACGCTCTCGGCCTCGCCGTAGGAGGACGCGCTTTTTCGCTTCACTCGAACCTCTTCGAACAAGGACGAAAAACGTGAATTAAGACTAAGACTTGTACAAAACACATCCCTGAACCCTCAGTAAACGTATATCGGTGTATTTGTTCACTTTAACCCCAGAGTTTTAAGGTGTGAAAAAGTTTCTTGCGAACTTTCCGCCGGCGGGAGAGAGCGCGGGGCGCCTTGAAACCGCCCCCCAGAATGAAGAATAGGGAGAGTCCGCAAAGTCCGAGTGCTTCGTAAAACCTTACTGCAGCGACAGTGTGTCAAGCTCAGGACCCCCTGCCGGGAAACAACTCCTCACAGGGTTAGGTTTCCGCGCTTCTAACACACCACAGTCACCTCAACGCATGGCATTTTATATTACCGGATGAGCAGAAAGATAAACACTACACTTCGGGAAATATGGCACATTCTAAATCACGTCAGTGTGAATATTATTAAGTGGGGAATCATAATGCACAAACACACTGTATGTATATACTACATACTGCTTATCCGGTACAGGGGCCTGAGTCCTGTCCCAGTAGACTTTGGGACTTTGGGCATGAGGCGGGGTAGCAGGGTGCCAATCGATTGCAGGGTTCACACCCACACACAGTCCGCCAATTACTAATCTGCATGTTTTTGGACTGTGAAAAGAAACCGGAGTACCAGGAGGAAACCCACAAGCTGGCAAACAGTGCTAACCACTATACCACTGTGTCATCTTACACACACATACACACTCTCTCTCTCACTGTCTATGGCGTCATTACGACAAGCTTATGTATTGTCACAGCATTAATTGTTAATAAATTATTAAATATATAACTAATATATTAATCCTTCCTGAAAGGTATTCCCTTTTTGTTTGTTTTGTCTGTTTATTTTTTTTATATATAAACAAACAAACAAAAAAAACACTAATGACCTTCACCTCATGTTGAAAGAGATTACAAGGTTCAGTGATTACAAACTGCATGTGATATTCAAATTTTCACATTAGAAACCCTTCTCATTTGGTACTGACATTCAGGTAACTTCAGGTAAATGAAAGACAGAAAGCACATGAAATGAACAAGAAAAACTGCCTTTTTATTCACCACTGCATGTTTTAAAAGGTAAGTACATTTTTGCATATTTTGCTGTTATGACATTCCTAGGTGCCACTAATATACTAAAAGCCCTGAATGTAACACATAAATATTGTTCTCAAACTATTTGGTATATATAATACCAAAATACAAATTATTTTTTAATAATACAAGCGACCACAAGATGTCTAGGGACATCAACACGTATTATACACACTATTTAACCTCCTAGTTAACTTCCTTCCACCAGCAGCACGTCTTTTAGCTCCTGCAGAAACCTTGGTGGCCCTTTTTCACGAAGCTCTTTCCTGGACCTTAAACAAATTTAGCAAAGGAAAGGACCTTCTGACATCCTTCATGACATTCCATAAAAAAAACATGTTTGTTCGTGAAGCTGATTTCATTGTTTGGAGTCATTTAAATTGAACAAATCGTCCTGTTAACATGTTTATATTATCTTGCTCTTATGTCTTGTAAGTAACATAAATGAAGCTGAGAAATTGACTCAAGTCATGTGAGTATGTGTAAACAAACATGTTTTCCTGCACTCATCAGTAAAAAAAACAAACAAAATAAAAGTAATAATATTAATGCATTGATCTAAATTTCCATTATTTTAAGTTTAATTATATTGTATGCACTAATGTTGTGTAGTTGTTTAGTTACCTATGACCACGATACGAAGCCTGGATGCGGATAGCTGCTTCTTGTACTTGAGGGTCGTTGATGTTGATTGTGCACCCTGGAGGGGGTGCAGCCTTGACTTTGGACATCTGTTAAAGACAACACATTAAAATTTTTAATCCATGAAGTGGTAAATTGGTACAATAACTACTTAAAAATTGTCAAAGACACAATATAACCAACAACACTTTGAGATTAATGGGCTTTTTATGTAATATACCAGCAGCATTTACCAGCAGTATCTGATTTAAATAATTATTAAAGATGATAATAATAATAATAATAATAATAATTAAACTTACCCCAGGCTGCTGAAAATCCCCACTCACTCACGATACAAATAAACTATTGCCCTCACCCTGGCTTTATATACACAACCCCAATGGGACAAGTCTGATCTAATAAAGCCTTAATTGTACAGATGCCACACCAATATTGCCACAGATGCCACACCAATATTTGTCCTTCTTTGGATGTTTGCCTGTGGTCTCCTGATTCTTTGTGGTCCATACAAGATGTTCACCAAGTGTTCCAAAGTAGCAGGCCAGGCCTTGTATAGTGAACTGATGGCTGAAAGACTCAGGAGACTACCCAGAATGCAGTTAGGGCTGTGCCTGAGGATGCTTGAGTAGTACTAGTCCTCGTGAAACACGAGTCCTCCTGGATGAGAGCTTCTACACAGGTGGGCTGTCCTTGGGAGATCTAGGATTCATGTTGAGACGACTTGTATCAAAGCATTTAGATAATGGCGCTCAATCTCAATGGCTCTCTTTGGGGATGGTGGAAAATTTCTCTTATAATCTAATTTACACCACAGTACTGTTGAGTGCTTGATTCTGGTTTGTCAGAATAAGTTGATTCGTTTCCTATAACTGCAGCTCTGACATAGTGAAGTCTGCAAACAAATCCCAAATTATTATACAGTAAGTATACTCATTCCAATATGTTGTCATTTCTACAGTCTACAAAAGTATTTTTTAAATGGCTAATTATTGATATGATGACGTTAACATTTTGTCTTTTTAATTTCAAGAGGCAGATAAAAAAGGTTGGTCTTTGGAAGAAATCACTTTTATGAAAAAGTCCAGTATGGAAGTTAATTAAATTAACTAAATAGTTTTTTCAGTTTTTTTTAAGATTAATCATAAATAAAACAAAATACTGATACTGAAACTATTAATTAATAATATTAATAGTTATTTCAAATCTACTACACGCGGTGAGGTCTGACCGAGTAATCTAATTGGACGATAGGCAATCCATGAGGGGTGATATAGTGTATAAAAGCACCGGAATGTTTAACTATCTACTGTATATAATGCCGCATTGCAGGTGTTCTAATAATCATTAGTTACACTACCTGTTGGTTGCTAGTATGCGTGAAAGTAGGTTAGTAGACTCCACAGTACTGGAAAGAGGGTAGAGCAGCCGTCTGCCAAAAGCCACATTCAAAACCTTCAAAGCCACATTCAAAAGTCTTTCAAGAAGAAAACACATCTGATAACGCTAAGTCATCTTAAACAACACTTTCTCTGCTCAGTAATTGATTGTAAATCATTCTGAATTGCCCCTGAACCGCACACGTTCAGTTGTTGTTCAGTTTACAGCTAACACAAGCTACAAAGCTAACTAGCTCCTAACACAAGGTTCTTTAACCCCTGACCAGGGCTACTACTTGGTGTATGGATTTGAACTTAAAATGTACGTACAGTAGTGCACTAGATTTTCATTTTATGCCATTTGGGATTCAATATTAGAATCCTGGAAGTTAGCTGATATTATAAATAAGTGGAAATACAAGGAGAAAGTTAAGTTTTTTTTTGTTTTTGTTTTTGTAGTACTAGTTGGCTACATAGTACGGGGAAAAAAATAAAACTACTTCTCCCCTGTTCATTCCAGATATTGGTTGCTAAGCATCAGTTGCCATCTCTATGCTAGTTCTGCTAGTTGCAAGAGGTTATATGTGTGTGGATCAAAATAACTGGTTAAATAAACAAACAAATCGTAATTTGTTAATCATAAATGGCATTTGTAGAACTGTAGTATGAAAGCAATATCACACTCAAAGTCAGGTTGAGCACTCATGCCTATGACAGCCGTGCTGATATTCAGCAGTCTCATGCAGATTGTAGCTTTAAGCTAATGCTTTGAATTCCATGCCAGCTCAACCACTATAGTCCAATTATGAGTTCAACCAATGGACCTTAGGACACCTAAGATGAACTTTGCTAATAAAATTGACAAATATAGTAAACTTTATATCTTACTTTATTTCAGTAAATGCTGCATTTTCACATATACACTTTTTCCATACAACCTGTAAAGCATTCAGAAAGTGTCCAAGTCTGTCAGTGTTTTAGTGCAACGCAATGCATTCCAAGTCTGGTTTCACATTAAAGGGTTTCTATGTGTAAAATAAAGGGGAAAAAATCCAACATTCACACATCAACTAAAACTACCAAACAGCTTTTATTTGTAGCCATAGATATTTTTAACTTCACTGTAATTCTGTGTTGAAGAACTATTGAACAGGAAGATTTCAAATCCACATTATCATTATTTTAATGAAATTACAGCTACAAAATATGAAAATGGAAAAAAAAAACTATTGGAAAAATGAAAAACAAATACTAAACATTAATAATAAATGTGTCAAGAAATACAAAAGGGACCCATGACTTCAGTTGTGTTTTGTATTTTATGCAAATGAAAAAAGTGAATAAACCAGCATAGTTCTGTGTATAGCAAAAGCAGAAAAACTACTCACTGCAACACGTAACAGCATCCGAAATTAATTTTCGTCCCTAAACAAAAAATGTGGCAGTTAAAACAAAAACCAAAAAGCTGGCAGCACAGATAGTAATTGTACATCATGCGATACTGTCTAAAATTAGTGCTGCTGTAAAAAAAAAAACAAAAAAAACTGCATTATAATACCATTTGCATTTCTCACTCATATGACAAGGAAATAGTTCTTCTACAAAAGTTGCCACTGCGTTCCTGGATGGATGTTGGATGTTTGTTAGATGTGCACATGATGATGTATTTATATTTTAACTATGTACTTTTAAACCTAAAGTTAAGGGTGTTTTTAATGTGTTATTGAATAATTTCTGTATTTTGAAAAATGTATTTACAAATAATTTTGATTTCGCACTTAGTTATACACAATCAGGGCAAATTCTGTTTGGGCGACATAATTAAAATTAACTAAAACATGATCATAATTGTTTTTTGGACTAGACACATTAAATTATTCTTTGTCCAAACAAAAAATCATGTTAACCATTTATTCCTATTAGCAATATCCACTGTAATCTGACTAACCATTTATTTGAAAAATCTACATATCATAGTTAAGATGCTCAAGCTTTCGGTGAGCATCATCATTCACTTTATTCACATAGAATAAAAAAGCTACATGTGAAAACCATCATAAAACCCCAACATTAATATGCAAAATAAATGAACAGTATACTCTTGTAAATATGAAGAGAAGTTTATATGACAGAAGTTGAGGAGAAACATTTCACTGGACAACATAATTTACTATTAAGAAATAGTCCTATTTCATTTCATATATTAAGAAATTTCTTTAATGTATCATTCAGTGTAGCAGCCACTGTCTTGACCATACTTTTTGTATATATTATTATTATTATTATTAGAAAAGTAACACTGCCATACACAAGTGGACACCATGCTAGTTGTGTTTTTAAAAAAAGTTCAAGTTTTAACACAGGTTGAATTCTGATGAACTGTGTATGAGCTTAAAAATCTAAGCTCTGATTAAATCTGATAAAATTACCCCCAAATAACAAAAATTTAAACTTTCTGAAGAATAATGCCACAATACCTCATGTTTCTGCCACAGGTAGTGAATTTTTATTCTACTTATTCTATGAAAGAAATTGATCACATGCTTGCACTCCACCAGTGTACAGATTGAAAAGAAAATGCATTTTTTTTTAAAAAAAAAGCTAATACACAAAACTAGCTATAAAATCTGTGATCTATTCTGTTCAACACATTCTAGACTTTGAATCCAATGCATCTTTCAATACATTAAAAAATAAATAAATAAATATGCAACTTCCAAATCCTGGGAATTTTTTTTTTTTTTTGCAAACAGTTCTAACATTACTTGCCCTTCTTTAAAACAAAAGAAAAAAAAAAACACTTATCTGACGTCACAGTCTGCTCAGGACCCAAATCAAGGCTGTATTATCATCAAGTGGCACTACAGTTAGAAAGGACTGAGCGCCCACTGGTACTTAAATGAAAACTCAGTGATTTTCCAAAAAAAAAAAAAAAAAAAACACTAACATACACACAGTTCTTTTACAATGTTTTAAAATCATTTTGGAAGTCTGAAAATTTTCAAAAGTGACTTCATAGATTTCCACAAGGCATATAAAGTGAAAGAGAGAGAGAGGGGGGGAGGGAAACTTCAACACAGAACTAATGCAGGGAGATATCGTCTATATGTAATAGATAAATCCATCTATTATATCCATCTGAACATCCTGAGACTTTGAGTTGTATAAATTGCATCTTCTCTTCACTATTTCTCTTTATTAGCACCTGATAACTACAAACGTAATTAATGTCTTCAAACAAGAAGACAACTGGCAAAAGAATTCTACCTGACAGTCCTCACATGTGGGTTGTACAAGGATATGCAGACAATGTGGTTAAGAGAAAATGTCATGTCCTCATATGAAAACAATGTTAATGTTTCAAAAAAAGATATTGTACAAAGTGATGACACTAGTGACTCATTCCAAGAATGCTAAAATAAACATGAAATAAATATATATTTTTTTTTACAGATGCACCTGATTTGTATCATAACCATCTGTTAGCCCTGATTGGTCAGAAGGTATTGATTAATTAATTGAAAACATTTTTTGTTCTTATAAGGTATAATTTCTGTACTGATAACTTTGAACGTGGTTGGTCAATTGCTGTACAAACATGAAATAAAAAGTCTGTCATTGCTGATATGGTTTTTCCATCTGCAAAAAAAGATTTATTTCGGGTCAATTTAACATTATTTGGAATGAGCCTCCAGTGGCAGCACTCGGAGATCAAGCTCTTACACTCTTACTTAGAAATGTGACACTTTTTCTCAGTACATTTGTCTGCCTTTGTACAGCCACTATGCTAGCTATCACATGAATTGCATAAACATACATTTTTAAATATTCTTAATAAATATCTTATTCACAATATTATATGGTCGTACAAAATATATTGATGACTGGATTCTGTTTATACCCTGTGGAAGCCTATGGTAGGTATTTTTATACCACTTCTTACATAAAATTCTTTCTCAAAATAAACAGCCAAATGGTTTTAAAACACTGTACAATATACAGAAATGTCTTTGCCTTTCTTTCTGTCGTTAGGAAAACCTTTGGAATTGTCCTTTGTGTCTACTTTACATTAATAATGATAAATACAGTATAACAACTACCTGTAATAAAATCGACAATCTCGTAAAAACTAGCAGAAAACTCTGAAATACCAGATTTTTTTTTTTTTTTTATTTCTTTCCACAATTGTCAAGGCCCCAGAATTATTATATGGAAACACCACAAAACTTTACATTTACAATATGTTTAGCAAATGATGTTGTACACGTTCATGTTATCTTATCTTACTCAAACACTAAAAAAAAAAAAAGGAACATAGGTCAGAGCAAGGTAACACATGGGTATGGCACAGTTGTTTGTGGGTGGAGCTAGGTGCAGAACAATGAACACAACAGTGCTGAGCATGCTGGCCATAGCGGAAAGAGCTTAATGCATTAGAATCTATTGTGTGTGCTAGTATTAATCTGTACTGTATGTGCTTAAGTTTCTTATTCCAGATCAGACAGTGGGTGACAGTTTTTGATAAATTTTCTGAAGAGTGTTACTGAGGCTTTACACACACACACACACACACACACACACACACACACACACACACACACACATAGACTCGTGTGATCTAGCCAGAGCTCAACATGGTCTCAGTCCATCACGACCCGTGCCTCTCTGTCCTTTTGTTCTGAGATCCTCTCCCCTTGGGTAACATTGCTTCATAGAAAACCAAGGCGAGCTCACTGAGTGACAGGAGTGGAGGGTGTGGTGGGCGTGGTGGGTGTGGTGGGGGTTTGGGCAGAATAGGAGCGCAGGAGTACTTTGTGCTTGGTAGCCATCTGAGCCCTGGTCTGCTGCTGCTGGCTAACAAACTCCTTGAGACGCGTGGTGGTGAAGGTGAGTGTCTGCCGCCGGAGCCGCATCAAATACGCATCCTGCAACCAAGAGTTGCTGAAGCAGTCTTTGATGGAGGGACGTGCCCTGGAATATAATAACACACACACACACACACATACACACAAATGCAAATCAGTCATTACATTAAAAAAAAAAGACATTTTTATGACACATACAGTATGTCACAAAAGTGAGTACACCCCTCACATCTCTGCAAATATTTAGTTATATCTTTTCATGGGACAACACTGCATAAATGACTCTTTGACACAATGAAAAGTAGTCAGTGTAAAGTTTGTATAGCATTGTAAATTTATTGTCCCCTCAAAATAACTAAAAATACAGCCAATAATAGCTGAACCCCTGGCAACAAAAGTGAGTACACCCCTAAGTGAAAATGTACAAATTAAGCACAATTAGTCATTTTCCTTCCCCTTTGTCATGTGACTCGTTAGTGTTACACTGTCTCAGGTGTCACCAGATAGCAGACCTGGCCACTGAAAGTTCAACATGGCACCTCACAGCAAACAACTCTCACACAATGAATTGTTGCTTTACATACAGATGGCCTAGGCTATAATAAGATAGCCAACACTCTTTAACTGTGCTGCAGCACAGGGGCCAAGACCATCCAGCGCTTTAAGAGGACAGGTTCTTCTCAGAACAGGCCTCGCCATGGCCGGCCAAAGAAGCTGAGTGCACGTTCTCAGCGTCAGATCCAAAGATTGGCTTGGAAAACAGACGGATGAGTGCGTCCAGCATTGCTGCAGAGATTGAAGGGATGGGAGGTCAGCCTGTCAGTGCTCAGACCGGACGCCGCACACTGCAGCAAATTGCTCTGCATGGTTGTCGTCCTAGAAGGAAGCCTCTTCTAAAGATGATGGACAAGAAGGCTCGCAAACAATTTGCTGCAGACATGCAAACTAAGGACCAGGATTACTGGAACCATGTCCTGTGGTCTGATGAGACCAAGATAAACCTGTTTGGTTCAGATGGTGTCAAGCGTGTGTGGCGGCAACCAGGTGAGGAGTACAAAGACAAGTGTGTCTTGCCTACCATCAAACATGGTGGTGGGAGTGTCATGATCTGGAGCTGCATGAGTGCTGCTGGCATTGGGGAGCTACAGTTCATTGAGGGAAACATGAATTCTAACATCTCAGGGAGTTTTTCCTTGTCACCGTCGCCCTCGGCTTGCTCATCAGGGACAATCTTATCATTTTGATTCATACACATTGCATACAAACTTACTTCTTTTCATTGTGTAAAGCTGCTTTGCGACAATGTCAGTTGTTAAAAGCGCTATATAAATAAAATTGACTTGACTTGAACATGTACTGTGACATACTGAAGCAGAGCATGATGCCCTCCCTCCGGAAACTGGGCCGCAGAGCAGTGTTCCAGCATGATAATGACACCAAACACACCTCCAAGATGACCACTGGCTTGCTAAAGAGGATGAGGGTAAAGGTCATGGACTGGCCAAACATGTCTCCAGACCTGAACCCCATAGAACACCTCTGGGGCATCCTGAAAAGGAAGGTGGAGGAGCACAAGGTGTCAAATGTCCACCACCTCCGTGATGTTGTGATGGAGGAGTGGCAACCTGTGAAGCTCTGGTGAACTCGATGGCCAAGAGAATTCAAGCCGTGCTGGAAAATGATGGTGGTCACACAAAATATTGACATTTCACATTTTCACTTAGGGGTGTACTCACTTTTTTTGCCAGGGGTTCAGCTATTATTGGCTGTATTTTTAGTTATTTTGAGGGGACCATACATTTACACTGCTATACAAACTTTACACTGACTACTTTTCATTGTGTCAAAGAGGCATTTATGCAGCATTGTCCTATGAAAAGATATAACTAAATATTTGCAGAGATGTGAGGGGTGTACTCAATTTGTGACATACTATAGGTGACACATAGGTAATCTTTGGAGAAAATAAATTATACTGTACACACCAAGGGTAGCTGCACAGAATCTTCTTAAGGAACAGAGAGGCACTTTGGGATACATTTTGGTATAGCTTGCTGAGGTCAAACTTGGCCGTCTGGATTCTGGCCTCTGTCTCTGATGGCGTGTTCTCCGTGAATGGCAACCGTCCACTAAGCCTGAGCATTATAAGATCCATAACAGCAAAAAGAAATCCATGTTATTTTGTTCTACTTTTAAAAGAAAAGCTAATGTTAAAATCTTGTACAAAATACAAGGCTGAGAATAAATGTACAGTACATTAAAATCTACTAACAATGACAACAATAATATTTTTTCCCCCTTCAATATAAGTAAAAAGCGTTTCTGCATTGCAGCGGCCATTACTCACATGATGTATGTCAGTACACCAACACTCCAGATGTCAGCTGGAGGACCCACAACGTCTCCTTTCAACATCTCGGGAGCTTTGAACAACCAGCAGGGATTCAAAAGAAACGCAAATTACAGAGCACATAGATGTGCTCAATTACTTCCAAAAAAAGAGCAAAAGAAACACGTGCTCAAATGGTTAAGGGTACAAGGTTAGTGTGATCCCTTGAAAGGGCATAAATAGACAGAAGACACACCTAGATTGTGTTACATTTTTGGATGTGACGATTCATATCTGTAACATTCCTTCTCAGAAAAATACACACTGAGTTAAACTTTTGTTTGACATAACAGACATGCTTCCTGGAAAAAGGTTGAATTCCTTTCTACGGTAGAAGTGACCGCACTATTTTTTACTTACACATGTAATCCAGCGTTCCTATAGGAGGGCTGAACTGCTTCAGAAAGAGTGGGTTGAAAGTTTGAGCACTGCCGAAGTCAATGATCTTGACCAAATTTGTGTAGGTGACTATAATGTTGTCAGGCTTAATGTCTAGATGCAGTATTCTCCTGTTGTGCAGGTAGTCCAGACCATGCAGGATTTGTACGACATAGGACACCACGTCGTCTTCAGAGTAACGGAACCTGAAAAGGTCATGCGTTTTGTATTACAAATCTGGAGCCTTGTGCATATACAGTAAGTGTGTATGTACTTTCCTCTTTCTGGAATATATGATTATTGATAACTGAAGAATTAAAGCATTATCCCAGTTTATTGCGTCAATGCAACTGCATGTCAGAGTCTAAATAGTAGCTCCTGACTGAAATACATCTGACATTACAAGAACATGGGATTCTCCAAGAGCTAATGGCAAGAAGAAACAAAAAAAGGCTTAATTTTATGAACTACATCAAGGACAAAATTATTTCTTTTATGATCAAGGACACCATTATGAATCAAATGAAGACACAACAGGCACCTGTTTTGTGTAATACAGTGCAGTGCTGTGTATCATGAAGGCAAATATAATCAATAAAAAAGGTAGTGTAATTCTGAAACACAGATGGTTTCTGACCTATCAATTAGGCTGTGGAGGAGCTCTTTGCCTGTGCAACACTCAGAGATGAGCACGAGGTAGCGTGGTGTTACATAGGCCTCATGGAGGGTCATAATCTTGTCATGATGCAAGGCCTTGAGGATTTCATATTCTTGCAGAACATTCTGTTTGCTTTCAGGCTCATATGGAACAATTTTGGCCATAAAGAGATTGCCTGTGGCATTTTCTCTGCACTCTCGGATGACACCAAAGCGGCCTCTGAGGGAAAAAAAAAAAAATCAAAGAAACAACTTACAATTTGTGGCTTTATTCCTGAAAAAAATCAACAAAAACCTCAAAATGTAATTTGTATTTATGTAGTATACATTACCTGGCCTTCTCCTCCATGAAAGTATAGGGTTTCTGGGGCACACCCTGCCGTAAGGCAGACTCTCCCGGTTTGTTTAGTGGAGTTTTCCGCCCTGTGGGAGTAACACGTCCTGATGGAGTGACCCTCCCACTAGGAGTGACCCTGCCCGGAGCACCACTTCCCTCAGCGACAGGAGTGAGGCTAGTAACCAACACTACAGGTGGAGACAGGGCCGGAGAGGGAGTATTGGAGGTAACTGGGGTCACAGGGTGCTGTTGTGGTTGCAGGGATGTACATGGGTACTGAGGAAATGGGTTTACCAACGCTGGGTGGAGGAGAAACTAATGGGGGTAGGGATACTGGAGGAGTCTGTGCCATGGGTGGAACCACATTGACAGGAGTCCGTGGTTTAGGCAGAACAACAGGAGGCGAGGGTTTGGATGGCATAGGGACGACGGGAGCAGATGGAGAAGTGGTAGGTTTGGACACTGTGATATTGAGCGTAGTCTTGGCTTTGGCCAGGGTGGATGTGCTGGGAGCAGTTGTGCTGGGAGCAGATTTGCTGGGGGTGGGAGGCTGGACCTGAGGTACCTTAGGTACATTAGAATGGGGGGCGGCTGACACAGATGTTGTAGCAGGAGCTGGGGTTGTCTGAGCAGGCTTGGCAGAAGATGGGTCAGGTCTTGAAGGAGGTGGAGCAGATCTGGGAGAAGGTGGAGCAGGTCTGGCAGAAGGTGGAGCAGGTCTGGCAGAAGGTGGAGCAGGTTTGAGAGTAGATGGAGCAGGAGACTCAGCTGGAGTTTTAGAAGCAGTGGGGACAGATTTACTACCAGTCAGCTTTATAGGAGGTACAGTCATGGTGGAGGTTACCACAGCAGGACCTGATGTTGATGGAAGAGTCTTGACAATGACTGTTCCAGTCGATTTTGGAGGTGCTATCAGGGGGAAAAAAACAACATTGTTGGATGTTGAAATTGGCTAGTGGAGTTCCCACATTTGGTTTAGTTCAGAGCAAAGATTTTTTAAATGTTGCCATCAATAACTGTTTTAAAACAGCTTTTAACTTTTCAAAAAATCTATTAGTACATACCACTTTACTATATCTACACAATCTAACATAATTAATAATCACTGGTGGAATTAAAAAACAATACAGAGCTGTTCAGTTTCAGGTACAACTGTTTATTCTTAAGTGTTGAAAAAAGAAGTAAGCACTTACTATTTTATTAACTTTTTACGCCACAAGATAAAAAAAAAATCATGTTTGATCCTTATCATTTAGTGCTTCAATCCTGGAAGACTATCTTAAAGTCATCATTTGCAATACAGTTTTTAAACTATATAAATGAACAAAAAAATATGCATTAAAGAATTAAAAAAAAAAAACATAGCAAAGTTGAATAAAGTGTACCTGCTGCATCTAAGGTGACTTTGTCAGACAGATTGCTGTAAGGTCCCTGGCCAGCTTTATTCACACAAGCCACTCTGAACCTGTAGGTGGCGCCAAAGGGAAGGTCTGTGACATTGTAGTAGCAGTCAGCCACACCAGTGGCTACAATCAGCCAGTTACTTTCACCTAGGGAAAATAATAAGGTGATCAAATATTATAACATTTTCTTATGCAAAACCATTCCCTAAAATAGAAAGTAATAATATTAAAACCAAAATAGATAAGATAGGTAAGGTATTTGATGGTCTTGAAAAAGTTTTACTCTTTTGAAAAAATTTGGTTTATAGAGATGATCCCTAAGCCTGAAGCAGAAGGAAGGAATCTGCTGCAATACCCACCTTTGTTCTAAAGGGGGCAGTAAAGATCTACTTGCGATTTCAAACACTCATAGCTCAAAATTACCCCAGAAAATATATACTCCTCACTGAATTTCCTGTAGATGTGTAAAGCATTTAAGAATATTTTAAGATGATGTATTAAAGGTACATGATGATTGACCAATAACATTACATCAATAGCTCAATGAGCAATCCATGCGACTGTTGCTTACCTTCTGTCCTCCGCTCCAGGCAATAAGTACAAGGGGCCACGGTGTCTGATGGACGCCACACCACCAATGCTGTGTTCTGATACTTTTGAGGAACTTCAGGTGTACCAGGCTGGTTTGGTAGTCCTAAAGAAGCATTAATAATGTAGTTAATACTGAATATGATTTGAACGTTCTGAAAATGCATTTCCTTCATGTTTAATGTTAGATTGTGCTGTTATATACCATATGCTTAAAGAGTTGCCAGTAGCTAATCCTACAGTAATTTGATTCAGTGAATTTAGGCTTAGGGTGGCTTTTTTCCTATTAAACACATGACAGAGTCAATTGTCTTTAGAAATTGTTAAATGGCGTGAAATGTAATTGCTAGTCTTGCATATAGTTTAGTGTAAAATTTCAGCATGGAAATGCAAATGTTCCCACATTTTCCGAAATGTGTCGAGTTAGAATAAAACACTGATATTACAATATTTCACAACCCCACTTGTAAATGACTTTGGCCCATTAATCGGTTTTAAGGCAAACTTAGCATAGAAAATCTATGGCCTCTTGACCTGTGAGCAAATTGCTCTTTGCGCAGTGATAAGAACCATATTATCCTCTTCATCCAATCAAAGACTGGAATTACACATAAGGGAGTCAGTGATGACACGGGCAGTAACACAGCTGCTGTGACTGTACTGAGTCCTAATACCAACCCCAAGCTGTATGTGTAAACATACGTACACATAGACTCTACATATATGGGTATGTACAGGTCCTTTGTGCAAAGTGCCCAGACAGATTGTTTAAAAATGGAGCTGAAGAAATCACACACACACACACACACGCACACACACACAACCTACAGTATGACATATAAACAACTGTAATAGATACCCAAACCATAACTCATTCTAATGTGATATTTAATAACTGCTTTAAGGACTATACACTAAACTGAGTTATCCTGCTTTCCTTTGTGTGTGTGTGTGTGTGTGTGTGTGTGTGTGTGTGTGTGTGTGTGTGTGTGTGTGTATTTATGCAACATCTTAGCAAACTTGATATGATAAAAAATAATAACCAGAGAGGGTATTATGGTATATGAGAAAATGTCTCATATACCATAATACCATAATACCATGTGGAAGCATTTTACCAAATTAAGAAAATATTAACATATCTGATGAGTTACAAGTGATATATAAACCCTCAACAAAATACTCAACACCCCAGAGCCCCCATTACGCCTGAGCTCAGGAGAGCTTCCCTTGTCCCACCATGTACTGTACAGTACACACAGTATGTTAGTCTTTGCATGTACTCACGGGCGAGAGAGAGTTTACAGGAACTGCTAACAGAGGCTAAGGAATTTGTTGCCACACATTCATAAAGGCCTGCGTCTTTCTTAGTGGTCTTCATAATCATCAGCAGCTGTCTTCCATCGGGGCAGGAGATCACATTCATTCTTGGGTCAATCTCCAGTTGCTTCTTATCTGACCAGGCACAAAAGAATCCAAAAACACACAGTAAATTAATTTGAAAAAAAATTCTCCAGTTCTCTTCGAAATCACATTGACTTTAATAATTCCAAAATACATCCTAAACTACCCATTGATTTTTTTGACTAATGGAGTGAAATATGACTTTAGCCTTAGGCAGTGGTCTATAAATATCTCAAATGCTTGTGACGGTGTCATCCCAAAATCTATTCATAGGCCCCATTATTTTGCCTAGCAACATAATAAAGCAACAACTGTTAAAGAGCTGAATTCAGTGTTACAAATCTGGCTGGTAAAAATAAAAAAGTGTACTGATTTAGTTCAAGTGCCACAGTGTGTTATTGCAATCCTGAGGAGCTACTTGGCATACCAGGACGGTTTGACAGACCTAAATGAACATTAACAATGTAGTAACAATTGAATGTGACTTAATTTAATGTTTTGTAACTAGCAAATGCTTTTTTTTTTCTTTTGTCTTCACTATAAGCATTAAAGAACATTAAAGCTATTGAAACTGACAAGTATTTCAGTGTAGTGGAGGTTATATCTGTATTTTCACTGTTTAGTTTCATTGTAGACCAAATTTCAGAAGAAACAATTGTAAATTAGAAAAGTGTAATTAACTTAGTTTGTGAATACTTTGTAAAATTAGACTAAAACTGTGATGAGCACTCTCTATTAAAGATATTTCCATTTTGTCAGGAGGGGATTTTTATGAGCCAATTTATCGTCAAATGCTAATATACAATTATTTATACAATTGTATAATATTTGTTTGCTTTCCTACCTTTCATCCATGTGATACGTGGGTGAGGACTGCCAGCAGGCAAGCAGCTGAGAGTGACTGGATCTCCTTCGAGCAAAACATGGTCCCTCAGTTTGATATGGAATACTGGAGGGAAGTCTATGAGAATTTGTAAATGGTGCATAAATAATTATTATTCCCTTTATAATTCAAAAAGATTGTTCGCATACATAATTCATAACGATTAGTGTACAGTAGAGTAATTATAATGATCCAAGCCATTGACAAAGTAAGAAAAAACTGATCAACAAATCTGGACAAGGCATTAAAGATGAACTTGCTGGGTCTTATGCAATATTGCACGACAATATTTAAGTGATCATCCAATGAACAAAAAGACAAACCTGAGGCTGTCCGGGAATACTGACGAGAGCGGAGCGAGCCGTTCTCTCTGGCTATAGCAGTGGGTATGTCTGGCTGGGATATGGTCTTATCTCTTCTCCCTCTGGTTAGGCCCCATCGATCCCATCGTGACCTCCTCTCAGTCTCTGCACCTTGTAGTAAATTAACATTAGCTCTTAGACTCAATCTCGCATTAGCATTCATACACCGCTTGTATAATACCAAGCTTTTCTTAAAACTAATCATAGTATGCCACATTCCTTAAAATGAATCTTGCATGTATTTAGTGATTTATGATGTACGATTATTAAGCAAGAAGACATTACCCATTCCCAAAAACTATTTCACAATCAATTTTACAATAAATTACAGTATGTCTTTGAATAAAGTGTATAACATACTTTTGGCAGCTGACTCTGACTGTATGCTGGACATGGAATCCAAAGACTCAGAGGATGCCCCATTACCAGACTGGGAAGCTAGCTGATTCTGTGGGATACCCATCCTCTTCAGACTGCCTCCCTCTGAGGTAGAACGGCGCAATATAGACAACAAAGGAGTCTTTTTGGTTTCTGTCTTCTCTTTTTCATCTTTCCTTTCCTCAGAATGGCTCCTGATCTTCATGGATATACCAGCCACTGTGTTGCTGATCTTTCTGCGCATAGCTAGCACAGGAGACTCACTTGGCTTTTTGGTTTCTGGCTCTGGCGGTTCCTCTGGTCCTCCATCCATTCTCATCATCTCCACTTCCTTTTTGTCCTGTGACCCTCTCCTACCCAAAGCCCATGATAAACGACGCCTTGGGGCATTGGTATCTTCTTCTTTTGGCTTTTCCTCATTTCTCTCAGTTGAAGGAGACCTCTTCAGGCGCATGGACAGTCTTCTCATAAAACCTGGATCTTTTTCTGCTTCACGGAGATCCTGAACAGATTTGGATTTCTCTTCCAGTTTTCTGTGTACAAATTCTAATGGCGCACCAGCTGGTCCTGGGCGGTACATCTCTTCAGTAATATCAGGAGCAACTGTAGTGGGCTTTTCTTCTGTCTTTTGCCATGAAAGTAGTTTCAACCCACGAGTGAGGGACGACTCACGTTTCTTGAACCGAGACTCAAAGACCTCCTCAGAGGTAAGATCCTGAATTTGTCCTCCAGGAGAGGACTCTCTCTTTGAGGAAGCAAGTGTGGGAGTCTTGGGTGGACTTGGTTCCTTTGTTGTTTGTTCTACTGATGCAACTCGGGAGAAAACTGCAGGATGTTTAGTGGTTTGCTGAGTGTCTGACTTGGATGATGGTGTTGTTGACGCAAGAATTGGCTCTGTAACATGCTTGGACATGGCTGTAGGGACAGGTCCTGTTGGAGAAGTCGGTGTTGTTGTTATATTTGTAGATGTAGGGATGATTGTGCATTGACTGGGTGTTTGCAGTGATGGGACTATGATGGCCTGCATAATACTTGCATATGCAGAAGTCCTGCCATCTGGAAGTGCGGTAAGTACAGGGGGACTGGGGGTCATATATGGTGAGACAACTTTCTGAGGGGCCACAACTGGAGAATCCTCAATAGTACTAGTGGGTGTTATGATCTCTGAGGATTTCATTGGTGTTACCTCTTCCTCAATTTCTTCATGTTCCATCTTAGTAGCAGAAAGTTCCGCTTCTTTTACAGATTCTATTAGTTCCTTCTCCTCTCCTTCCTCTTCTTCTTCAATCTTCTCTACTAATACTCTTGGCACCATAACAGGGGTTGACCTACTTTGGGGCACTTTCTTAGGTTCTAGAACAGATTCCTCTACCATCCTGAAATCTTTCTTTTGATCTGCACCATCACTGGATATCTGATCATCACCTTTCACTACAGTAGCAATGTCTGTTTGCTTAATAGGAGTTTCTTCATGCTTAACCTCCCTGACAGGTGATGGGTCCTCGTCTTCTGCCTTCAGATTTATCTCATGTTTTCTTGGTTCAGGAGTGACTGCTTTTGGAGTAATGGGGCGTGAATCTGGCTTTGCTGGCTCTGCAAGAACTGACATGGACACAGCTTCCTGCAGACGCCGTTCTTCAACCTGGGCTACAGGAATCTCTAGGGGTGCACCGATCCTCCGATGTAGGGGCATAGGCTCAGCATCACCCTGGCTGAAGGAAGCACTCTTTCTGAGCACTTTGGTCTTTGGAATGTCATCTCGAGGAGAGTCACTGGACGCTGCTCGAACTAGCGGAGGGTTACCTAGATGAGGCCCTCGTAAAAAGCATTTTTCATTCCCCATGCCCAATGTCTCCAGCAGGGGGCCCCGAAGGCCACTCATCTTGTTGTCCACAGAGCCTCCTCTCAGAAGCCTTTGTCTCATCAACTCCAGTTTCAGAGCATAATCCTCTTGGCTCAGCTTTGCCGTTCCTGGGCTTGGGCTTCTTCGTGGAAGTTCCATAGAAACAGACTTTTTAAGGATTCTTCTACCTTCTGTGGGACTCTCCTCAGGACCCTCTTCTGGTTTGATATGAAGTTGTAGTGCACTATCTGCAGAGCTTCCTCTACGCAGTTCACCTCTGCGACGAACTCCCTCAGAACTGTCAGATTCCATACTAGACCCTCGTCTAAGGGGTCGTTTGGGCTGCTCTGCCCTCTCAGACAATTCCCCTTGTTCTTCACCAGAGGAACCTTTTTCATCATCAAGTGTTGTCCTCTTCCTCGCTCTACCTCGCACATCAGTCTCACCAGCTTCATCTAATTGCTCACACTCCATGGGCTCTGGCTTTTGAGCAGCTGGACCTGCCCTATCTAGATTGCTATTCGTCTTGGTTATTATCTCATCATCCCCAATAATCTCATTCAGTGACATTCTGGAGCCAGAGAACTCCATATTCAGTGGCATGGGTATAAATGGCAGCTCATCGATGTCTTCATCAGAGTCTGATGAAGAGGATGGTGGTGGTGAACCTTCCTTTAAATGCCGTGGAACAGCTATGGAAATGTGGCTTGAAGAGTCATCCAGCAATGCAGGGATTGACCTCATGACCATTTTGGACTTGTAGCTAATAAGAGACTTCTGTAAATGGTTTAATATGTGTTACTATAAAATATGTATCAATAAAATATAGACAGTATATGTAAGTAAAGAATATGATTCTTTTTCTAACCTGCCATTTTCTTCTCAACAAGAATTTTTTGAGGGAGTCTGTGCTTATGCTTTTTCCCTTATTCAGTATCTGAAAAGATGAATAAATACTCATTGAAATGTTTGCTAACTTAAAATGAATTTATCATGTACTAATAAAATAACAATAATTAATGATAATAGACATTTAAATATACAGAATTTACAGAAAAATATTGTGACAACCCTCATTTCTTCATAAAAATTGAAATGCAATTATGTAGATTAAATAAAAGAAATGGGAATATGTGAAGGGCTGAAAAGTGACTAAAAATACAATTTAAAAATTAGCTGTTTATGTAACAACCTCAGCAAGAACTTAATTTTGGCTTTTGTCTGTCATCATCTGCACCTGTTTCTCACTGGTTCATGCCTTAATTTGGATTTTTTTTTAATGCTTGGATGATTCACAGTTCACTGTGTGGCTTAACAAACTTAAACATTTATCTGAAATTGTTCTGGTACAGGGACTGGATTGAAGCTGGGAGATAAAGCATTGCCAAAAACAAAACCTGAAAAAGCTATTCAGGGAGCCTTGAGAACTATTCCTCAATACTACATTACAAATACAACAAAGTCTGGCTCTTTGGAAACAAAATGTAAAAAAAGAAAAAAGAAAAAAAAAAGAAGAGTGGCTCAAGACTTTTGCCCAAATATTGTATTTAAATTGAGATTTGAGTATATATTATTTCCTCTTTGTGTTTTGTGCTTTCTTGTTTAACATATTGTATCTGAAACAGAATTACATTTTTTGGGAGAATTAAAACACTGAAAGTGCAGGCTATAGAACTCTTCAAATTATGGCAAATTATTTCTTCTTCAATCTTCACTCTTTTAAAAAAAAATGACTTGCTGGTATTCATCCCCCTCCTACCTTGAACCAAGGATGACGAAGACATTCACAAGCATCTGGCCTCCTGTGGAGAAAAAAAAGAACATGATGACATTAAAATGCTAAATGTTCAGTGAGTAATTTGGAAACAGTTTACCAGTGACGTGTTCGGATAGATTGAACAGCGCTTTTCACTTACAGTCTGTCAGCCACAAGTAACTTGATGACAAATCCTTTTGCTTCATGGCAAAGATCAGCAAACATGCTCTCCTCGAAAGCCACATTGTAATTCCTGATGTTAAGGACGGAGGTTCGGTCATTTTCTCCAGCAAATGGGGACACGCCTGTTAGACTACGATAAAGAGGAACCTTTATTCAAATATTACATACCAACAAGATGCATTGCAATTATTCTTGAAAATGAATCACATTTTTGTTTCACAAAATTCAACTTATATCCAGATATCCAAATTTATATTTAGAATACCGTACAGAATATTCATGATTTTTCTTTCTGTAAAGCTGCTTTGTGACAATTTCCATTGTTAAAAGCACTATATAAATTAAGTTGAATAGAATTGAACCTACCACAGATAGGTCAAGACACCAATCGGCCTGAGGAAAAAAAAATAGTTTTTTTTAGAATATTCATAACATTCTTGTCTGTAAACTATATTTTAAGATGTAGGCACCAGATGTTTTACCAGATGTCAGTTGCCTTGGAGACTGGTGTTTGGTTAACAATCTCTGGGGCAATGAATTCTGGAGTACCATATTTGCAATACTGTGCTTCACCAGGTGTAAACTTTACTGCATTTCCAAAATCACAAATGCGGATCTGATCGCTGGAAGGGTCGGCCATGAGGATGTTGTCAGGCTATGAGTCAAAATACCAGGGGCCAGGGTTCAAAAGAAGAAGAAGAAGAGGAAGAAATGTATTGCATGTTTAATTCTGTGTTGCAAAAACATATTAAATACATAAGGAAATATAAGATTATAAGAAAATATAAGAAAATGTACTTATTAATAATATAAATCTAACTATAACAATTAGTGTAACAGTTTAACCCCTGGTAGCAAATGATTTGCACAAATAAAACAGAAAAAAAAAAAAAAAACAGGAACCAAGAATGTATCTCTGTGGTAGTGTGGTACAAAAGAATTTATATCCCAGCTGTAATAAAATTGTGTCTATAAATACGTTATGCTGTAAACCAAGTTATATACCTGCAATAACAACAGAAGAAAAGCTCAGACAGAAGTATTACATGGTTTATGAAATCAAAAGATAGCTGAACATTAAACCAACAACGTTTGGAGCCATCAGCAATGGTGTGAAGGATTGTTAAATATTATATAAAACAACAGACTCACCTTAATGTCCAAATGCAGAATGTCATTTTGATGAAGATAGTTGATTCCATCCAACACTTGTCTTATGCTGGAGCGAATCTGTGGGGGTAGGTTGGGGGGGATAATGTATGTATCCTTTGACACAAGATGTATTTTCAAATCTAAACTTAGCAGACCACATGCAGTCAGCCTGTGCGTCACAACTTGTCGCTTATTCGGGAGAACTCAGTAGGACAGAAAGCTGTCGCTCACCTCTGCCTCCATCACTGTTGATTTCTTTGTTACCCTATCCAGAAGATCCTCATGACATCTTCAGGTAACTGTTAAGGGCAAATGCAGGCTCTTACCTTAACTTATATAGTTCGTGTTCATGTGTTTGTGTTTGCTAGCCTCGCAACAAAATAGCTAACCAGATTTACCTTACACACAACCGCTGCAGTCTTTGTGGTGCCAGGCCGGATTCATTAAGAAAATTGTAGCCCATGAAAGGCTACATTGTGAAATATTTAGCTTTTTGTCATCGCATATATTTTAGGTTGCTACAATATCTTATAATCTGTTCTCACAACACTATATAACATTCCTATGTGTTTAAAATCAAATGAACTAAGTAAAGTTACTGCTACCATGCAAAAGTGATAATTGACCAATAAAAGCACATGCTGAAGTGTGTTAGTCCAGTTAAACCAAATAAATATTTTACTGATTAATGAATGAGGTATTGCAACATTATGGGATGTCGGTAAAATAATTGTTACATGGCACTGCAACTGGAGACTACTTCACCAAATGTTACATAAGCAACAGAAAACATCACCAAATATCCAATTATGTTTTACTCTGCTGAATAAAAACACCTTTAAAACAGTTGTATACTATTAAGTCTTACAGCCAGAATTACTACCTAAGCTCATGTTACATAAAAGTCATTTATGTAACATGTTCCTGTCATCCATATATATATATATAATTTTCAGACATAAGGATGGATTTTCTGTCTCTATCCTTTACAATAACCCTATGATAAAAAATATAGACCCTTCATCTCTTTGTAAGTGAGTAAACAAATCATTATTTTCCCCACTGTATGATAAAGCATGATTTTTTAAAACAGAATACATTCAAAGTTTTTTTTTTTTTTTTTACAGAGATTGAAATAAGTATTATACACTAGAAAAATTCTCTCTGTACAAAATAACCCAAAGGATACAACTCAGTAACGATGATGACAGCATTCTTCTTCTCAAAGGCATCATGGAAGTAGATGATCCTTTCGTGATCAAGGTGAGACAAGATGTTCATCTCCCTTAGGGCTGAAGCTTTTCTCTTGGCTCGAGCTGAGATGAACTTTGCCGCATACTCCCTTTTTCCTGCCTTGTGTGTCACACGCTTCACATATGAGAAGGCTCCTCTGAAATGAAAGGCACGATTTCAGTGAAATAAAATAAAGTCAAGTTTTTGTAGGATATTCGCAGTTGGCCTACGAAATGGCGGGAACCGAAACCAGAATCTCAGCAGCAGGTGGAATGTTGCCTGTGGCTTTCACTTACTAGAGGTAGAAAGTGTGTTGTGAGTTTCGAGCAGGTGAAAGGAAATGTCAGGGATGATAAAGAGGTGCTGTGGAAGGACTGAAGTAAAAATCATTCAATTTTAACCTGCAAATGGTCTGTGATGTCTTAGAGCGGAGAACGTCCCTTCAGGGAAATGCACAGCAGAAGAGAAAATTCATCCAGGCAGAGGAAGGGAAAAGATGATGACTTTTTTTTTTAAACTAACAATCTATAAAGTGACCATCTTAATGTTGCCAGACAGCAGGATGAATATGTAAATTGCTTCTGTCACAGACGTAGGATGATATTGACATTTGCAAATCAGTCCTCACCACTTGAGCCAAGCTTGAAATGTGCAGTAAACTTGTGCTCTACACTCGTTTCATTGTGTCCATTTAATATGAACATTTCAATGAAATGTACTGCAGTTGACATCAGCGGTTATTCACAGGATATTTTCCATCATATTAAAAAAAAAAAATAGTTTAAGATCATTTACTTTATGTCATGTTACTGTGATGGAATATTGATATCCGTAATAATATATTGATTATTATTGTACATTTGACACATTTATTATGGGTGTTTTGAGCATTAACACCCATTAATAGTGGATAGGGTCTGACAAACAATTACTTTAGAGAGATCTGGATTAGGTCAGGACTTTTTACTGGAATCATTTCCGAAGCTTCTGACAGTTTACAAACCTAAACATGATACTGCAACAGGGAGCATTGGTGTAATTATAATTTCTTGTTGTGTGTATATTCTTGATTCTTGATATATATATATATATACACCCTGCACTGTGCCCACTAACAAGAAGCTGGGCTATGCAAAGAATAAAGCATTTCACTGTGCAGAAATAAATATGTGTTGAACAATGGCTGAACTAATGTCTCCTGCTAGCACAACATGCTACATTAACCTTGTGGTTAATGATGCCAGTTAGGCTTTAATATCTTTTTTTTTTTATCAAAGCCACAAATGTAACGTGCCTTATGACCATATGCTCGTGTTGTTTTATTTAGTCCATATCAATGCAATTAATTACCTAGCTAGTATAGTCTAGGTTATTATTTTAGGATTAAGCTAAACCTTTTTGTTTTGCTAGTGTGTCAGGTTTCTGGTAAAAAAAAAAAAAAAACACAGGACAGGGAAACACACTGGAGTTTTTACATGTCCAGTGGGCTGGTTAAAGATTTCTGATTGTAAAAAAATGAGAAAAAAAAATCTTTTTTTTTTTTTTTTTGGTCAGTTTTTTCAGCACAGGGGCGTAGTGCTTAGTCACCTTGCACACCTGGGGTCAAGGTTCAATTCCTGACTCGGGGTCTGTGCGAATGGAGTTTGCATGTTCTCCCTGTGCTTGACGGGTTTCCTCCGGGTACTCTGTTATCCTCCCACAGTACACAGACATCCAGATTAGGCTAATTGGTGTTCCCAAATTGCCCATAGCCTGTGTGTGTGTGTGTGCCCTGCGATGGATTGGCACCCTGTTCAGTGTGTACCCCTCATTGTGCCTTGTGGAAGTCTCCTGGGATATGCTCCAGGACCCCCATTACGTGCTACAGACGGTGAGTGAGTGAGTGAGTGAGTGAGTGATGGAATGTTTTTCAATGTTTTAAGGTGTAGCAGCAATGGTCCTGTATCTTGGGTTTGTATACATGTGAGTGTGTATGAATGCACTTCCCGCAGACAGTCAAAAGAATTATAATTATAAACACAAAGGCTGAGACAGAGGACAGAGTGCTGAGCAGAAATATGACCAACCAGGACCATCCTGCTATTATCTCATTTTAGCACTCACTTCTTTAAAACAAATGTTAATTCGAACAAGACCTGTTTTCTGACCTACTTTGCTACCAAACCAGAAGTGCACATATTCTAAAGTAATGAAAGTGAACATCTCTCCTTTCATGCATTTCTGTTCAGATGTTCCTAAAAGATAAGAAACATTCATGTATTGTCATGTCAATATCAAACATCCTAATGCCAAAAAAACTTATGCCAAAGATCAGCATAAATTTCCTTTCTTCACTATCTCACATAGAAATGAAATAAGTCCACGCACCCAAACACTCTCAGCCTTTTGACACTAAAGCTTTCTTGAATGTTAAATCACGCCTGATGATTCAGAAGGATTTAGAATGTCTGTAAGAGCTGACGGAGTTGATTCTCCCTGGCTGGGGTCTGACGTCTACAATCATTATTTAGAAATGGTGCGTGTCCAAGCGTAGCTGCAGGTGGATGACTCACCTCCCGATCTCTTTGTGCACATCATAGTAATCAGCCAGACGTCTCATCCTCCTCAGGATAGACTCCTCATCCTCCATCGGATCATCCTTTTCCTGTTTAGCTACAGAAATATGCAGGCATAAATTTAAGTACACAAAGATATGTTTATGTATATAAACAAAGAATAATCTATATAAATATATATATAATTTGCTTTAGATTAAGATTTGATTTAAACTAATTTAAGATTCAATTTAACATGATCAGAATTCATTAGATATAAGAATTCATGTGTATAATCTGACACAGAAATGCTTCCACAGAAATAAACATAACCAATAAATCAATATATTAAACTCCAGTCTAAGTTTTGTGATTTTACATTATATTTCTTTTGTCGACAGAACCAGAAATAATTTTAACATAAAACAGCTTCAGATGCTGAAATGTCAAACAATTGCAGTATTAAGCTTGGCTACATTAAACAATGCATTGCATAAAAAAATATATGGTTTTAAAAGCATTTTATGGAATGAAAGATCTACATGTTAAATGCCAGGACACTATTTACTCTTTAAAAAAATTGCTTTACTCTATTGACAAATCTAAAAACATTGTTAAAAAGATTTAGGAGAAAGACACAAGAAGGTATGTCCAACTTTTGACTGTCCAATACGAGTGCTTTGACTCGTATTTGTAAATGTAATATTATTTGAAAAAAAAAAGGCATCCCAGTTATGGAATGATACTGTATTAATCAATCGCGAAGGTGGACAGTAACAAATTACATTTACTCACATTACTGTAATTGAATTGTTTTTTTTTGCGTACTTCTACTTTTTAAAGTAGTTTTTAAAATCTGTAATTTTACTTTTACTTAAGTATGTTTTGTTTGAAGTATTGTACTTCACTACATTTTAAATCATATTCGCTACTGAGTAAAAAATAATAAAAAATAATGCAACCGGGAAGGAAAAAAAATTGCACCCCGGAAACCCCTGAACTGATTGATTGATGGGCGGGGCACATTTAAGCGTCCAAGAAAGGCAACAGCTTTATTATGCAAAGGTAAAATAAATCTTCAATTAAAAACGACTAATTTGAGATTCATATCCGCTTGTCTTTTTTGAACTACACTAGAATCCCCCATCCCCGCTGCTAAAAAAAGTAAATTTTTAAATGAGCTACTTTTTACTTTTTTATACTGGTAACTTTACTTGTACTTCAGTAACATTTCACTGAAGTAACAGTAATTTTACTTTTATTATTATTATTATTATTACTCTTTCCACCTCTAATCAATCGCCATATGGATCAGCCTTGTGTTCTCAGTTATGCACAATTCGGTTTGTTTGTAGTCAACCTCAACCATACGCAAATATGTAACAGTACCAGTTTAGACTCTAGCACTGTCATCAGAAAGGTGAACTTTAAAAAAAAAAAAAAAAAAAAGGACTCATACTGGCATGGACAGTGAGCTCAGCCTTGCAGAAAACAGATCCAGCGATGTTCTTGGCAGTGCAAGTGTAAACCCCAGAATCTTCTGGCTGAGTGTTGACCACTACCAGAGAGCACTCATTATCATCATACACAAAGGTATAATGGCTACTCTCTGAGAGAAGGGTGTCATTCTGAAAGAAGGAAAAAGAAAAAAAAAACATTCACAGTGAGTCAACACCTAGTCTGTGCATCATAATGTGCTCCATTAGCTTCGCCATATTGCATCTGTAGGCTGTAAACAAAATGGTTAGATTGTTCTTTATTTTTAATTCCCCATTGAAATTCCCCAGATTTCCCATGTTCCATTTATGCAGAGTTCGGATGTTAAATACAATGAGTCATATTGTAGCCCTGAGCCACAAGCTGAAACATCCAGTGGTATATTTAATAGCATAAATTAGCATGCTTAAGAGACTGTGGGGATTATCCATGGGAAGTGAAGTGGGTGGAAGGGAGATCAGTCAGTATAAGAAAGAGGCAAGAAAGTAGAGAGAGTTAGTAAGATCACCGAAAGAGGAAGATATGAGCCTTTAGAGCTCAAGAAGAAATGAAGAAAATTGAAGATCTCTTAGCCCACACTCTGTATAAATGTATAGTGTGTTTACTATATATAAATGTATAGTGTGGGTAAATATATAAACAGTCAGGTTCAAATAAAAATTTTATTCGTCATGTACTTAGCCATACTGTACACTGTATGATATGCAGTGAAATGCGTATGACCTAAAATGAAAAGATAGAATGAAATATGGGTGGTGTAGTGGTTAGCATTGTCGCCTTGCACCTCCTTGGTCCGGGTTCGATTCCCGGCCAAGCTTGATTCCCGTCTCTGTGTGCATGGAGTTTGCATGTTCTCCCCGTGCGTGGTGGGTTTCCTCCGGGTACTCTGGTTTCCTCCCAAAGACATGTAGGTTAGGTTAATTCACGTTCCCAAATTGTCCATAATGAGTGTATGTGTGTGTGCCCTGCAATGGATTGGCACCCTGTCCAGGGTGTACCCCGCCTCATGCCCTAAGCCTCCTGGGATAGGTTCCAGGCCTCCCCCCGCCACCCTGAATAGAGGATAAAGCTGTATAGACGATGAAAATGAGAATGGAATATAAAGATTTCAATTAAAAAAAAAAACATAAAAGCATATAGTTTAACTAAATATTAGATATTCTCAAAAAATATATATATTAAAATTTAGGTTGAAATATACTGTATACTGTAACATTTCCACATTGACAGAAGTAACAAAATGAAATGAAATTAAAAAAAAATATATATATATATAAACAATATATAAATTACACATGATTTAAAGAATGTGCAAAGTGTAATTGTAAACTGAGAGGGATAAAAATATAGAAGGGTAAAAATATGGTGTGTAGACATGACAGCAGCAGTATGAGTGAAACATGAGGCATGAAATGAAATGATATGTGTGTGTCAGCGGCAGTGTTATTGTCCAGTTTCCAAAGTGCAAGACATTCCTTATTTTCTGTGTAACTGAGCAACAAGACATGTGCAACATACTATATGAGCAGTGTGCACATGGTCAATGTGCCTAGGAATGTGCTCCATCAATACTTTGTGTAGGGAAGGTAAGGTGTGTGTGTTTATGATGTGAAGTTTGAATTTTGAAATATGAGCAAACACATTTTTATAGAGCATGGTTTGAAATTTTGAAATGCTTTGAATATTATATCATTACCTACTCACAAAACCAGCCAACCAGCCTCTCAAAATGAGCATTTTCTGGGCAAAAAAAAAAAAAAATGAGCATAGGGAACCCTACAGTACCTTGTACCAGAGGATGTCTGGAATAGGCTTCCCTTCAACGACCACAGCAAAACGAGGTGTCTCCCCAACGTTTACATCCAGATCCTCCATAATAGACTCAAAAGTTGGAGCCACTGGAAAAAGAGAGAGACACAGAAGCAAGAATCCGGACAGGGAAAAGGTCACTGTCAAAGGTTGTTCTTATAAACGCCATAGCAGTTCTGAAGAACAGAACAGAGTTACAGTATAACAAAATGTCAAAACATGCACATTATGAGTAGATACTGTGTAGTGTTCTGCCTACCCGCCATCTCTAGGGTGAGGAGGCAGGAATCTGTCCCGTGTGGATTGCTAGCGGTGAAGCAAAGTGTTCCCACGTCACTGCTCTTTACCTTACAGAGCTTTAGCGTGTGTTGGTCATCATCAGGCATGCTCATTTCAAACAGCCCGGCTCTGTTTGACAAGGTCGCTCCTCTCCTGATGAAAAAAAATGGAGGCAGTTTTACCACAGCTCTTTTTAAGTGCAGTGTACAGGACATTCTGGTGTATTGCACAATGGTTTTACTTGAGGTACAAACAAAAAACAACTCATACGTCAGTTAAAAAATATACATAATTGTAGATATTTACACTGGAGTTGTTCAAAAACCGGGACTTGTGATAAACCTTGTGTGTGAAGAAGGTGTAACGCTGATTTACAGAAAACTTCAATTACAGTATGATGATGATGATGATGATGATGATGATGATGATGATGAAACAGTAGTCACAGTAAAGCATTTTAATGGTGCATTCAGATAGTAGAACGTCTGGCTCTTGTAAATCAATTGATAACTTTTCACTAATTTGCGGAATAGACGTATCTGTTTGAGAGAACTGTACACACAATCATTCACGAACAGTACAGTACTTGTACTCGGCTGGGCGTTATTGCCACATCCTCATACTGTCCTGACCTCGCTCCAAGCAATTTCCACAGCTTTAGGCCATTAGGGAGTTCCTGGGAGGCCAGTAGTTCAAATAGAAATGCAGACAGTCTGATCATGGCTCCAGCATATTGAGACAACGTTCTACCTTGATGGGGTCCAAGCACTAGTCAACCACTGGGATAAGTGCAGTAGTGTAGCAGGAGATTGTATAGAGAAACAAAGGACAAGAAAAGTCCCGTTTTGACTTGAACACCCCTTGTATATAAGAGAACAATATCAAAGAAGTAGATGCTGTTTCATGTAAATGTATTTGGTCTCCAATTAAGCATTATGTATGTCAAAGCAACAATATATATTCACCATATGATAGCACTTAAATCACATTTCCAAATATTATATTTTTTCCCTTTAGTGCAAAACAATATAAAATTTCAAGCTTGATTTGTGTGCAAAAAAAAAAAATGAGGTGACAGTTGGGGTTGTGAGAACTGTAGCGTAACTTTATAAAGTAATACGTGATGCATTTATCAAAGATGACACCATGATCATGTAAAACCAAAAGGCAGACAGAAAGTGGAACGGACTAAAATGGTATGCTTGAAAGTATTAAATCCAACACAACCCACTTCCCAATTTGATAATTTTTTGGAAAAAAAAAAAAAAAAACCTAATTCATTTTGAATGAGCAATAGAAATGACCCTGCAGAGTTCCTCTCAGTTAAGCGTTTCAGTGAAACCAATTTATCTTTCATTTGGATTAGAACTGAAATGACTTGTTAGGAAGATCTCCAGAAGTAGTTTTATAGACCTAAAGTATATTTGTGTAATTGAACAGATAACTCACATCTTCCAGGTGACAGCCGCATTGACATGGTTAAGCGTGACCGTGATGCTGACTGACTGATTCTCCACCACATATACTATGTCTGGCTTATCAATAATAACTGGGGCCTCTTTGAGGTATGGACCTGCAGGAAAAGATAATACCGTTATAATTATAATGAAACAACTAAAGCTAATTAATATGTTTGCAAGTGTGTTTACCTCTGTCTATGAGCTGTACTGGGTCTGTAGCCGGAGATGGTTTGCTGAAGGCTTTGCTAGTGATTGATAGAATCCTAAAGGCATAGCGGATACCCTTGGAAAGTGAGGTGACAGTGTAGGAGGTCTGCTTCAGGCTAGAAGCTATAATAGTCCATTGGATAGAGCCCAAGGCCTGCTGCTGTACAGCGTACATCAAGGTGCTGGGATCTGGATCCATGAAATTAATCAAAACAACATTTTCAGGCTTTTCATGGACAGACCAGAGCTAAAGACTCAAAAAGATTAGTTTTGCAAATATTCATGGGTTTTCTTTGGATTTTTATTTATCTCACGCCTGATCAGTAAACTGATAATATGGCTTTAATAACAAAATAACACCTTTTTTAAATCAATGTTCCCTCTTGGTTATCCAGCCCATGTGAACAATAATTTTGTTTCATTCAACTGATTTTTCTTGCGTATGAGAGGACAATTTTAAAGAAGTAAATGCATCCTAAAATGTCAAATGTATTTAGGTGTCCAATTAAGTATTATTAATATCATCTGTATCATCATTATCACTGTAATCCTCGAACTATCCTCTCACTGTATTTTCCTGTACCACATCACATATCTCGCCAAGGCAGAAAAGTGATTCTAGAAATTAAAAATTGAAGAATTCTGAATGCATGCAAGAAAAAGAAAGAAAAAAAAAAAACACAGTAGTAAACATCAGAGCAACATGAAGCCTAGAAGGATTGACAGCTAATCTTTTAAAGGAATATGAATATTGAAGACGGGGAATTGCAAAATGCTCTACTCCAAATCATCCAAAGAGGGAGCTGTGTGTGTTGGCCTATATTCATGAAGGAGTGACAGCAAAACAAACGAGTAGTGTACATCCATATGAGTGTAGATGATTTAGAGTGAGTACCAATTGATGGGTCCAGCCGTTTGGGTTTCTTCCAGCTAAGAGTGACAGTCTTGCCAGTAATGGACTCAATTACTGGTGCTCCATCTGGAGGATCGGGAAGAACGTCTACAAAAGAGATGAGAAGAGAAATCCTGGATAGGTAACACATAAACCCAAAATGTGAGTTTTGAAAGATTACTTTCTCTCTCAGAGGTGTTCACCAAAAGAAAGGATAAAAAAAAAAAAGATCTTATGTGGTACTTGATGAGATGGAATGGGAGATCATTTAAAGGCTTAAGGAAATAAAATCATAAAGAAAACAACAGTAGAAGTCATGGCTAAGGTTAATAACAACAATGAAATAAAACAAAATCGCTGAAGCACAAATCACTGAAAAACATCAATGCAGTAAAAAGGCCCAAGGCCATCCCCTGGCCTCCAATCTCGCAGATCCCAATCCAATCTAGCACACGGAGGATGCGTCGGACAAATAATTCTACCAGTTCTACCGGTATTGAGGTCCCACCAACCAACACCAATGTCCTGGTGCCCCCCATAGGCCCTGCAGAACCATGCCCCCAAGGAGCCAGAGCTCCCCAAATAGCAAAAGGGGGACCTAAAATCTACCTGTTTTAATGTTAATGGTTTTGATGTTCAGGGTAAAGCCTTCATGTGGGTAGGTAAGGGTTAACATCATCTCTCCCCAATTTTTTTTTTTTCTGCTGATCAATATTCTATGCCACACTCCAACCCAACCAGCCTCCTACTAAACTACAGATAAAAACTGAGTGAATATGAGGCATACCAGGCATATACTATTGAATAAATTATGGATTTCTTCTCACCTGTTACATACAGATGGGCATAGCATGTGGCCTTGCCCACCTTGTTGGAAATGACGCTCTTGTAGACACCGCCGTGGGCATGACAGACAGAGCGAATGACAAGACTGTGGATATCTCTGACTGCAGATGAGGAGAAAACAGAATTAGAAGTGCTTAACATAGATTAAGAGTGATTACAAGTGATAAAGTTGAAGCAGTTTCAAAGGGAGGAAAAATCCAAAGAAGGGTAAAAGAAGAACGTTCATGCCATTCTGTAATATTTCACTCGATCTCAGCTCCTGACACTCTCATTTCAACTGAGACTGCAGTCTCAGTGTTTTACTGACGCTCTGACCTCCATGCAGAAGAGTGAGAAATATTGCAATGGCTCACACTGCGTCATCTTCCTGTCCTCGGTGCTTTCAATCTTCTTGCCATTGTGGAACCAAGAAATGGTGGGGTAGGGCAGGCCGGCTACTTTGCACTTCAGCACGGCCTCTTTACCCTCGACAACATCCAGGTCGTACAGTGGCTTCACGAAGTCCGGCATCGTAAAACGCTCCACCTCGCTCTCAGGAACCTCTGGTTCCTCAGGAATGGACGGCATCTTCTCTAACTTTGCCCTATTTGGAGTTTGGAGAGTAAGAGATAGACAGTCAAGAAGAACATGACCGAGAACGCATTATGAATGAACTGTAAATATTTAATTCCATGTCTAAATAAAATATATATGCTGGTGTTTGGCATATATAAAATCAAACATTAAAATGATTTTATCAAACATTAATTTGCATAAGGTATAGCTGACTGTAGAAGAGAATACTCTTAGTTACTGCTTGACAGAGATATAAACTAGGTATTAATGCTGAGTTGTAAAGGGTTATGATCGAGTGGAGCTCTTTCACCTTTGGTGAATGTGAATTGCAAGAGTTGCAGAACTCCAGTACTATAATTTGATGGAATTGCTAATAATGTCCTTGTGATAAAATTAATTGAAACTATTTAATGTTATGCTACAATTCATTATTTTTCCAATAACAGCACATTCAGAATAGTTTTATTCCTGATATGCCACACAATTTGTCAGCACATATATTTGAGCAGTTTCAGTTTTTAAGCTAAGCATGTGATATTAAGAAACTCGTGAAAAAATGTAGCGTTTGCATTACAGCAGGTTTCTATCAATTGAGGTTAACAAGACAAAGAGGACTGAGACACTGAGAAATACTTCTGGTCTGAACACTCCCTCATGATAAATGGGAATCACAAGTGCCAAGTGCAGTCACAGTACAGCTGATATAGTGATGAAGCCAAAGCTAAAAACAAGAAAACAAGAACTGAATAGTGAAAGAGTGCCCCAAAAGTGCTGTGTGCAGTAAATCTTCCAGTACTTCAGCTCAAGCACTGCAGGAAAGGTTCACATCAGTCTCCTTTAATATACATTTACACAAACTCAGGCCCGCGTGTAGCTTAAAAACTTCTACAAACAATTTACTAATTAAATAAAATTTTGTATTTAATAAAAGGGGTCCCTTTGTTGGGACCAAGAAAAAAAAACTGCTACCCCACCTCCTAATTCCCATGTAAAGTACTCTATATACATATAATGAAGTTAAACAAGATGCGTTTACATCTGCGATGACATGGCTGGCCGGGGTTCCTGTACATAGAGCTCTGCTGAACACTCGGCTTCTCCATGTGTGTTCTTGGCCACCACGGTGTAGAACCCCTCGTCGTCACTGCTCACATGGGAGATAACCAGCGAGTGCCGGCCACCTTCCTTTAGGATGCGAATGTCTTCGCTCTCTACCAACGGATTGTCTAGGAGAAGAAAACGCACACAGATATCTATGGTTCAGTCAGGTGCTTGACTAATGAATAACAGTTTCTGGTAGGCAAAAGTGTCATACCGAAGTGAGTCCAGGTGACCCTAGGTGGTGGCGTTCCGCTGACCTTGCAGTCAAATCGTGCATTTCGACCCTCAATCACCTCCAAAACATCCAGCTTTCGGGTGAACAGTGGCTCAACAGAGGCTATGACCTTCAGCTGAGCACACGAGGTGAGTTCCTCTGCAAAAAGGCAATCAGTATGATAATGAGTGCAATTCTATAATCAAAGGCAGTGTTTAAGTACTAATCTCAACCAGTTTCATTTCAGGAAAATCATGGCACCGCGAAAAAGATTAGTGCTCTGATTTAACTAAATTAAATAAATATCCAATTTAAACAGCAAAAGTTGAAATGCAAAACATTTAATTATCTAATCAGTACAAAGCACTCTGTTATAAAACCTGATAACCTGATAAACAATGGACAAAAGCCTGCATGCCCTACTTACTGCATGTACCATGACGTCATGTCTGGAGCTGCTCACCTTTGGCTGTGCTCAGTTTACAGGTGTATGTGCCGCTGTCGTCCTCATGCACCGAGTTGAGCAGCAGTTTGCACCTCTTTCCGTCGAAGTGCATCTTACAGTTCAGAAGTGCTGGCTGGATGAGCTTCCCATCTGACAGCCAGTCTACGTCCACATCCTGTGGTCCGATCACATGGCATTCAAACAGCACCGACTCCCCTGCCTTCACCGTCACATCCCTGAGAGGCCGCACTATGGCCAGACCGGTTTCTACAGGAGTGGCTGGAAGACGAGCAGAGAAGATACAGAAGGCAGAAGTTAAAGATGTTGTGTTGCAATTCCAGTCTCACACTTTGATTTGGAAAGCCAGGAGCCAACCTACCAGAATACATGGGCTTTGCAGGTCCATGGATAATGTGTCTATCATGAATAATTGTCCTTGTCAGAGCAAATGGACCCTTGGCTAAGAGCCTGAAAACTGTTAACTAAACCCCAGAGGCAAAGTAGATCTGGTCTGCTAATAGCCCGTGTTAAGGACCTTGCTTTGAGCTTAATGTATTTCTGTGAATTGTATCTGATTTTCAGGAAAAGAGCACCGCTCTCCGTTTTGGAATACATTGCATTGAGGTCTCTTAAAGAAGCAATACCCTTCTTTTCTTTTTCTCCAGAACATTATACATAATCACAGACGTGTCATACAGCATCATACCCTAACCCTAGCTACTGTAGGACGAAAGTCTGCCTACTTCCATTAACATAACTGGCAAGCGACAGAAATGATATCCAGCCTGGTATCTACACGCTCATAGCTAGTCACAATTTAAAAACCAACATACAGTACATAACAGCCTGTTTTTGGGAGGTGGAATGAAAACCCAGAAGAAACCCATACAGATGTGGTAGAACGTACAAAACTGTACACAACAGCTCTGCTCAGGATTGAACCGCAGATGTCTGTGGAGCCAAAATGACTCAATGCACCACCATGTTGATATTTTATTGCACTAAGTTGGAATACCTGCGCTTTATATGAATTTTAAAACTACCACACTGAACAGAACATAAAATAAATACACCACCATTGGTATCCTTACTATATACAGTACATACTTATATACTCAGCGAGTAGTATACGATTTAAAGTGCAGTCCTGAATAGTTCCGAAATGTTTATCCATGTGCCACTGGAGTCAAGACCAAATCACATTACTTCTGTGTGTTGCAGGCAATCTTATATTTCTAATAGAGAGGGCTTCTAATGTATAAATATTTATTTTGGCATAAGGTGATATACAGTTGTCCAGCCAGGAATGAAAAAACACAGACACACATACACACTGAAACATAGACGTATACACAAAGACAAATCTGATTCTTTGTCTTAACGCCATAATACAGATATGTGTGCAATAGCTTACACAACTAGAGATGACTGTGGACAAATACAAAACAATAAGTAAATAATTAAAACAATTAAACCTAACTGCATGTTAATCTTAATGTCCTTCACAATGTGATCATCAGTGGCAATCTGATATTTATTTTGTAATGGAATTCTGTGGTGGGGTTATTATTCATTGATTTATCATCTATACCACTTATCCTGTACAGGGTCGAGGGAGCCTGGAGCCTATCCCGGGATATTTTGGGAACGAGGCAGCGTACAGCCTGCCTGGACGGGGTGCCAATCCACTGCATATACAGTTCAGGTAATTTAGGAACGCCAGTTAGCCTAATCCGCAGGTCTTTGAACTGTGGGAGGGAACCAAAGTACCCTGAAGAAACCCACCAAGCATGCAAACTCCATGCACACCTGGCTGGGAATTGAACCCAGACCATGGAGGTGCAAGGCAACAGTGCTAACCACAACACCACCATGCCGCCTTGCGCAAGGAAACTCACCAAAGGGTTATTATCACTTGCTTCTTTTGGAGCGATCTGTATGATGATTCAATGATCGTTACTCTAATTTGATGGCACTGTGAAAGAAAAAGCACTCCAAAAAACCCCAAAGTTTTGATGTGTAATGTGTGTTTGGGAAGACAAGAGGCTCTTGCCCTTAATGAACCAGATCCTAGAGCAGATTGGCTATAATTAAAGCACACACAGTGAGAAGTAGGTCTTCCACACACATTTTGAAATATGGTCAACCTTATGGTGCGACTCCACAGGTATGAACATGTCCTATTATTAATATTAAGCTTAAACCTTTTGGGACCTTGTGCATGGGCTCCATCACACACTAATGAAGACCATGAAGTTCCCACAGTGTCCTAAAAATATCGATAGCGCAGTAGGAATGAGATTGAAATAGAAAAAAAAAAAATGCATTTATCAAGTTCATACTATGTCCAAGCCACACCAGGTTCTCAATGCGTTCATCCATTTCAATCAAACACGTGATCACCACATCCTATGAGATCAAACCGAGTTATTACTATGTCTGATAGGATTGCACCACGCGCTTATCACAGGCTTAGTATGTAGTGCTGTGTCCGGCGTGTTGGTGTAAATACCGCAACACATGCTGTGCTTTTCATCACAAGGAGACGGTGTGAGGAATTGGATCCAGTATACTAAAAATAATATATAATAAATAGACATGCTGCATGTCTGCCATAAACTTGTCTGCCATAAACTTTGTAAGCACTAGAACAACATAATATGAATTTAATGTGGCCCTCGACAACATGGCAGGGACCTTCTGTACCATGGTCATAGCACAAGCCTGAAGGGGTCATTGTGAGAACTCCATTGACGTAGCAACAACGCAGTGACGAACCAGTGACAACTCATTGAGAAGGCCATCCGATCTTTCCTATCTGCACCATGCTTGTAGTACGCAAGTGAAGTCCCTCAGAGGTGCTAATTACACAGTCGACTGGACGACATCGTCATTAATGCATCCTTATTAAGTTCCTCCTGTGTCTTGCTTCGATCACGTCCCCACCAGGCTTTTTTTGAACACGCCAAAAGAAGCACGACAGCTCCACGGCAAGGGAGATAATGGCACGTCTCTACCGGTTTCTGCTGCATTCCTGCCAAGTTGTACAAGTTATTGCTGTGTTCACTCAATTTTTTTGCAAACGTAGCAAAGGGTGATGGGTAGGTATGCTTTTAAACCTGCAGCTGACTATTTTAGGAAGAACATATCCATATCTTTATAATTGACTACAGAATTTTTAGACCTCAAAGGCTTCTGTAATTATAAATGAAAGATGATAATTCTGTGTTTATTAGGTTCCTGTGTTCATATTATAAGATAAGGACCTCACCTTTCACCTCTAATTTGCTCTCACACTGTTTGGTGCCGTACTCGTTGATGATCTTGCAGGTGTACACACCAGCGTCAGACTTCACAGCTGACTTTATTATCATCTCGCAGCTGCCATCCTCTGTCTCGCGGACAATGTGTCGAGGACCTGTTTTTATGGTTACTCTGTCCCTCAGCCTAGATATGACAGGGGAAAAAAAAAAACAGGATGTTCGATTATTCTGTACTGTTGTACATAAGAGTTGCAAAATAGAGCCATATAGTACTTATTAATATCATATCAAAAACATTATATATATATATATATATATATATATATATATATATATATATATATACACTGTAAAAAATAAATTGTACATTTTACGGTAAAAAACCGGCAGCTGTGGTTGCCAGAATTTTACCGTAAAAAATATGTTATTGCACTGTAAACAAATAACCGTAAACTTTACGGTAAAAAAACGGTGGTTGCCAGAAGTTTACCATAAAAAAAAAGGTAGCAACATTTTTGGTTGTATAGGATTACACTCATTATACTGTATATTCCTATGGATTAATTTTTTTTTTTTTTTTCGAGCCTGGCCAGGAATCAAACCCAGACCATGGTGGTGCAAAGCAACGGTGCTAACCACTACACTACTGTGTTTGTTGTGCAATTGTTGTGGTTGTTGGACTTCCTCGGTTTGCCCCGCATCCCCCGCACGACTTGCACTCCAACAACGACAACATTTGTTTAGCAAGCACAGCAGTGTAGTGGTTCGCACTGTCGCCTTGCACCGCCAGGGTCTGGGTTCGATTCCTGGCCAGGCTTGAAAAAAAACAAAAAAAACAATTGAAATCCGTAAAATGAGTGCAATTCCATACAACCTAAAAACATTGCTACCATATTTTTTACGGTAAACTTCTGGCAATCACAGCTGCCGTATTTTTACCGTAAAATTTACGCTTTATTTTTTTACAGTCCAATAACGTATTTTTTTACGGTAAAATTCTGGCAACCACAGCTGCCAGTTTTTTACCGTAAAATTTAAGTTTTTTTTTTACAGTGTATATATATATATATATATATATATATATATATATATATATATATATATATATATCATTACAAATTTGGGACACATCTTTGTTTTTGTTTAGTGTTTTTTTTTCTACATTCTACAATACTGGGGATTTAAAAAAATTATGAAATAACATGACACATATGGAATTAGGTAATTATGTAACAACAACCACAGTCAGTTGTTATTTTAAGACATGGAATAGTTCTTGCAACAACAGTATTGTCAAGTCCATTTGCTAAACCCATCAAGCACCATGATGAAACTGCCCCTCATGAAGACTTTTACAGGAAAGCAAGACCAAAACTTACATCTGTTGCAGAGGAGACGTTCATTTAGAGTTATCAGCCTCAAAAACAACCAATTAAAAAAACAGCCCCTCGGATTAGAGCCATTATGAAGGCTTTACAGAACAGAAGTAGCAGATACATCTCAACGTTAACTGTTCAAAGAAGATTATTGCATATTTGTAATGTCTTCAGCATTGTTTTACAATGTAGAAATAAATAGCAATCAGGAGCATGGAGATAGAAAGTGATCCCAACGTTTTGAGGGGTATATATAGGTTCCCGTTTTTTTCACTGTGTGTTCTGGTGTTCTGACACCTTTCATTTGGAACCAGCATTAACCTTTTCAGCTTGATGAGTTACAGCAGCTCTTCTATTGCATCAGACTCCACAGGCCAGCCTTCAGTTTCCTTGTCTATCAGTGAACCAATGGCCACCCATGACCCTGTTGCCGGTTCACTAGTCTTCCTTCTTTCCTTTGGTGTGCCCTGACAACTGCAGACTGAGAACATTCTACAGGAGCTGCAGTTTTGGAGTTGTCCAGTCAAACCAGTTGTCTAGTTGTCACAATTTGGCCCTTGTCAAAATCACTCAAATCCTCAGGCTTGCCCATTTTTTTTTCACATCGACTTACAGTAAGAAAAAAGATTTACTTGCTGCCTAATATGTCCAACCCTTTTCCTGGTGACACTGTAGAAAGACTATTGTAGCAATAGCTCCTGTGAAAATAATACTTTTTAAAGTGTTTGAATGACAGAACCTACCAATAGAGCATTGGTTTGGGCTGGCCAGTCATTCGGACAGACATGACGACTTCTTGTCCTTCAATGACTGTCTGATCTCCTAATGTAGCCTGGAAATATAATAAATACACACTTTATATGGCTGTTCTTCAAAGGCATATCATTTAACTATTAAAATTTAATATGATCATTCATTCACCTGAAAAGCAGGGGGCTCTTTAAAACGAGTGTCTATGATCTTTCGCGACTCAGGACCATGGTATGATGATCCTACGAAATCCATAGCCTCCTCCAGGGGGCTGAGGTACTCTTCATCAGAGGTGATGGGGCTACTGATGTCCATGGGAACACCCAGGTTGCCTCTCACATCTTGGCTAGGCTCTGAGGGAAAGACACCTAAATCTTAGCCAAGTGCTTATTTAAACTACAGCCAAAATTATAATGGGATAACGGTCTAATACCAGGTCACTGTACACAAACGACCACCAGGAAGAAGAAAGAAAAATATGCTGCCAATAAAAGGTTGGTTTTAAGGGAGAAAAAAAGCATTCAGTCATCAACCCCTGAACTTTGAACATGTTCCAGTCTGTTTAGGGCTTTAGCAAAAATACCAAAAAGACAGAATGAGTGTAATCTTAGTGGAAAGTTTATGAAAGCATGAAACATGGTTATGGAAGCTTTTCAATGTAAGAGTCAGAGGCAGTCAATGTTGTGGTGACGATAAAAAGCTATTTTCATAAGTGTGCTGTCAAAAACGATAACTAGGTCATAAGCATTGGATACAGTGGACCAAAACCCTAAAGCCCCAATTGAAAATGTTTCAGTTCAGAATTTGGATCAAATAAAAATGCGGATGGTTAAACATCACATGTCACATGGGTTACGTAGTACATTTGTGAATTACTTTATAAGTACTGGCTTAATATTCATACAGCATACTACATAATCTTCAGTGACCTTCTACTAATAATTTCACTACGATTCCCCCACCAGTGCCAGGCAAAACAACAACAACAACAACAACAACAACAACAACAACAACAGCAACAACAACAACAGCAACAACAAACAAACAAACAAACAAACAAAAAACTGAAGGGTAAAATAACACAAACTAGCACAGATTGTGCCAGATTCTACCCTGTCTCTGCCAAGTAGAATTTCAAATCTGATTTTGAAGAGAGGAGAGGATTGGAGCAACAGGAGCCTAAAGATGAAAAGGTTAAATAAAAAGAGGTCCATCTGCAGTGTGAATGGATGATAAGAGAATGTATAAGGTAATGCCAAATCCAAAATCTCAGTGTGACAGTGTGAAGATTCAGCTCAGTGGTTTTATCAAACATTGTCCATCTTTGGGATGGAATTGGACATGAAAAAATGAGCTCTGGGAATATAATGACTTATTGATTTTAAAATTTCTAAGTTGTTGATATATCAGGAGTTAGTACTAGTGATAGAAATAATAAGTCTCCCAAAGCATATTAATATTAAAAAAGTAATATTGACAGTCATTTGCAGTTTTCGCTAATATTAATTGGTATACTCTAAATAAAGAAACAACATAAATGATATATTAGATTAAAAAAAAGAATTGTAAGCATACATTTTAACAATTTAGTGATTTTTTTTTTTCCATTTTATTATTTTAAGTGATAATATGCAGTGACAGGTAATACCGTAAAACATAAAGGTGAAACTAGACTAAACATAAAAAAAATAAAAAAAGGATAAATATAATTTTAAGAGATAACTACTATAAAACATAATGTTTAATTGAATCCATAATATCACACACTTATCTAGATCCTAATCTAAAAATAAACAAACTTAATTATTCGTGATTATGATTTTCCAATTCAGATGCTATTTAACACTAAATCAGATGTGTTAAATTAGAAGTTTATTAATAATTATATAATGATTGATGTTAGAAATCATAATAATGTAAAAGAACATATGTAAATATGTAATAAATATGTAATATGTAACATTTTTATATATAAAATGTAAATATTTAGAATCTTTACAAATCGGCTTCTTTATATCCTTGGCCTACACTCTATAAATGATGATACACTCTATCTCATGATTGTTCATGAGAATAATAAAGAACTTTGGTTAATGTAATTGGCAAAACAGTGCCAAAAGTGTGTGAAGTGGTTTTACTGCCAGAAAGCCCACGTTGTTGGGTTTGGAGGGAAGATCCTATGGGCTTGCAGTGGGAATAAATAGACAATAGCACATACAGGGTTCTGCTTACCCCCTTGTCAACAGTATATATTACAGAGACCAGCATGTGATTTTCACTCTAAAGCTAGGACATTCATAAAGCAGCCAAACACTTATTACTAGCACATTACCTTTTTGTAAACAATAAGAAAACCATGAAAATGAAGAAATAATAAGCAAAAACAAAACGAAAGCCAAGCCAAAGTCAATAATATAACAACTGATTATTCTAACATTTTCAATTACTATACCTTTCTTTAATATTATATTTAGTTTTAGAATAGTCTCAAACTTACCTGTGCCACTGGGGGCCATAAAAATGCAGAGCTGTGTTTAAAACCATTTACAACAATGGTCTCTTTTTGTCTTTGCCTTCATTTAAAAAAAAAAATATTAAAAAAATCACTTGGAGAAGTCCTTCCAAGCAGCCGTGCATACACACAAACACACTATAAATGCAGAGCTCCTCCTGGCTCCCATTAAGGACTATTTCAGTAGAAGAGACAGCCATACCATGTCTCTCGTAGCAACCATCCTATTTATATATTACAGTATGCTGTTCAGCCCTAACAGAGGCAGTATGGTGCCATTTCAGATAAATTGATACTATTGATACTAACTGTGAAGGCAAGATACAGTCATGGACAAAGGAAACGTTGCACTATGTTTCTATTTTACATACAGTATATACGCAAGACTACATGAATTTATTTTTTACATTCTAGAACAATTCAGATTTTTTTTTAAACTATGAAATAACACATATGGCACTAGGCCATAGTAAGTAGCTAAGTAACAACAACAACAACAACAACAACAATAGCCAGTTGTTATTTTAAGCCACAAACGTCAGCTGTTCTGGAATAGTTCTTGCAAGAACAGTATTGTCAAGTGGAAACTGTCTCATGAAGACCATCCTAGGAAAACAAGACCAAAACTTCCCGCTGCTGCAGAGGAGACGTTCATTTAGAGTTACCAGCCAAGCTCAGATTAGAGCCGTTATGTATGCTTTACAGAGTATACTCAAAAGAGACACACATCTCAGTATCAGCTGATCAAAGGAGATTATGGCATATGTTGATGCCTTCAGTGTTGTTTTACAGTGTAGAAAGAATACTAGCAGAGAAGGTGTCACTGGAATGATTTAACTCGATGCAACGCAAGCATACATCACCCGGCTGTTTGGAGATGCCAGGAATACCATTTCCAGGCTATGGAACAGATTCCAAACAACATATGCCACTGCTGATTGCACGAGGTCTGAAAGGTCAAGAGTGACAACCCTAAGACAAGATATACTATTCTGATGCCATCATTTGAGAAATCATACAGATAAAGCCTGCCACTATTGCTGCTGGTATTCCAGGGTTACACAGGATAATTCATCAAGCTATTCAACTGGCTGCAGCTAGACTTGCTGGACGTGCAAGCAGGACATGTCATGGGCCAATGTTGGTTCTACGTCACTGTATGAATTTTAGATTTCTGCTGCTGATGGACATGGCGATTTTTTTTTTTTGTATAAATAATTTAACTTTCTTATTTATTTGACAAAATAAATTTTGTAATAAATCTATATATGCAAAATTTCTTTTGTCCGTGAGTATATTTAGTTCTAAATACATTTGGCCCATAAGGTAAAACATACAGTAGTGCCATATCACTTGCAAATGCCTTAGGGGTCAAATTTACCAATAAGAAAATTGGATCATCACCAGATCAATATACATATACAGACAATAAAGTAAAATTCAAACAGAACTGCAGTGATGCATTGCCCCAGAGATTCTAGTCTTATCTCGGCTGATTTTATGTAAATGTTCCAGCAGGCTATTATTCAAAATGGGATGGATATAAAAAAAGACTGTAACGGAGAATGAAAGATGAATTTTAATAGGAAGACGGACAAATTGTATTTTAACTCCATTCAAGCAGAATCACTATGCAGATGATCATGACTGCATTTCCTGACAATTTGCTTTGCAATTTAGTTGTATTCTATTTCACGTCCGTTTCCTTACTCATTTTACTTTATTTATGAACTGGTTTACCTTATGTGACACTTTTTTTTTTTCATAAACACGGCAACATGTATTTTAAAAGCTGCATAATGAATTTGACAGAAGCATCTTTTCTGCAGTTAATTAATGGGGATCGAGTGCGGATGTCATTTAGACAAACACTCCGTAATGAGAGCTGCTGCGAGGAGCTGTGGTGGTTTCTCTGCTTCAGACAAATCTTGTGAACATCAAGGTTAAATGAGTTCTAGAGCTGTGTTGCATCAGTTGGTGCGTTTTCAATTCGTCCAGCTGCTTGTGCGCATTTCTATAAAATCTGCACCAACAAAACAGCAAATAAAAGGAACACAAACAGTAAAATAGGAAAGGTTTAGTGGGTGTGGCTGTGCGATCTTCAAACAACAGTCTGCTATTTGCTATGGTTGCTATGGTAACTATTGCTATGGAGCTAAGGATGGCGAGTGAAGGGAGAGAAGGAGGGGATGCAAGAGATGCACAGATATGAGGCTAGAGAAAGAAAGCAATGAGCTTACTTAAATGGAAAGTGTCAGTAGAAAGATAAACAGGAAAGCATTCAATCTAAATTAGTAACTAACTCCCTCCAGGGATAAGTTTATCACCAGCACTGAGCTGCTAACCCAGACCTGTGGGAGCGTAGGTTGGTAAAAATGACTCACTCTTTCGTCCTTTAATCCCACTAAAATAACCAGAGGTGCTAAAATTCCCCACATCACTTTCCAAAATGCCTCCCCCTCAGCAGGGAATATAAAAAGTACTAAGCTCTGAGGATCAATGATGTAATGGTATGTCACCTTTCTCTGCCTTTCAAATAGTCTTTATTTCATGAATACACAAGAGAAGAAGAAAAAAAACGAGAGAGCTGGAAAGTAGAAGGAAAAAGCTGAATATCCTTTAAAATGTGTTAACAAAGACCGCTCGAAAACCCGGAAAGAAGGATTAAAGATGCCACGCTTCTCTGTGGGGTGCTCGATACACATCAGTGTCAGACTTTCTAAATATATTAGTGATGAGATTTCTGACTCCAGGCTAGTGTCAGAAAAGGGGCTTGTAATCATGTTATGTTCTGGATAAATCATACCAGAATAAAGAATGTAGTGTATCATACAGTAATGTCTCTTCCTCGGCATCAGAAAACACAACTTTAATGGGGTGAACATCATGCATGACAGACCTAAAGCTAAGCACTCACCTGGTTTGATGAACAAGGTGGCACTGCAGGAAGCCTTGCCCACCTCGTTTGTAGCTGTTATGGTATACGTGCCAGCATCACTTGGCTTTGTCAATTTGATAAAAAGAGAGTGCCTCTCTCCCTCCACCTTCACCACATGTGTGGGACTGTTCTTTATTTCCACATTGTTCTGCATCCATGTCACTAATAATAATAATAATCATAATCATAATCATAATAATAATAATAATAATAATAATAATAATAATAATAATAATAATATAATAATAATAATATCTCATCATATAATCCTGTTTATATTAAGTGACTGATTTTAGTCAGCATAAGACACTAACTTGTTTTTTTTCCTTTAAAAAATAATAGAAATAAAAAAAGTTCAGTGGTCACAAGACACTACTAAAGGTACAGACAAAATTAAATAGTCCGCAGTTATGTCAGACAATCAAGTGTGTTTTTGTTTTGTTTTGTGGTCATCAAAAGGCTAAAAGGACGAACTTGCCTTCAGGGAGAGGATTGCCAGTGATGATGCACTTGAGCACAACCTCAGCACCAGAGGATGCTACCATGTCCTGAAGAGGAAACTCAAACAGTGGGGCCTCTAGAGGGTCTTCTTCTGCTGACACGTAGGAGTCATCAGAAGATTCTGCAAAGATACCAAAAGTATAATCATGTTACTGCGGCACAAATATACAGTTATTGTGCGGAAGTCAATAATGAACCACGCCTTATTTCTCTGTACTTTGCTTCCAAAGACGCAGACTTTTTTTTTTTTTTTTGGTATATAGTCTTGGGGAATAGCTCTCCAAACTTCCTAAAGGACTTTTTGTTTTTAATTTTTGACAAGTTTCTGGCTCTCGTTTTTCAGTCCCTCCCTGTACGTGACCAGTTTTAGAGGAATGTTTTCTGCTTGTTATGGCACACAGGAACCTATCAATCATTCAAGCATAAAAACACCTAAATTAATATAATTAACCAGAGAGAAACAGGTGCAGATTCAGACAGATGATCAGGTCGATGATTAGTATACTGGTGATGCTGGATGCTGAGTGGTTGGAAGAGACGAGAGGGGAAATGAGGTTGCTGCTGAGGTTGTAACAAACATACACAACTCATTTTACAATGTATCTTTAGGGACTTTGCAACCTGTCACAGTAAAAGATTTGTTCCAATTTCTTTAAGGTATAATCTACATTAAAGAAATTAATTAAATCAATCTACATAATTAAATGTAATGTGAAGGAAGTAAACACATAATTTGCACAGTACTGCATTTTGCATTTATATTTGTTATTTGATGGACACATTAGTCCATAGCTTTTTTCAAAGGGCCTACAGTGGCAGATTGGCAGTAGTTGGATTTGAATTCATAACCTTCCCATTAGCAGTCCAGAGCCCTAAACGCTAACCGACCACTGGCCTAAGCACAACTTTCCATTAGCCACTGCTAACCGCACTTTAAACATGCTAGGCTAAAACTTATTATGTTCACTATTAACGCTGGAGGCATTTGCAATCATACACCTCTTATAAGTTTTTTTGGGGCCAAGTCTGTGATACATGATTTCTGATCCACACTGACTGTTCCTTTTTGGTCTAGTCCTAAAACATTCCTATAAAATAATACATTGACCAATTGCCAGGACTCGTGTAGGATCTTAATAAGTAGGACTTGAGCAAATTGCTTTCGGTCTGAATAGGGCTGTAACTAGAAAACAAAATCTTGTCGAGGCAGAAATTCAATATCTCACCATTGTCAGAATATGCCCTTTAGGCGTTTAATATTTTAAATCGCATACAACTGCACACAAATGTTTGGGTAAATAGAAATAATTTACGAACAAACACAACACACCCACCTAATTCAGGAGACATGGGTCTTTGTTTACGTCCCCTCCCTCTCACTCGCTGAGGTTTCTCCTCTTTGGAAGTGGCATTTTTGCTTGTTTTCATGTGAGCAGATACAGATGTTTCTGTCTCCATTGGCTCTTCTTCAACAATAATCTGTGGGATAGTGAGCTTTAGGGCTGGTGCTAGAGGAGTCACATCTATCTCCATTTTTTCTTCTTTAGAGGAGGTGAGTGAGACCCTTGGAGGTTTATGAGGTGGTGCCTGGACAGAACACTCCTGTACTGCACTGATTTCACCTTGCACAAGAGGACTTTCAGGTCTTCTGTCCAACTTTCTCAGAGTGATCTCTATGGGTGTTTTTCTGTGTACAGTTTCATCCTCTATGTGGACTGGAGTAACTTCCTGAGCATGACCTACTCTCTTGACGAGTGGGCTTGCAGGTCTCTGTTCTACCTTGCGTAATGTCATCTCCAGGAAATTTCTGGATGGTGACTCTGCTCTTGTTCTGCAAGGTGAGCGTGGTTGCTCATCGGTTTTAGAAGTGATTTCCTGAACTGGTGATCGTCGAAGTTTCTCCGCAGCTGGACTAGGTCCACGCATTATTCTTGGAGACCTTTGTCCAGGTAACTCAGATGGTGACATGCCTTCTGGAGGTGAAGGCTCCTCTTCTTTTTGGTTAATTTTTTTAGCTGTCATGGGTGACCGCTCTTGCACAACGTGTTCCTGTAAGACTGACTCCTTTTGCTGAACTAGGCGCGTTTGTACCTGTGGTAATTTCTCTTTGGTTTGCTCTTTTATTTTCTTCTCTTCTTCCTGCTGAGCACGCTCCCGGTCCTGTAGCTTTTGAAGCACCTGGGGTGGAATGGGCTCAAGTTTTCTCGTGGGCTGCCTGCCCCTGTGAAAAGTGGATAGCTGTTCAGTAGAGAAGGACTTCTTCATATGTGGTTTCCCCACAAGCTTTTTGATTCGCTGGAGCTCCTCAGTAAACCTGTGCTCAATGTCTTGCACTTTCTGGGAGTACCGAGGTCTGTCTTCCAAAGAAGCAGCTCTCTGTCTGAACACAGATCTTCTCTGCTCTGCATCTGCCTTTAAAGCTTCATGTAGGTCCTCCTTGGAACTTTCTCTTGAGATTCCTAAACGACTTCCTCCATCGTCAGAGTCAATGGAAGGAGCTCTGTTAAACCCAGCCCAAGAGCGCCCAGAGATCGACCCCTCAGGATTGTCTATGCTTCTTCTGCGCTCCTCAAAAACTCTCACTCTTTCGAAGATCTTGGAGCTCGGCCGTGTTAGCTTAGGAGATGGACGGGGGGTCAAGTCCTTCCGGGAATAATCACTGACAGGGGTCTGGGGTCGAGAGTCCTGTGCACTGGTCTGGGACATGGCTGAAGACTTGGGTTGCTTAATCTTTTCCTCAAACTCTCCTGGTACTGTGTCCTGGTACTCACTTGGCACAACGGCTTTCTTGCGTGGGGTCAAGGGTGTGGGGGGTCCTGAACCAGACCGGCCAAGCATGGGAGAAGTGGATGAACGGATTATTTTAGGGGAAGGGGGAGGGAGAACTTGTGGGGGAGATTCCCTCAAAACGTCCTCAGATTGGCTCCTGAAAGAAGGCGATTAAGGGAAATGTTCTGTTAGACTATTGGGTTAATAAAGGGGAGGAGCCCAGCTATTTGGAAGAGGACAGGGGGCCAGAAAGGCATTTTGTCTTGGGAAAACAATGCATGTGAGAGAAAATTTGCTGAGATTTAACCATTTCAGTGTCTGTGTGTTTGGGTGCAATATTGGGTTTAAACTTTGAAAATGGCCCAATTTTAAGGTGGGTAAAGAAAGAAAGAAAAAATGCTATCTACGTCAAGGACATAGTAATCAGATCTACTCTAATTTGTTTCTATATAAACATTTTTGGTTAAAACTTGTGAGTGAAAGTAAAAAAAAAAAAAAAAAGATATAAATATAAAGAAATAGGAGTGCCTTTTACATTGGTCTTGGGGTGACAGTCAAGACCAAGGCTAACTCTGCCCGAATAAGCAAGTTATCTTTCATCACAGTAGAACCAAATTAAATCAATTCAATTTAATTTACAATACACCTCACTGTGTGTATTTAGTAGCGTCAAATTCAATGGAGCCTACTAGCCAATTCCTTCCAAAAACACTGGACTAGACCACCTTATAAGACTGGATATACACATCTGTAGGTCACATGTCACTGCTATAGCTGAGAAGGAATAGTTGCAAATTATTATTCAGGAACAGCATTTAAATAATTAAGACTGCACTTAGGAGGCTATGAAAACGTATTCACAGCATGTGCCTACTGACAGTAATCTGACTGTTCAAAAACATATTTACTGTATTTTTTTTTCAGGCTAGAGGCTTCCTTCCCAGCCTGCAGATGTTTAGACTTACTTCTGTATGAGATATCCAGTGTGAAGTACTGCATGAACATCACCCAAGCAGTGTCAAAACCATGCAAAGGAACATGATCGTGCAAGAATCTGGAAAAATAACACTCGGATGCTCTTTATAGTGGGTTGTGTTAGTGCAATATGAAAAATCCAGCAATTAGTAATGGCACCCTAGCTATTTGGCCTGTTTTCTCTTTTTTGTTCTTATACAGTAATTTATGTTCTTATAATATAATTTTCTTTACATTTTCATTAAAATTTGATCATACTTGTCCAATGACATTATTCATAATTATTGAAAAATAAAATAGGCAAATTACCAAGATGTGGTTCTTAGTTAAAATTTTATTTCAGATATCAAATGTACAGTTTTTACGATGAGAATGACTATGTTAGGTGATGCCTGTATTATTTTGTGCTTTATGGTCTATCTATCAAAAATCAAAATAATTATTCATTGCCATATGCCATAGCTGATGGATCAATATATATATATATATCCATTTGCACCAATGTTTTTATTACAGTAGATTTAAATATGTTTATAATATATATATATATATATATATATATATATATATATATATATATATATTAATACGTTTGGCATAAAATGCATGCAAAAAGTCAAGCTGAAGCAATCCTTTAATAAAAAGCATGCAGAGAAATCAGAGAACCTAAAAGGGCCGATGGCACCTCACACAAACAATATGATGCAAATAATAGCAACAACCACAAGTTTGTTTTATTTTGCATCTATTGCTGTGGAGGTAGAAAATATAGAAAATAGGCAAAATAGAAAATGCACATAGAAAATGGGGGTCAAAGGAAAGTATGAACTAAAAGAAAATAAATCTAGATGAGGCACAGAAAAGGCAATAATTGTGGGCAAGGGAAGGTGGCACTTAATTTAATCAAATGTATTTCTGTAGTAAGTTACAGTCTAATGTGATGAAAATGGAACGGCTAATAACTGTATCCCCAGGATCTTACTAATTCAACCTGATTTGAGAAGGTAACAACAAATGCACCATATTCTTTTTTTTTTTAAAGGGTCATTATAATATTCCTAATATTTTGCAGTACAGTGATAGAAGATGTGCACTGACCAACAGGAAAAGGGCACATGTTGGCTGGCACGTTACATAGCACAAATCTGACACAGGATCATTGGCTGGTAGGTTTAAAGGCCAGGTCTGTAGCTGGGTGATGAACTGTGATTTCTCTGTGTCTGCCAAGGTCAAGTAAGATTTAGACAGTAGACAGGAAAATGACCAGCCTGCCATCACTTTCTTGGACAGCCGACATGCTCCATGAAACAAATGGCAAGATGTGAAATGAGATATACTTATATGTGTATATAACAGAAACTAAAAGATGAGCATGAGCCTGGAGTTAAATTGCTCAGATCTTATAAGAAAGTATTGCTAAACCACTGTCTGTACTGTGATGAAATGTACATATTTACTGAAAATATTTTGCTGGCCATTGATGATGTTTAAATTGGTTTGGAATGGGGCAGGATAGTTGGAGTCCTAGGTGCTGTTGTATGTATCAGGGGCCCTGGCTCTAACATGGCTGTGGGATGGTGCTGAGGAGGAGGGACAGAATCAGATCATCTAATCTAGTCTTTCTTTTTCTTCTACGCACCACATAACAACTGCAAACTGATCAAGCACCCACATGTAGAATGATTTGTGTGCTGGAAAAGATTTTCTGCTTTGCCACTTTCCTAACAACACTTTCGGAATTACATAAGGGTGACAGTTGCAGCTGAAAACCAAAACAGCCCCGGCGCACTTGGCTTGCATCGGCGCAGTATCGGCTCATTCCAACATCGTCATTGTTTCAGTTTACTGAACCTCCACCTGTGAATGAGTCACATCTAATTGTAATAGGTTGCAGTGGGTTGATCTGAACCTCATCCAAATGTGGAGAGCCTTCTCTCTCTCTCTCTCTGTGTCTCTGTCTGTCTGTCTCTCTCCCTATAGACAAAGAAATTAAGGGGTCACACTCTGGGATCTGGTCTGAGTCACCAACCCTCGTCAGCACACACACACACAGGGCTCCATGTCACAGCGAAGGCCTCCTGTGGACTGTTGGCTGTTTATGGATGTTTTGCAGGGTATTATTATTATTTGCTGTTTATATTGTGGGGCTGCTGGAGTTATGAATAGTTTAATCATTTGCGATCGCGGGAATGCTTTGTATTACAGGGGAATAGAAAAAGTCCTTCCTCTGTAGAGACTGAACGTGCTACCATAGTAATCACTAGCTAATGACACACTTTCCTCGGACCCCCACACTGGCCGCGACAGATTGGCACGGGACGCCCGGATCAGCGGCTCGACCCCTAGGTGCCTGATGTGGGTGGCCGTTGGCTCCCGGCCGGTGCCTTGCCTGGCGGCCTGTGGCCCTGCTGCTCTTGATCCCAGGGACTGCATCTCTCTCTCCACCACTGTGTTTTCACCGTGACCACTCGCACCTGATGCCACATCCATCATCCGCTCACCTGCAGAAATCATAAAATGAGAGTAGGAAGGTTGTGAAAGAAACCTATACGTACACATGATGGTATACCACAGTCAGTAGACGCTGTGGCTCAATCTCATCATAGAAACTGAGAAAATGCAATGCAACACTTTGCATTGCTGAAGATCAGATTCTAAGTAGACATTAATTCAAGCTGCAAAGTTTATATTGTGCTCATTCTGATCTAATATAGTTTCTCTAGCAATAACTTACACAGAGGCGTGTGCAGAGAAACCTGTAACCATTTATATTATGAAATTCTTTGTCAGGAGATGTTTATTTAGCATTATGTAACAGCCAGTTGTGAAAAAAAAAAAAGTTTGCATGATGTTTTTTTCACTTATTTAAAAAAAAAGGTTTGCATGACGTTTTTTTTTTTTCACTTATTTTATATTACACTTAAAAAATGGAAAAGAAAACATAATGATAATGGAACTAGTATCAGTAATTATTAACACTCCTTTTGGCAGATATCGCAGCTTGAAAACTAATTTTGTAGAAAATTAGGGGGTTTATTTGTTCTTGTTTAATAACTTTTCACCCACACTTCTTGGGCTGTCTTGCACTTTACCTACCTACATTTCAGTGATGTTGCAGTTAGGAGACTGTGATGGATATTCAACAAACTTCAGCTTTTCTATGACATATACAGTAACTTTAAGGCACAATGACTTCAGCAACCTTGTTTGATAAAGCCACACAGTTTATCTAGCTTCTTTGTTAATGATGCTTAATGGGCTCTTCTTTCTACAGCTGATTCTAGCCAGGTTTTAGAAGGTTTTCACTATTCTAACGTGCATTCATATACATTCATTGATTTCACAATACAGTATGAATAAATGTAATTCCATTATGTTAGGAAAAAAGGTAATTATATCGCGTTATGTGGCACGGTGGAGTAGTGATTAGCACTGTGGCCTTGCACCCCAGACCTGAGGCGAGGATCGAGGCCTCACACCTTTAGAGTTTGCAAGTTCTCCCTGTGCTTGGTTGGTTTCCGCCAGGTACTCCGGTTTCCTCCCAAAGTCCAAACACTTTACAGTGGCTTCTTGGCATATTCCTGTAATGTGTGGATGAATGTGTGCCCTGAGATGGACTGGCACCCTGTCCAGGGAGTACCCTGCCCCATGACCTTAGTTCCCTGGGATAGGCTAAAGGCTTAGCGGTATACTGTAGAGAATGAGCATGCTGTTATGTAAGTAATTGTCATAAGAATTTATTATTATTATTATTATTATTTTATTTTTTTTTAGAATTTTCATACTCATGTAGTATGGAAGTTTCCTAATTACTGCATAAACCTGCACCCTTATATAACTGAAAAAGGCCAATTAAAAAAGTGCCAGATTTAAATATGGAGAGGCGATGCAAATATTGACTGAGAAATCTTGTTTCATTACTGTAGTATACAATTATATTGGTCTTTTACACAGTAGCTTAATTTTAGCCTTTCATTTATGATGAAATGTTTGTGCTATTTTGCATAAAAATGGAAATGCGAATGTGAATGCATTTAAACGTTCATTCTGCTTTATCATAACCACACCTGCAGAATAATCCTTCGTCGTTTATGTCTGTTAGATAAAACCTAAAAAAGCTCTGGCATTTTTGCCGGAATTCACGAAACCTGGTATTATTATGCTCAGATTGCATGCAATTTGCGGAATGCTTCATAAAAATAAGATGAGTAGGTGCATGACATTTTCAGCAGGCTCTGTGGTAGATGGCATCCCCTCAGCAGGGACCGGGTTTCTCACAGCCTGGTTCGATGCGGTGGGCAGGTGCAGCTTGATGCAAGCAAAAAAAAAATGGGAGGCAAATATAAAGGGCAAACATCCTTCAGATTTGCAGAGAAAAAGTCTCCGCCCACCGGTCCACCGTTCTAAGGCATCAAATCAATCTGAAATGCATCACTCTACGGGAAATCTCACTGCTTGACACGTTTATTCCCTCCATATTTCTTCAGCTGTAAATTGTGGGTGTTCATTATCTAGACAGTCTTGAGAGGCGGTTTTCATAGCAGTTGGTGTTAGATAGTTGGGAGACAATACATCCCATCACTCGCTATTGAGCTTACTAGAGGAAAGTAATTTGCCAGAGAAAAAAAGGAGTCTAATGTGATTGTTTACAAAAAAAGGCAAAAAAAAAAAAAAAAAAAACCACCCATACCTGATTAAATACTACAGTCCACCAGCTTGCATATCATATCTATTGTACACTTCAGTGACCTATTTTAGTTTGGTTGAAGAAATGCTACTTTCTTCTAATGTAAGAAATAATTTGCTTCTATCTGAAAGCACCCCAAATGAACACCCACTCCCTCTCCCCAGGGGCTGCTGGGACAGCTTTTCCCATAATGTATAATGACAGCAGAAAGTGCCACTGCCAAGATCCTGCAAAGTGACTGAACAGAATGGCAGAATAAGCTTCTCGCTTCTTGCTGCTGTCCTTGTAAACATGTAAGCATTCTTTTTGTGTTGAGAATAACACCGTTGGAATCAGCAGTATAAGGGTCTTTAAAAATGTTGCTGAATGCAATACACACATGCTGAGAGTTAAGAGGTGGATGATTTGGTGATGTGCCAATATATACAGTATGTGCGGGTACACACACACACACACACACACACACACACACACACACACACACACACACACACACACACACACACACACACACACACACACACACACATTATTTGACATAATAATGCTAAAGCCTTATGCCTAGCATTGAGGATCCTTTGGGTAATGTGGGCTACAAGATGCCGACTTTGTGGCTCGGTCTTGTTTATCCGGCACATTCCATGGGTGCTTGATCAGATTGGAGTCTGGGGAATTTGTATGGGGGAGAGGTAGGCAGTCAGGCTCTTTGGCTACAGGGCCAAGTGTGTTCAGGTGCCTTTCTCTCTCAGCCAGCATTGACTTTTTTTTGGTGAGTTGTGCTACATTGGCTTTTCTGTGGTATTGGACCAGGCGGGCTGGCTTTTGGTCGCCACAGGCATGGGTCTTCTGATTAGACACATGTGAGCCATAACGTCAACACATTCTTATTACTTATGTTATATCTTTTCTTTCTTTCTTATTTCTTTCTCTTGAATAATAATAAGACAAAAGAAAATTCTGAATTCAATCTGAAAATTTTACTTTTGACTATCACAAAGCACTGAGATTGGAGATGTCTTCCATAACATTTAAAAACACCTGTTAGTGAGGCTAATCAGAAAAAACTTCAGAGAGAAGTCTATTGATTGAAGTTTGACGTTTACTGCTAGAGAGCATATAGATTGGATTTTGGAGCAATGGAAAAGGTCATGTAGGCTGATGGGTCTAGATTGACTCATTTCCAGGGCGATGTGGGTGCCAGGGTAAGGAGGGAAGTGCATTAAGCGATGCACCCATCATGCATAGTGGAGACTGTTGTTAGTATTTCCTCTGTTCCCGTCGAGAGGTCGCCACAGCGGACCATCCGATCCAGTGGCTGAGGTTTGGGCATTGATGGAGGAATTGAACCCGGGCTATACACATATACACAGTATGTATAGGAGTGTAGTGTACATGCCTCTGGAGGCAGTGTTATGATCTGCGGTTGCTTCAGTTGGTCAGGTCTAGGCTCAATCAAAAAAGTCAGCTCATAACCTGAATGTATTGAATGATCAGGTTATCTTGAATAGAGTTTTTCTTCCCTGATAGCACGGCCATATTCAAACAGTGGTTCTGGGAACAGGAGGAATCATTTACACACACAAATTGGCCACCACATTGAGAGATATAATCAATGCTACAGGGAATCGAATGAAATCTTAGAAAGTGGGACTTTTTTTTTTCCGGCAAGGCAGTCTAAAACACTAAATGCTCTTGACTATAAAGTATATTGCGGTTTATAAGCAAAGTGTTACATGAAACGCTACTTATTCGTGATACTTATTTTCTTGTGGGTGTAACGTATCGATTTTATCTCCAGACAGACCGATGGCAAAGCAGCACGTATAACTCAACCTCAGGTTCTGATGTATGTGTGAGACACGGCGATAAGACATCCTTGGATATTTTATATTGCTTTAGGCTTTAAAGGATTCTGAGGGTTAATCTAAGACCTGCGTGCAGGGGAGATCGATAGCAGCAAGCACATCGAAAACCAAGCGAGAAAAAGAAAGCAATTTATGGGATCTTCAGTCTAACCAAAAGTCATATTTTTCATAAATATATGTAAATAAATGACATTGATGACATTATAAATAAATGACATTGAAAATCTTTCACAGGGACTGTAATAAACCATGAAGATCCTACAACAAACACAGAAAAGACTCAAACGTGTCTTTTTTTTTTTTTCGGGTGTCCCTGCCAAGGGGTTGCGATATAATCCACACACAACTTGGCGCAGGTTTATACACTTGATGCCCTTCCTGATGGAACCCTCCCATTTTTCAGGGACCTTCACTGCAGAGTACTGGATGTGCCAACCCACCAATGGTGAGGCTCGATTTTCAGATCCTTAAATCGACCACCTACAGCCTTAGCCATCTGAGCCACCTAATGTGCACTTACTATACTCATTTATAATATAAAATAAGAAATTTATAATACATTTCTTATTGGACCAGATACGCTGTTTTTGTTTATTCTCTGTCTTTCGATTCTGTTGTTTGTTGTCATACATTGTTTTCCCTCTTCCGCTTCGGTTTTCTATCCTGTTTAAGCGGCTTTGCTATTTGTCTGGCCGTGCCTTGTAATTAGGAATTTGTATTTGTAATGACTCGTCAGGTTAAATTAAAGGTTAAATAAAAATAAAATAAATAACAAAATATGTGTGTGTGTGTGTGTGTGTGTGTGTGTCCTTTGTGAATAGAAGAGGCGGTGTGAGGTGGGCCGTGTGTGAAGAGTGGAACGTAACAATGATGTTGGTGAAAAGAGTGTAATTACCTGCAGGGACACGCTGGGAGGTCTCATCTGGATCGCCTCTGCCTCCGTCTTTGGTCTCCATCTGAGGCTCGGCTGCTTCGTCCTCCGTGGTTTCAGAGTCTGCGGGCGAGAAACAAGCCAATCAAGCTGAAATCTAAAACCTGGCAGGCTGAAATGATGAGTGCAATCAAGTAGGAAAATAGATCCAGCAAATGAAATTAACTCTACAGCTGAGGCTGCTCTCTGTTTTCTGTGTGAGCTTCCTCTGTCTAGGAGCTTACTTTGTCCCAGTCTTGTCATCAAAGAAAATGAATCAGAATAAGACAATTTACAGATTTGATCTAAATTTCTGAAGTGAGCAATATGCAAGAAAACCAAAAAAAAAAAACCTTCATAATAAACCGAGTAAAGGAATGAAAGTGCAGGATGGATTTTTAAATGGGAGATAAAGACCTATAAAATGAGATAAAAAAAAAAAAAGATGCGAGAAAAGTGAGAAAAGGCCATTACCATAACTCTGTTTCCTGCACGAGCGAAATACTTCGCTTCCATAGCGGCAGAGAGGAGAAGAAAACAGGAATGCACTGTTACTATAGAAACCAGTCCCACCCCCAGTGAATCAGTCACACACACTCCCAATCCCTGTTTCTTTTCTATCTTTAAAAAAAAAAAAAAAAAAAAAATTATGCTGAGCATGCATTAATTTTCTAACGACACGGTCACTGATAGCCTTCATGCTGACACGCAGGGGTCTGAATCAGAACGGTGTTACATCTTATTACATATTATGTTTTAAGTAGGATAAACAGAAGAAATTAGAACAAACAAAAAAAAAAACTATTTATCTACATCTGTCTGGTAAGTGATAGATGCTATACAGCATATCCTCTCTCAAACGTTCGATCATTCTCAGGAAAAGACCATGATACGGATCTCAGTCACTGGGTTTATTCGGGTATTTCCTGCAGGATCGTTTGTCCACACTGGAAGCAGCTATGAAATAATAAAACGCTACAGTGCTTTTATTGCCCGCTCTAAAGTTTTAGAAGAATGCCATCAACACTATGGCATGTAAAGAGACAAAAAGTCCAAACACTTTATGTTATGTCCCGTTAAACACGTTATAAAGTATGATCAAATTATATAAAATTAATTTGACTATTAATCATAGGATTGATTTGGATTTCGTTGTAAAGAAAGTAACTCTTTTTTTCTTTTCTTTAAAAGAGCAGATAAAGTGCAAGTCATTGAGCGAAATTATTCATTATTCATTATGAATTAGGTCTCGTCGTGTATGTGTCGACTAAATTGAGGTATTGTCAGCTCTCACTTCATCAGAGCGCTCTCCGACAGATGCCAGAATTCTCTCTATTGCATGACTGCCCTTTCTTTCTTTCTCTCTCTCATTCTCTCTCTCTCTCTCACACACACAAACACACACACACACGCACACACACCACAAATGCAATGAAAGAGGCACTAACATAATAATCCCATCCCCATAACATCCAAGTACAACACAAATGAAAAACGATCATTCAATTCAACAAAAAGCAGATTTATTATTATTTTTAAAATATATAAAACATCAGTCATACACTGTGACAGCTCACATAGTAACACAAACGTGGTCAGCGTTAAGATAAAGGATGCTTCTTGGAGAAACTGTAAACACGGCGAAGCTCATTATGGTGACAAGGATACATGATTCGTCATTATCTCATTATCTGCTATGCACCTGTATCACAGTAGTCCATAATCATATATGGTCGATTGGAAGATTTCCAGCAGTGGCACAATAAGACTCAGGTGTCTGTGCTCCTAAATCAGCGCACCGTAAAAACACCAACTAATAAAGAACAAGCAGAAGAAGAGGAAAATGCTTGATGCTCAATTCACATGTATGTTTTTTTTTCTTTTTCTTAATGTATTGTCAGGTTATTGAAACCATGGTAGGCATAATTTCCTGAAAGACAGATGTGAATGCTTTTTTCACTCAATTTGAATCAGCTTTCAACAGAACAACAAAGACTGCTGCACAACTTCGAATAGCTGTTATTGTAATTATGGACTGCATTTATCACTTCTAGTTAAAACGCATCCTCAATCTTAATCACGAACCAGACTCTACGATCAATGACAGACTTTGTGATGTGATTGTAAAATCTCTTTTTGTAATAACCTGTTATCTATAAAACCAAACACACCATGGGTAAACCGGCCAAATGTTCGGTTTGAGTGTCCGGTTTTCTGAAATAAAAAGAGAGGGAAAAAAAAAACATGTAAGTGAACAGAGTTTAACACTAGGAATATCAAAATGTTTCTGCAACTCATAACAAAAAATACCAAAAAAAACAAACAAACATGCACATGCACACATACAATACATAGAAGAAATGTCCGGATACCAACAGTGCTTTCGAAAGTATTCACCCCCTTGAACGTTTTTACATTTGCATTATTACAACTTGGAATTAAATGTAACTTTTTTTCTTTTTTAAATACATCACACAGTTAAAGACTTATTAGTTTTCCATGAAATGCAAAATAGACATCTTTGACTGATTTTCAAGAACTTTGTAACACACTTCATGATGCTGTTTGCTTTTGATATGTTCTCCTGGAACAGGTGTATTTATACTCAGATAATGAGACATTTTAATTACAACTTCATTTTGCTTCATTTAACTAATTATGTGGATTCTGATGGCAGTTTCACACCAGCAGGGTTGAATCATTATGAAATTACAAGATATTTATTTATTTATTTATTTATTTATTGGGAGGGTTTCTAAATAAATTTTGAATTAAAGTGGACTTGATGATATGTTTTTGGAATTTAATTAATGTTACATACATACAATGGTACCATACAATAGAAATATTACTATTATTATTCATATTTTTGACAGTATCCTGGTACATCTTCCATGGTACCATACTACAGTACATGGTAGAACCATGTACCATTGCACCAATGTATGCATCTTGGTATAATCAGGACCCATAGTGTGCTACATGTAATATACTGCATCAGCAAATAAGTTCTATGGTACTAGGAATCCTATGGTACTATATACCTTGGTACAGGTGCCGCTAAGGACATGAGCATGACTTATCCAGTACTTTGTTGTGGGTTTGTCATTGTCCTATTAGCCTAGATTTAAGTGCGAAAGTGGGGCAGTTGGTGACCAAGAGGCTCATAAATTGGGTTGATATTTGGACCATGTACACCTACCGTGGTTCTTAAAATATCTATGCTATGACAAGATCTAAACATACTAAAAACTGTTTAATTATCATGAAAAGCATGGAGAAAAAAAGAGATTGTATACTAATAGAAATAATAGTACAAATTTCATTAAATGAAATAAAATGTGGACAAAGTGTATACTTAAAGTGATTTAAGATATCTATGGTAATTGATCCATAACTAGTTAGTCAGTACATGGAACTTCCTGGGTATAAAATATAACCTAAAAGGTGCACTGACAGAATCCTAAATTGTTTTTATAATTCTTGTTTGGCAGGACAGACATACGGTTTATGGCATATCATTCTTATTTAATTGTAATTTTGCATCCGGCATCTGAATTTTCCTGCCTAATACCATTTTAAGGTAATAAATAAGTGGATACGGAGGTTGTGGCTGAGGCAGAGGGATACGGAGGCTGGGATTCGGCATGCCTCCTGTCACTCCCAATTCATTAGCCGTTGTGAAACAGACGCACTTGCAATGATTGTGGCATCCGAGATTTCTGCCCTTCTCCCCAGAATAAGGTTAACTAATAACATTAGTTATGGATGGTATCTGTCACAGTGGCAGTGGCTTATAGATGGAGCAGCAGTACTAGAGGGCATTATGGCAAGAAGGAACGGAAACTAAGCTTAAAATCAGGAGTCATACATCAAACCCCTACAGAAATAAGAGTTTGTTCGGAGCAACAGGTTGCGTCATGCTATTTTTTTTTTAGAGTGTGACATTTTTAGAATACTACAGTACATTCTCCCTCCTTCACATCCTCCCATGTGGCTTGTCAGGGGTTTCTGATCACATTACAGAGTGTGCCTTGGTGTTATAGATTGATGCAAAGTTCATGCAGATCCAATCTATTTGTATGGACAGTTATGGGTCTTTAAAAATCGCTGAAAAATTAATGAACAGAGTGAGATTCTAAATGGCATGTTACGAAGTAATTTTTCATTATCTCCCATGTTTAGCATTTTTATTCGGGTGAAAAGCCAAGTAGCACTCAAGAGAGCAAGTAGCATGCATAATACACGAGAGGCATTCTTCTGGCGCCTCGATTAGTCCAATCTGTGAACAAATAATGACATGCCACATACTGTAGTGCGCAAATGGAAAATGATGGTGACTCAGATCGTAATGTGAAATACGCACAAAAGAGGACGGATCAGAGCTGGCTTACTGTTTCCTGCATCTCCACTTGTTATTTAACCTCACTTCTTTTAACTCAAACGTATGCATGTTGTATGTAATATTAATGGCCTATCATTTAAGTAATCATAATTTGTTGAGGATGTTAAACTAAAACATTATTGGTCCAAGTAATCTAATATTTATCATTGTTATATACAGAGTAAGCAAGTTATTCATTTCCATTGCATTCAACAATTATAAGTGTAATAATGTGGTGGTGGTAATGTGCGAAACTGAGGCGTTGTCTGACGTCAGTGTTGTATCTCTGATTCATGTTTCACTGAAATTGTTCCTTTGTCTAACGACATTCTGAAATCCCCAGTTAAGAGAGAACAACTAGATCCTGTCACATTTTCCAAGCTAACACCCATCTAGTGAACATGGCCAAAGACAGACAGGCTCAGCAAGCTGAGAGCTGGCTGCCCAGCGAGGATCTCCAGCCCGCCATCTGCGCCATAAAGAACACAAGCCACGCTTGCCTTTCTGGAGCAGATATGAGTAAACAGGTCATGTCCAGTATATAGTGTTGACGTTCAGTCACTGAGTACTACGATGCACTAGGGAAATTAATGCAGCAAAGAGGACAGTTTTTGGCTAACTGTTTGGCCACTGTGTTAATACAGCACAGAAGATGCTATAAAATATTGAGCTGCCATGGCTGGCAGTCGAAGCTGAATGGCGCTAACAAGACGAGGAGGAAACTTCGAACCTGGCTGTGGTCTGAGGAAATAAAGAGATGAAAATTATGGTGATGGTGGGCAAATCAAACTTTTGAAATTAAATTGTATCATTGTAATGTAATACCTTTTTCTATTGCATTTTTTCTTTTGCTTTTTTGTCTTCACTAGAAAAAAGTAATGTAGCATTGAAGGGCTAACGACCGCATTTCATTATGCTATATGTTATATAATTTTAACATTCTAAAAAAAAAAAAAAAAAAAGCATTATCCTTTCATTTATTTGAAGAAATAAATAAAGCTGTTCTTTAGAGCTGAACTTTTGGATAGTTTCTTAATAGGGATGCATCGGTATGTATATTATTACAGGATATCTGATTGCTACCGCGCTCAATTACTTATACTTACAGTAGAATGAAATATTTCACGTTTATTGTTTAAGATTGTAAAACAAAAAGCCTTAGCCTGTGTGTTGCTCTTGATATCATGCATTTTCGCTCACATTGGACAATAAAAAGTACTTTGGTCTTGTACAGTACTTGGCTCTCCATTGAACCCTGCCATCTAGCTAGGTAGAGTAGCTAATGTAAGACATTCTAAATCAGCTATCTACAGTATGTTAAGAATGAGCCTAGTAACGTATCTGTATTAACATGTGCATGGATTTCATGGCCATTTGGCAAACTGGGTTATATAAAAATGAGGATCTAGAGCTCTATGACACACCTGATTCCTTAATACATACTGTACAAGATTACTTATGTTGGTGGCAAAGAAGAGGTATGGATGGTATCAATGCATCCCTACGTTTCATAGGTTAAAATTTGCTGATATGTTCCATGTTAATGACGTCTAGACGATATATGTTGTGGAAAGATCAGTTCCATAAAGAGCTCCAATATTACACAAGACATGGAGTTCTAATGGTCTGATCACTTGTTCAAAATATAATTACATGCTTATAAATAACTCTAACGCAAGCTTTGGGTGCATGACGTCTCGTTTAAATTGAGGTTCATAAGCCCTGAAAGCTATTTCATTCTTGTCCAAGCAACTTTCATCACACACACACACACACACACACACACACACACACACACACACACACACACACACACACACACACACACACACACACACACACACACACACACACACACACACACACACACACACACACACACACACACACACACACACACACACACACACACACACACACACACACACACACACACACACACACACACACACACACACACACACACACACACACACACACACACACACACACACATTTGCCATGTGGTAAATGAGTCACTTCACACTTTGGAGTGCACGTCCCCCACAGTCACCCAGGGTGCTTGCTCATTGTGGTTGAGCTCGAGTCAGCAGCTGAAGTTAGCAATGGAAGCCAGACTCTCACTCACATCACACCCTCTCCCTACAGTTATCACACACTGTTGTTCTTTATGGATCTCTTACTGGGACTGATTATGTCAGGATGATTACTAAGAGCTTATCAAGCCAAATATGTACATTTTGGTCAAATCAGAGAGGAATAAATCTATCATGTTTATTTTTGACCTAAACCATTTCAACCGATCGTGGCAGGCTTTTCATTAGCAAACGATATGGGATTGACAACTGGTCATTAGCAATGTTCTTAGAGTTTGGGCAAATAATTTTAAGTGTTTATTTTCACTTCTCAGTAATTATCAGGGATTATTTCTGGTAATCTGCTAATGGTAACATTCTGGGTCTACGTGATCAATAATTGCATTGTTTTATAATTCCATGGCACTTAACAGCTCAGGTCAGCTGGAATAATGTACTTGAGTCTAAAAATATTCGAGTATAATTTTTTTAATGTGTTTAAATACTCTAGTGACAACTGTCAAGATCTGATAGTTACTACTACGATAGAATCAACATTTTTCATTTTAAAGCAATTATTGTGTCTATAAAACCCCTACATTGTTTTACGTGTCTGTACATCTACTGTATAGGTGACACAAACTACTGGATTTAATAATGCTCCAGTCATTATTAATACAATCAATACGGTAGGTAGAATCTTTAATAGGTTCTATCACTGTTCTGTTTTACAAAGCTGGAAAATAACAGTCTCGTCTTCGCTATCCCCATCTCTTCGTCTCATCCTTTCTGCACCTGTCTGCCTCCGTCTGCAGACTAAAGATCCAATTATCTCTCTTTCACCTACCCCCCCCCCACCCCTCCCCTCACCCCGCGTTCCCTCCTCTGCCCTCCTCTTTTCATCACACCCGCTTTCCTACTGATTTCCATTAGCCCCGAGAGCTGAGGAAAAAGGGTACGCGTCACGTTCGCACATCTCACCTGCGAATTGTTGGTGTGACACGTTCTCAAAAAAAAAAAAAATGAAAAATAAAAGAAGGATGGTGTAGAATGTGTAGATAGTGTAGAATTTCAGTTTAGGTTGAAGATAACACGTCTCGGTTTGCTGTCTATCTATTCTATCTTTGTTTCTGCATGGTTCCTGACTTGAGACACATTTTTTCCCCTTTTCTCTTTGTAATATTGATCTATCACTAGAGCATACGAGAAAGAGTGCTTTCATGGATGCTTTGATAACAGAACAAAAGATTTACTGACAATGCCTTGATGCTGCACCAGACCCAGGGACAGCTGGGAAATGTTGCATTTGATCATTAAAATTAGGTTAGGTGTTATTAATCAGTGCTTTCTCAGTTAAATAAATAGTGAAATAAATAAATAAATAAATAAATAAATATTTTTTTTTTAGGAATAATGTCTTGTGCATTCTAGGTTGATTTAAAAGACAAACAAAAACAAAAGGCAAAACAAACCAATTTTCTCCATAAGAGATAATGAGATTGATGTTATAAGCGATTTTGGTTTATTACCCCTCGACCCGTAATAGCCTACATGCTGATTTACCATATGTTACCCCCTTTCAGTGGGGGACCTTAAAAAATGCAAAGCCTTATACATATCCAATGCTTATATAATTTGTAAATTGTTCTGGAATGCATATAATTATCCAGTTAACTATTGATTTTGCCACTTGCCATTAGAAACCAACCATTTTTATTACTCTCTGTAGCACAAGCCACACATGCCTTTGAGACAACAAGGAAACCCATTTATGGTTCATCGAACAGGGCAGACCCTTAAAAAGCTAAAAGCTCTCGTTATCCCCATGTCCGTCATGCAAAAGATAAATAACGAATTGCATTTGCATTGGAGTGCGATCATGTAAGCACTGTCACTTTGTTTATAGATGAAGGGTGGGGCTCATCAGTCACAGTCATCTTATTGTGTAGTATCCCTATTTAGGGAACTAAAACTAGGACAAAGCTTACACAGACTACACACGCCAAAAGCCGAACATAACACAAAAGCTGTGACACCAAAACACTTCTAGAGAAGAAGTTTAAAGGAAGAGACATGCGATACTGACCTGGAAGCGTTTCTTGGACCAGATCTTCTTCATGGCTTGAAGAAATCCTGTTCTTCTCTTGCGTTTGGGGGAGCCCAGGCACTCTGAGACCTGGGGATGCACGGTTAGACCTGGAGCTGACCCGATCGCATCAGTAAAAGCATGACCAGGATCCAGTGTCGATCTGAGACGAAGTGTCACTTGGGAGAGGAAATCGAGTTGCTCTCAGTTGGCTGGAGCAAATGTCATTTGGTTCTGAGTGGAAAACATTTCGTTTGAGCACAAAAAAAAAGTGGTGCTGTTCTTGTCTCAGAACTTCTTTAGTTAGAACCTAAACACAGAAAAGACTGGACCATCTTTCAGTTCAGGATGGGAGTCAAACTGCAGAGAAGAAAATGATGATTAAAAAAAAGAAGAAAAAGATCAAAACTGACAGATAGTACTGCTTGCTCTTCTCTAAAGCCTCCTGAGAGATTTAATGTTCAGGAGTCCCACTCAAGCTGAGTGGCGTCAAAGCTGGAACCAACCCATCAACACTGAGCACGGAGACGTGCTGTATAATCAACACAGAAGAGGCTGCTCAGACAATAGCAGCACCAGAGTGAGAGAGAGAGAGAGAGAGAGAGAGAGAGATGAGATGAGAGGGGGGAGGGATAGCATTTGTGCAATCCTACTCCGCTTTACAGAGAAAGACAGAGGGAGATAATCAGAGAGAGAGAGAGAGAGAGAGAGAGAATGAGTCAGCCCTTAAGAGAGCGTCATGCAGACTGGGAAAGCATTTCGTTCTTCTATCTTCATTATTCTTCTTTATACCCCCTTCCTTCTCTCCACTACTTCCTCTCCAATGCTGTATCCTAGGCAGCTCTTGGATGTGTGTGTGTGTGTGTGTATGAGCAAGAGAGCGGGAGGGAGAAAGAGAGAGCGATAGAGAGAGAGAGAGAGAGAGAGAGACGCAGCCTCCTCACCCACAGCCCATGTTACATGCTCAGGATCAGTGCCCATGACGTCCTAGCAGCCTCTGGGCAATAAACATTTGTTGTTTAAATGGCAATCAGCAGTGTCGATTTTGATTTATTTATCTACTTGTCTATTCAGTCATTCATTTATTTATGTATAACCAAAGTGTCAGGTTTCTCATATGTCCTTCTTCCTTTATGATAAGCCCACATAGAGAGAGAGAAAAAAAAAAAAGGTTCTCAATACTAAATGTTCAATTCAATCAACGCTTTAACGATTTTATGTACAGTTATACTCTACAACAGATCAAATATATAATCACAGATATTGATCACAAACAATATTAAATGCTTGGTTTGTTTTGACAACAAACAGCAAATACATTCTTATAGGTTTGTGCATTTGTTAAAAAAAAAAAAAAAAGGCATAGAACTCAAGGAGAGGGGGACATGAGGTCATGAGCTTCATGATACTTATTGTAGTGACCCAAGGTATGCATTAAATACTTAAGTGTTCGGTTTACTATGTAGATCCCCTGCCAGATATGCTTCAAACGCAATTACTAATTAAATAAACTAATCTACAGGGTGCATTCAAGTCAAACTGGGACTTTTGATTCGGTTATGAGAGTAATAACTACCATTATTTCTCTATATAATCCCCTGCTACACTAAAGCACTTATCCCAGCATTTGTTACATAGCATATAATACCATCTAGATAGAAAGATTTCTCAGTACATGGGAGCCATGACCAGACTGCCTCCTTAACGTCTTCATCACTGCTGAAATGCTGCTCTCTCTTTTAATGGCCCTTTCCTTTAATGGGGAAAAAAAAAAAACAGTCTGGTTTGATCACCAAAGACATTCTGCACAACATCATTCTGCCCACTCCAGCACTTGCACATTACAGTAATTCGGCTGGGAATTACCGACACATCCCTGTACAGTCCTGTACGGGCTCCAAGTGATTTCTACCTGTTTTTGGACCATTAAAGGAGTTCCTGTAAATAAAACGTCCTGGTTTGACTCGAACACCCTTTGTGAAAAACAAAAGGACACCCTAAGTATCCCAAGAACCTTTCAAGAAGCATTCATTCTCAGTGTCAAAAACTTGTTTCTACTTTAGCCACTTTTAGTGTTTTGTATTACGTAATATTATTATTATCATTATTTTTTTTTTTTTTGTAGAAGTATAAGTAAGAGAGACTATTAGAGAGAGTTTCAAGCAGAACCTCTTCAGGATGCAGACAATCCCTAATTACCCAAACGCTGGCGGGACATTTATTTCTACACTCTTATATAAACTTTAATGTAAAAATCTCCAGGCTTCTTTGGCTTGTATTTCTTTGGCAAACTTTTAAAGGACTGCATTCAACCTTCCAAGTGAGTGCTTCCTATTCAGAGAATGTTCAGAGCAGAACATCTTTAGGCAGCAAATAACTTAACAATCGTCCAACGAGGCCTTGAGGAACCATTTGTGTGAAAAAGTGTAGAGTTTTGTTCTACTTAAATCCAGAAACGAGACACAAAAACATAGGAAGGTTCATTTGAAAAGCATCAATATGTAACTCCTCTACAGCTCAATCCTACTTACTCCCACTCCCACTCCAACCCACACTCCTATATATCCTTCATCTTGCTCCTCTATGAACTTCCCACCAGTTGTTACACCAGCCTCAACTCATGATCTTCACTTTGCTTCGTGCTAGCAGATTAGCTGCAGCCCGTTTCTTGCAGGAGCTTGTACTCCTTTCGCATTTGTTGTCAAACTTTAAACTGTCAAGGCCGTGTGAAACGAAATAGTGTTTTTGTGACAACAAATCAAAAGTACGATGTATGTTCCTCTTACATCTAGGTTACTCCATTAGTCTTGAAGAATTTCACATATAGTGTATGCTAAGCCGTCTCTTTTTAAAAAGCATTTTCTTTGGGTAAATAAGGGAAAATATGTCAGCATTTTATTAGTCTTAGAAACAAATTTCAGATGGAATTCAATAGAGTAGTTAAAAGAAATGAGAAAATGTCCCAACATACTTACATTTGTTTTATAGTAATCTCACTCACTCACTCATTGTCTTTATCCTGTGTACCTGTGTAGCCTGTAGCCGATGCCAGAACATTTGGGCCACAAGGCGCGGTACACCATCGAGGAGTGCCAATCCATCGCAGGTACACACACACACATGCTCATTCACACACTATGAGTATTTTGGGAACGCCAATTAGCCTAATCCGCATGTCTTTGGACTGTGGGAGGAAACCGGAGTACACAGAAGAAACCCACCAATCGCGGGGAGAACATGCAAAGTCCATGCGCACAGACCCGAGGCGGGACTCGAACCTGGACCATGGAGATGCGAGGCAGCAATGCAAACCACTAAGCCACCATGCTTAGTGGTTCATAATCTAAAGGGAAGGCTACCACCCAGGGAGGACAAAGACGATCATGTGCTTCCTCCTAAGGTACTTGCAGCCAGCTGACTGCACTGCTGCTCACACAATGTCAGGGGGCGGCCTAACACACTTGGAGAAAGGCCCATGATTGATATGGGAGGGCAAGTAGGCCATCCCTCCCCTAGAAAGAACAGCCAATTTTACTCCCTTGGACTCAGGTGGCTTTGGCATTATTAGGGTTTAAATACTTTTCTGTTGCACAACTCTGTGCTAATATCCGTTTTGCATATAGCAACAATATAGCAAGTGTGTATGGCAACTTGTGTTATAGTTTACAGTTAATACAATGGATTGTTTTTTGTTTTAAACTGTTTAATTACTGATCAATATATTAAGTATCTGCTCAATAACACTCAGCAGTACAGATAGATAGATAGATAGATAGATGCAATACAAAGGAAAAAACACATGAAGAAAAAAAATCAATGTGTTAAACTGAACTAAAATAATAATTGAAAAAAAAAAACATATCTCTGTTATTTTTTTTTTCATCAAGGTCAGAGATCTGTTCAGGATTCATGTGTGTAACAAAGAGGGCATGTTGGTTTTGACAGTAAATTGCATTCTCATCGTGCAACACTGCTTCCACAGTGTTAAATTATGCCCTGGATATACATGCTCAGTTTCCAGCACACACCTGCTGCCTGCTTGAGTGCATCTACGAACTGCACAGACAAACCACAGGAGAAAATTACAGCAGAGCAAGAGAGTGTGAACACATGAGCAGAATGAATAACAAGAGCATCCAGTTGAGTTAAAATACAGGGTGGCCGAAAAAAAAGTCTGGACCATCGACCTCATATGTTTGGCTTGAGATGTGTGTGGTGACTGAGGACGGTTCCACTCAATCACCATGAAGATGACCTTGGACGCAGCTGATGCCTGTAGTTTTTCTATGATGGCTTGTGACAAGCTCCTAAATAGTATAGGGCTGAAATTCCCGTGAACAGGCGTATTCCCGAGTCTCCATCAACCAAAGTGGGCTTTATATTAAATTGAACATCTTTCCCATTATATTGAACTTATAGGCTTATAGCTGATAGATAGACCAGGGACTGATATACTATTAATAATCATATGATTTGATATCATCGAAAAGAGGTTGGGTTCCCTGCTGAGTCTAGCTCTTCGCAAGCTTTCTTCCTATTGTCATCTCATCTTCAATATTTTAGTTTTATTCTCTAAAGGAAATTTGTGGCAGTGTCCATTTTTAAAAGCACTATACAAATAAAGATGAATTGTCCATTGACATGCATGTTAGGCTAATTGGCATTTCCAAATTGCCTGTATCATGTGAATGTGTGTGCCCTGCAATGGATTGGCAGGTGTACCCTGCCTTATGCCCTACTGCAAGTCTCCTGGAATAGGCTCCAGGCCCCCGCAACCCTGTTCAGGATAAAGCAGTATGGACAATGGGTGAGTGAGCAGACATCTTTTAGAATGAGCAGACAAGATATCTCTTGTATGGAAATCAAGAGGGCATTGAAACTACCAATGGAAAATAGAATAGATCCAGATCTAGCACCACTCAGCTTAATCCTTCCGGGTTATCAAAAGTCATTAGTCTATGTATGTAGTCTACAGTATAATCAGTCCAGGACAATCATACTGATATGATGATACAAACAGGATCATCTCTGTATGTAACATCAGTTCTGATACATTTAGAAATACTCAACATTCTTGTAATTAACATATATATAGGGGTCGTTGATTTAAACATTTTGTTATCTCTAGGAATATATCTTGTCTGTATACTTGATTAATTAATTAATACCTTTAAATATGAACATATTACCCCAGTAAGGACAGGGTCTCATCGCCCTTCACACCCTCAGTCACACCATGGGACAATTTGTAGTTTTGTGAGACAAAACCAGAGAACAAATAGACTCACTTGGAGAACATGCACAACTCCACACAGACAGTAAGTGGAGCTCAGGATCAGATAGATCCTGGAGCTGTGAGGCAACAACACTCCATGCTGTGTCACCATATGGTTATGTTTTTGCTTCGCAAATTAAAGAAACTTTTATTACTGTTCATGATTTTTCTTTAAACTTCATACTGTGATTTCAGCATGTATGGTATGTCTGTCAACATATGGATTATTTTCTCATGACTTATCTGTAAATCTTCATGTCTGTTGGGGCATGTTATGTATTTACCTGTTAGTCTAACTGTGGCTCTGCTCCATCTTTCTGGCTGTGAAATATCTTGAGAGCATGAAGGAAACACTACCAGGGAAGATATTCTGTACCCAACCACTAACATGAACAGGATCATGAGCAGCACACACATCACTGAGTTACACTGTTCACAAAATGGTCCAGTACTGAATGAAAGACACCCAATTTATTCTGCATACATACTGTATACTGTATGTTTGTCTAAATAATGAGCAAAAAAAAAAAATTCCCAGATAGTAGGGTTTCTTTCTATAGAGGACATGTTTGGATTGAACTGGACGTTTTTTCACCTACCATCCCTGGTACTTTTTATTTCCATTTAAACCCTTTTTTCGGTTTCATTTGATTTTAAACACCTCTTTATCTTCCCACAAATTGATTCTTGCCCTCTATTACAAAGCATTGAAGCTCAACCAAACCAAGGTCTCCATATGCCATAGTCAAAACTCAAACCACACATCATTGAGCAGCTAACAGCCCAGATCCGATACAGAATCAGCAGATACACAGTTTATAGCTGGCAGTGGAAGAAAGAAAAGTCTTTTACCTTAATAGTGTGTTACGCCTGAAGTAAACATCTCAGAAATAAAGAAGCGTAAGGTACGTTTAAATAAGGAAACATCATTAAGTGTTGAGCAATTTCCTTTTTTTTTTCTTATAAAAACAGTGAACATCCAGGAAACCCTGATTGGTTCCCGGGTGGAAATTTTTGGTATTCTGATTACTATAAATATTATTGGGGATAAAATATAAATTATACAATAATTACTTCCAACCTAGTAATCTGATTGGATGAGAGGCATTCTACGAGGCGCTATACAGAGCACTGGAATATTTAATTAGAATTGTCACTCTGCATCACAGGTTTAATAACAGTCATTAATTACACTAACTTTGCCAGCATGGGTGAAAGTAGGTCAGTACGGTCTGCAGTACTGGAAAAAAGGGAGAGCGGCTGCCTGCCAAACCCCACATACTGTACCACATATAAAACCTGATATGGGTATGTCCTCCCGAACACGTTTTTCTGTTTAGTAATTTAATAGCTGATTATATATTTTTTTCTTCACAGCTACCTCGAGTTAGAAAGCTAACTAGCTTCTAACTAGTGATGGGTTCATGAACGATTCCTTCTTTTTGAACGAGTCTTTAACGTGACTCAGAAGAACGAGTAGGCTCAGAGAGTGATGTACAGGAAACAGAAAAGAGTAGTTGCCTCTCGGGTTTTTGGTCCGAGTCGTTTGTTCTTCTGTCATGTGACTTTGATAGACGCTATTGCAGTACAATAGATTCAAAAGAACGAATGACTCGGACTAGAAGACTCATGAGAAGAACCACCCAATTCTGTTTCTTGCCCCGGTGAAAAAAATACACTTTCGTGTATTACGAATATATTGATATCTTCGATAGTACATAGCAAATATACTAACAAAAAGTTGTACCATCAGTTAATATATAAAAAGTATACTAACATCATGCTTTTACCAAATTTTCGAATTAATTAAAATAATTGTAATACACTTTACAAAAATATATTATAGGAAAATACACTTTAAGTGAAAGGTTTGTCTAATTTCCAAAGCACACTTATTTTAAACTTTGTTTTTCAATTTATTTTTGGTATATATATATTTTTTTAAATATGCTCAAAATAATTATTGTACAGATGTACAGAAAGTATACATTAGAATACAAATTATAAATTTATTATACGGTAGTCTCAGTATTCTTTCAGTTAAATTTAAACACTAAACACTAGCCAATCAGAAACTGGAGGTGGGCAGATTCAGACTGTCTGTTTTCTGATTGGCTCCCCAGTTCTCCACTTCTGTGTTTCAAAAACATGTTATAGTGTAGAAAATGCATTCAGCATGTGTAAATTATCCTAAACACCTTTAGTGCACTGGTAACACATTTGCAATACAGTATTATAGACGACTGTGTGTACTGTATGATATAACAAAAGTAGATTTGTATTAACCACGAAGTGTACTTTTTTCAGTATTTGTAATTGGCCATGTCAACTGTAATCAGTATGCTACTGCTGCAGTGAAAATATACTCATAGTATATTAATCATGTATTTGTAACACAAGAAGATTTTATAAATTTGTATCTTTATTGGACAATATGAACTGAGTCTGTCAACTCTTACTTTTCTCTAAAGACATATTTTAAATATTCCACTTTAATGAACATTGACACAAGAGTTCATTTAGCGCGTGAATGTTTTAGAAATGCTGTTGAGGTTTTACAGATGTGCCAACTATGAGATAAAAAATACCAGCCCGAACAGAAACCAGACTTGGTTCATTTGGTATAATCATCTGACACAACTGTCACAGAAAGGCTACAATCTGGACTAAAAAGAAATCATCCCTCAACCTTTCTTCCTAATACCATCCTTAGTATCATCTGTACCAAGCGTGTTTTTTCTTATGTTTTTTCCAACAGTGGTGCAGTTGTAGAAACTATAAATCTAAAATGTTATTCAGTATACAGCTTGCATTCGTTATCAACAGGGGCTTTGGTGGCAAGGCAAACGTGTGGATCAGATGGTCGGCAGCTCTCAAAAGCAAATACTATTTGGTCAAAACTAAAATCTTACATTGGGGGTTTATCAGACAACATTGTAGGTTCAGAGAATTAAAACATCATGGCTGAACATAGGCTTTTTTAGTCCAGCTGCAAACACAAAAGAGAAGACCAAGTCTGAGGAACAGTGATTACTTGATCATAGAGCTTAGGCGGATTGGAAACCAGTGTTGAAAAGAAAAATGTGAGCTAGCAGGGAGGCTAACAGAATTCCTGCTGACCCAAAGAGCTCTGTCTGTCATTCCTCTATTCCCATACCCTCTCATTCACTTCAAAATTAAGAGAGAGAGAGAATCTATAATTTGGGGAGCTTGGGAAGCTTTCCTCCTGACTGATATCGATTTGGCCAAGGTACAATCACAGCCTTGAACGCTATCTGAACAAGTGCCAGGCAGCTGGGGATGACACATTTATGTGGCTTACACCTGTCACATATTTGCACCCGGGAGAAAGAGAAGGCGAAAAATACTAAAACATCTGATCTGGATCACTCCAGCCTATTGCTTTAGTTCTAGAGCGTGGGAGAAGATTAACAATCGCTGTCATTGTGAGTGAAGTACTGATGAGCCGATGCACACACCACTGACTCATCTACATTTCTACCTTTTACATAACTTTCTTTTTAACGAAAGAATCTGTATGAATTCAGAACATTTAAAATAGCTTTTTTAAGAAGTTAAAAAAGTAAAAATGCCACCCACATAAGTGTAGCACCTAACTAAAAATACCTAAAACACAGTTTGCAGGCTTCACCTCATTACCATGGTGCTGCTGTGGTACAAATGTGAAGAAACAAACTGCTGTGGAAATTGGTTATGGCAAACAAATACGCAAAAAAAATTACAAAGCGTTACCTAGCTCTAGCTTTATGAGCACTTTGATTAAGTCAGAGAGAAAACCAGAGACATGGATAGTGAAGGGAAAAGAGAGAAGCCAAGCTGTAATGCGACTGCTTCTGAGACCAGACTGTATGGAGGCTGACTCATGTCTTAAATGCTCCATGATCCTTCTGAGTAAACCAACCAAGCTGACCATTGTAAACTCTCCACTGGTAGCCTGACATCTCTGCCAGAAAGGTTGCATTATTTACTGCTGAAGAGTCAGGCCTTCGAGTCAAGTTGTGAGCAAGTGGCGCCAACAGTCTTAGCACACCGGCATTCTGGGGCTCAGTGGCTTCACATAATGTAGATTCGCCCCAGGGAGTCATCCAGTGAAATACCTGCTGTGCTAAAAGCTCCCTGTAATCACCACAAGAGCTTCTTTTAACAAGAACAAACAACATATAAATTATATTTCTGACACGTTAGTGGTGAGTGTATATTTTGTATGGGAATGCTACTTAGTGTGTGTGTGTGTGTGTGTGTGTGTGTGTGTGTGTGTGTGTGAGAGAGAGAGACTATGCATGGTGACTCAGTATTGAGTGAATGTTGTATGTGTGAGCACAAATGGACTAGCTAAACTAAGCTCTCCTTCTTTTTTAAAGAAAATAAATAAATAAATAAATGAGCAGGGATGAATGTAGTTTTAAATGCGTGCCGGTACTCTGCAGCCAAAAGAGAAGATACAGTACCATAGAGGTGGTGGACAGTCCTGTGAACATCCTACGTTTCTCTTATTTCTCTACAAATTCCACTTCAACTGTTTCGGAGTTGAATCCCAAGTAGCGGAAAATGGAAAGCTAGTGTGCTATGCAGGGTGTAGAATCCCTTGGTCCACACACCGAGCGATTTTGTTCAGGGGTTAGAGAGGGATTTGAGATTTAGCCTTGTGTTGTGTTAGCCTTACTTTCATCCACTGGGTCTCTGACTGAGGACGGTGCACTGGATATCATCTTGCCGTTTCATACTTAGTAAAGCATCCAACCAAATCATAGATGAGATTGAATTTTGTAACCAATCATAAATCCTTATCCATTATCACCAGAATGAGGATGGGTTCCCTGTTGAATCTGGTTCCTCTCAATGTTTCTTCCTATTGTCTTCTCAGAGAGTTTATTTGCACTTATTGCACTTCAGATAGCTAACTGTTTCAGAGTTTAATCCCAACTAGTTTAAAATGGAAAGCTAGTGTGCTACAGTATGTTGGATGTAGAATCCTTTGTTCCACACAATAAAAAGACACTAACTAATTCATTTAATTAAGTGCCTTTACTTAAGAATGACTTAAAATGGATTATTGGAAGCAATAAAAAAACCCACAAACATTCCCAAATAAAAATGCACAGAATGGTGTAAACAAATGAGGCTGATGCTTTTTAGCCCAGATTCTTGATTCATGCAGCCTATCACTGTATGTTTACATGGTGCCTGATATTTGCCACGTATGAACGTGGTAGGACTCCCAGTCAACATTTACACACTATGGCCAATTTGGGAATGGCAATTAGCCTAATCGGCATGTTGGAGGACTGTGTGAGGAAGCGGGAGTACCCGGAGGAAGCACACCATGCACGGGCAGAACATGCAAACTCCATGCACACAGACCCGACGCAGGAATTAAACCCTGGACCTGGTGGTCCAAGTTGACAGTGCTAACCACTAAGCCACTGTGCCGCCATTAGACAAATAATCAGAATAATAACCCAGCGAGAACAGACTGACTTGATCCCGCCAGATCCAAATGAATGAGGAGGGTGTAAACCTTTGATAATTCATTCAATACGTCAATATTAAGCAGGTGAACACTTGATCTGATTGTTTCTCTCTTGTTGGAATAGATATAGTGTTTCTGAGGTGACGAGATTCTCTCCCATTAGTCCTTACTTTCATCCACTGGGTCTCTGACTGAGCAAAATGGGAACTGATTGGCCCGACATTTCATACGTAATAAAGCATCCAACAAATCAACCAAACATAAATTTTTACCCAAATGAGGATGGGTTCCCTGTTGAGTCTGGTTCCTCTAAAGGTTTCTTCCTATTGTCATCTCAGGGGGTTTTCATCCTAGGCTTCAATCTGATAATTATGATTTATACACGTTAACTCCAACTTTTCAAACTCATTTGCTGCTTTCTGACAATAACTATTGTTAAAAGTGCTATATTAGTAAAACTCAATTTAATTGAGTTGAATAAAGTAGGAGGAAGATTTGTTAGAAAAGATTGGAAGCTTAACCTAACCTCAAAAACCAAAACGTTTCCTGTTATATTTCTGGCAGATTAAATGCTTCAAAGAAGGCAGAACCACTATTTGCATGTCAAAAAAGTAATATTTTGATTAAGTGCTTTGAGCATGTAAATGCATATCTTCAAACGAGTATCCACGTAAGCAGTGCAGTTGGAAACTCTAACGAGAATGATTTTAATCAGATTGAACAAATATTGTCCATGTAAACTTGCAAATCATATTACGTGGTTATACACGGTAACAGTGGCGTGCATTAGGGCTGATTTATGTACGCTCCTGTTTCACTGACACATCTGCAAAAAGTCATCAGTGTGTTAATGTGTAAACTTGAACAAGGTCTACAAAGTCTTAGGATAAGAAATTACTGTAAGTAAATTGCAAGTAAACGACTTCACATTTCATGTAGTGTGTTCCTGCCAATTATAGTTCATAATTCATAAAAAAAAGATGGCAAGAGTTTTAGACCCAATTGATTTCTTTTAGTCATTATGGTCTCAGCATTATATAGCAACAGCAATGTTCTGTGGGTTTTTAAGATTAGAGGTGTTCAAGGAGCACAGATATGAGTAAAATCTCCCTTTATTTCTCTATATGATCCCCTGCTACATTAATGCACTTATCCCAGCGTTTCACTAGTGCTTGGATACCATCAAGGTAGAACTTCTTATCTGTACGCTGGACTGCCTGCTTCACAACAAAAACTCTAGCCTTCCATGAACTCCTTTAATGGCCCAAACATGTGGAAATCGCTTGAAATAAGGTAACAACTCCCTGTAATGCGCAAGTGGTGTTTGTGAATGATTGTGTGTACAGTTTCCACTGTATGTCTATACTGCCAATAGAATAAAAAAAAAAAGAAAGCTTAATGTGAGTAATAATGATTTGAAATTGGTTTAATTAAGGGGAAAGGTGATTTTTGCACCGTTCTCCAAGTTTCTCCAAGCAGTTAAGCAGCATTTTCATTCTTTCTTAAAAAGTCTCTACTTAAAACCCTATTGGTTAGGAAAGCCCTTTAGTTTGGTTTCATAGGACTTGGGAATATAATGACACATGTACAGTAAGCCATATTTGTTGTGTTTGAAACAGCATAGAAGCTTTAAAGCAAGGCAAACCCTCTGTACCATGTAATAAGCAGTTAACAATAAAGATTCAATTAAATACTTCCCTTGACCGAGAAAAAAAAAGTGAAGTGAAAAGTGCACAATAAGGTCTCTGAGGTCATATCGAGACTCTAGCTGGATTGTGATGGACAGGTATGCCATCGTCTCCACTTCCGAGTACCTCCAGAAAAGCCTTTACTATTTTATCATGGCCCTGCTGAAATATCTAGCTCCCAGCTCCAAAGCACAGGCTGAGCTGGTCAAGCTGGTAGATAGAAAGCATTTCTAAATGATTGCTACTAATGCAACAAAATGGACAAGGTGTTATTGTTTAAGAACAGGAAGGCAATTAGAAAAATCTAAAAAAAAAAGAAAAAAAAGAAAAAAAAAAGGTATCGATCAATTTAGACAAGTAATTAGGAAGCTGGAAAATATCCAGCTGGCGCAGATGGTTTACCAGCTTGTCCAGCTTGGCCTGTGTTTTAGCAGAAGCTAGCTGGATTTTGTCAGCGGAGAGAAATTGATGCAGGGATCCAGCCAAGGTAAGGATAGTTTTGTATTTTGATTAGCATCATTTTTGTGCTATAGCTCACCATGCACTTTAAAATCATTCTGTAAAAGCTCCCCTTCAAATATTGAAATAGGAAAATTCTATGGACATACTGTCCTGGCTTTCACAACTTTGAGATAGATACTGTAGATAACTTAAAGAGCACCGAGGGAACTTCCAGTGAGTCGTCGCTGCTGATTCTAATAGGAGAACCACCTAATCCAGACTGCACTGCTGCACTCCTGTTAGCACACAGCTCGCAGTCTGCCATGCCACCCATATTAATCTCTTTAGCACTAGATATACTCTGACACGCACAAAAAGTGCTGCTTAATCACTCTTTACACTAGGAGAAGCTGGGAACTGTCATGAACCAGCTAGATCAACCTAGCACATCCAGAGCCTAAGACTCCACTCCAGCTCTTCCCCTGCACACCTACCTGTCACTAGCGCACACCTGAACCTGATCACTAATCATTCCCCCAGCTTTATAAGCACTCTGAGAAAACCATTCAGCGCCGCAGTATCTCACTCGTGTGCCTCGCGTTTTGTTTTTCTGTAAAGTGAGTGTTTGTTTATCCTAGCCTGTTCTCGACCCTGCCTGTTCCCCGGATTTCTCTCTCGTCTACTCCCCTTGGTACTTCTGTTGTTATCGGACTGATTAACGTGTATGACCTCGCATGCTCTCAAGACTTTGGATTTGTACTCACGATTTGGATTCGTTCGCCCCGCTGCTGGATCTTCAGAGATCGACCTTTACATGGTAAAGACATTCTTCCAGCTCATTGTTTCTCCTTCCTCGCAAGTCGGCTTTTTGCGGCACAAGCATATCGGCGGCACGAGCATACCGGCGGCACAAGCACTTCCGCGTTCGAGCACTCCCGCGTTACGAATCTCCGGGAATCTTCTGTCGTCGCAAAGGGAGTCAGCCCTACATCACATCCTTCAATCACTGCGTGCTGCGCGGATCAACAGCAGAAAGTCGCTCGCAAAAGCACGAAAGGATTCCCCGTGCTCAGCTTCGCCTCATAGCTCCGCCCCCTCTTTCGTCACTAAGAGTCTCCCCACTCTCTCAGTCACCAAGCACACACGCTCACTGCTTCTCTCCTCTGCTCCTACTGTGTCTGTTCATCCAAGCCCCAGTGTATCCAATAAAGACTCTGCGCAAGTTATCTGCTATTGGGTTCACTCATCTTTAGTTATCCGTGACAGTATACTGCGGCCATGACGGACCCAGCAGATACTCCTCGCTCCAGGCCTAGCCTCCAAACAAGGCTACAGCTCAGGTCCAGTACCCGCTCTGACACCCGACTGCGTCAGACTGTCGCCCAGCAAGGCGCTCTGATTAGTTCTCATCAGCAAGACCTCCAGCAGATATCCCAGTCACTATCTGAGCTATCAACACAGTTTCAACAATTGTGTTCCGCTCTCCCCACTGCTCTTCCTTCCACCCCGTCACCCCCGCCTCGGCACGAACCCCGTCTGCCCAACCCTCAACCATACAATGGTGACCCTGGAACTTGTCGTTCATTCTTGTCTCAGTGCTCCCTGTCACTCGAGCTTCAGCCCTCCACCTTCCCCACTGAGCGCTCCAAGGTGGCTTATGTCATCACTCTCCTGACGGATAGGGCCCGTGAATGGGGAACTGCCATCTGGGACGCCAATGACCCGTGCTGCGCGACTTTTAGCACGTTTACTGAGGAGATGAGAAGGGTCTTTGATCGCTCGCACGCAGGTAGGGAGGCCGCGAGACACCTACTGGAGCTTCATCAGGGTCTTAGATCTGCTTATGACTATGCCATCGAGTTCCGAACCTTGGCGGCTGCCACCCAGTGGGACACCCAGGCACTGTACGACACCTTCCTGAATGGACTGTCAGAGTCAGTCAAGGATCAGCTAGTTTCCCAGCAGCTCCCGGAGGACTTAAACGCTTTGATGGATCTGGCAGGGCGAGTAGACGCGCGCCTCAGAGAAAGGCGCCGTGCATCCAGCCAACCCCGGCTCAGAGCTAGCACCTCTCCAAGACCAACGACTTCTGTCAATCCCCCGGTCGAATCTATGCAGATCGGGCGAACCCGGATCTCGTCGGAGGAGCGACAGCGTCGGATTCAGGCTGGTGCATGTTTCTACTGTGGGCAGATCGGGCATCTGCGCCTTCAGTGTCCATTAAAAGCAAGGCCCCCCCAGTGAACCTAGGCACACTGGAGGGGGCGTCCCAAGCGCAGCCGCCTAGAGACCGCTCACTTATGCCCGTCGTACTCCTCTGGGAGAACCAGTCTTGTGTTCTTCATGCTCTCGTCGACTCTGGTTCGGATCAAAATTTAATTTGTGCCGCAATGGTTAAGGAACTGCATGCACCAACCCTTCCCCTGGAGCCACCACTGTCAGTCCGGGCCCTCGATGGAACGCTTCTTCCTCCAATTACGCGGCGAACTGCTCCAGTCACCCTGCGCATCTCGGGAAACCATTTGGAGGAGATATCATTTTTGGTAATGCAGAAAGCCCAATCCCAGCTGGTTCTGGGACGCCCGTGGCTCATCCGACATAACCCACAGATTGACTGGCGGAACAATGCCATTCTCGGTTGGAGTCCCCTCTGCCTGGCTTCTTGCCTCAAGTCTGCGCTCTATCCCTCTCCAGTAATAACCACCTCTGAGGAATTTCCCGATCTTTCTGCAGTCCCACCTGATTATGCCGATCTCAAGACGGTCTTCAGTAAGTCCCGCGCTACCTCTCTCCCCCCCCACCGACCCTATGACTGTGCAATTGACCTCCTCCCTGGCACGGCGCCACCCAGGGGACGCCTCTACTCACTTTCTCAACACGAACGACAGGCAATGGACAAATACATTTCTGAATCATTAGCAGCCGGCATCATCAGACCATCATCGTCACCCGCGGGGGCTGGCTTTTTCTTTGTGGCCAAGAAAGACAGGTCCCTCCGTCCCTGCATTGATTATAGGGGACTTAATGACATAACCATTAAGAACCGCTATCCTCTGCCACTGATGTCCACCGCCTTTGACCTCCTGCAGGGGGCCCAAATCTTCACCAAGTTGGACCTCCGGAGCGCTTACCACCTAGTTAGGATCAGAGAGGGAGACGAGTGGAAGACCGCCTTCAACACGCCCTCAGGGCACTATGAATATCTCGTCATGCCCTTTGGGCTAGCTAATGCCCCGGCAGTCTTCCAGGCTCTGGTCAATGATGTCCTCAGGGACTTCGTCAATGTTTTTGCATTCATTTACCTAGACGACATACTCATCTTCTCCCGCTCCCTAGAAGAGCATACATTACATGTCCGCCAGGTACTTCAGCGACTTCTTGAAAATCAGCTCTTTGTCAAAGCCGAAAAGTGTGAGTTTCACCAAAGTACAATTTCATTTCTGGGTTTCATCGTCGCCCCGTCTAGCATCCAGATGGATCCCGCTAAGCTTAGAGCAGTAACTGACTGGCCTGTTCCAACCACCCGAAAGGACCTCCAGCGTTTCCTGGGTTTCGCTAACTTTTACAGACGGTTCATTCGTAATTATAGCTCGGTAGCTGCCCCACTCACTTCCCTGACCTCAGTTAAGACGCCATTTTCCTGGACTGAGCAGGCAGCTAAGGCGTTCTGTGAACTAAAGAAACGGTTTACCTCGGCCCCTATTCTCCAACAACCTGACCCTTCCCTCCAGTTTGTAGTCGAGGTGGACGCTTCAGACTCAGGAGTAGGGGCGATACTCTCACAGAGGTCACTGAAGGACAATAAGCTACACCCGTGCTGCTTTCTCTCTCACCGACTCTCGTCCGCAGAAAGAAATTACAACATTGGCGATCGGGAACTGTTGGCAGTGAAGCTCGCACTAGAGGAGTGGAGACATTGGCTAGAGGGGACTGAGGTCCCGTTCCTGGTCTGGACAGATCATAAAAACCTGGAGTACCTAAGAACAGCTAAGCGTCTCAATTCTCGACAAGCGAGGTGGTCATTGTTCTTTTCACGTTTTAATTTCTCCCTGTCCTATCGTCCGGGCTCCAGGAACACCAAACCAGACGCACTTTCTCGTCAGTTCTCCCCAGCCCAGAATCAAGCGCCTGAGTCCAATATCCTGCCTCCTCAATGTCTTGTGGGGGCGGCACTGCTGGATGTCGAATCACGAGTCAGGACGGCACTCAACCAGGAACCTGAACCTCCAGAGACGCCTACAGGCAAACTCTTTGTCCCAGAGACAGAACGACCCCACGTCCTGGAATGGGGGCATGGCTCGAGGCTGGCCTGCCACCCAGGGGCAGCACGCACCTTAGCACTCGTCCAGCAGCGTTTCTGGTGGCCCACCATAAGGGATGACACCCGCCACTTTGTGAGTGCCTGTGATGTCTGTGCCAGGAACAAGAACAGCAATAAACCGCCTGCTGGCCACCTTAGACCTCTTCCTGTTCCGCACAGGCCCTGGTCGCATATATCCCTTGATTTCGTCACTGGGCTTCCTGACTCCGAGGGTCATACCTGCGTTCTCACAGTAGTAGATCGCTTTTCTAAGGCGGCTCACTTCGTTCCCCTGCCTGGTCTCCCCACTGCCAAGGAAACCGCAGAACTGCTAATCACCCATGTTTTCCGGCTCCATGGGCTCCCGATAGACATCGTGTCGGACCGTGGACCCCAGTTTGCTGCGCAATTCTGGACAGCCTTTTGCAGGTTGATCGGCGCAACGCCCAGCCTTTCTTCGGGTCATCATCCCCAGACTAATGGCCAGACGGAGCGGGCCAACCAGGACCTAGAAACAGCCATTCGGTGTATGACCTCTAAGGATCCCCATTCCTGGAGCCGGACGCTTCCGTGGATCGAATACGCCCACAACTCCTTACCCACAGCCGCCACCGGCCTCTCTCCTTTTCAGTGCTGCCTAGGATACCAGCCTCCCCTGTTCCCTCCGCAGGAGGAGGAGGTCTCGGTCCCTTCTGCCCAAGCCTTCATTCATCGATGCCGGAGAACATGGCAGAACGCAAGGTCAAAGATCCGCCAGACTGTTTCGGCATTCAAACTGCAAGCCGACCGACGCCGCTCCAGGGCACCACCCTACCGAGTAGGCCAAAGAGTCATGTTATCCGCTCGGAATATCCCTCTCAAGACCATCTCTCGCAAACTGTCCCCCAGGTTCCTGGGCCCATTCACGATCATTAAAATCATCAACCCCTGCACCGTCAGACTTCGTCTTCCCTCCACCATGCGCCGGATAAACCCATCCTTTCACGTCTCCCAGATCAAACCGCTGGTCTCTTGCCCACTGAATCCACCCGCCCGCCCAGCTCCTCCTCCCCAAATTGTCAACGGTGGCGAGGCGTTCACCGTACGCAGACTCTTGAAGGCGCGACGACGAGGTCGAGGACTCCAGTACCTAGTAGACTGGGAGGGCTACGGTCCAGAGGAGAGAAGTTGGATTCCTTCCAGGTTCATTCTGGATCCATCCCTCATGGACGACTTCCACCGACAACACCCTAACGCACCAGCAAGAACGCCAGGTGGCGTCCGTAGGAGGGGGGGTACTGTCATGAACCAGCTAGATCAACCTAGCACATCCAGAGCCTAAGACTCCACTCCAGCTCTTCCCCTGCACACCTACCTGTCACTAGCGCACACCTGAACCTGATCACTAATCATTCCCCCAGCTTTATAAGCACTCTGAGAAAACCATTCAGCGCCGCAGTATCTCACTCGTGTGCCTCGCGTTTTGTTTTTCTGTAAAGTGAGTGTTTGTTTATCCTAGCCTGTTCTCGACCCTGCCTGTTCCCCGGATTTCTCTCTCGTCTACTCCCCTTGGTACTTCTGTTGTTATCGGACTGATTAACGTGTATGACCTCGCATGCTCTCAAGACTTTGGATTTGTACTCACGATTTGGATTCGTTCGCCCCGCTGCTGGATCTTCAGAGATCGACCTTTACATGGTAAAGACATTCTTCCAGCTCATTGTTTCTCCTTCCTCGCAAGTCGGCTTTTTGCGGCACAAGCATATCGGCGGCACGAGCATACCGGCGGCACAAGCACTTCCGCGTTCGAGCACTCCCGCGTTACGAATCTCCGGGAATCTTCTGTCGTCGCAAAGGGAGTCAGCCCTACATCACATCCTTCAATCACTGCGTGCTACGCGGATCAACAGCAGAAAGTCGCTCGCAAAAGCACGAAAGGATTCCCCGTGCTCAGCTTCGCCTCATAGCTCCGCCCCCTCTTTCGTCACTAAGAGTCTCCCCACTCTCTCAGTCACCAAGCACACACGCTCACTGCTTCTCTCCTCTGCTCCTACTGTGTCTGTTCATCCAAGCCCCAGTGTATCCAATAAAGACTCTGCGCAAGTTATCTGCTATTGGGTTCACTCATCTTTAGTTATCCGTGACAGGAACCAATGGTGCAAAGTACAGACAGTGGCGATATGACCAGTAAGGAAAGTTATTCTTAATGGATCAGAGATCTGTGTGTGTGTGTGTGTTTGTGTCTGTGTGTGTGTGTTTTACTTTGAAGGTAGGCATCACAGTTTTTGAAAATGCCAAGAAAACTATCGGAATATTTAAATGATTATTTTAACAATAACAGTTAACCTCTCTCCCATTGTCCTCAAATTAAGACAAGCTCAATATTTATTAGGTGCTAATAAACAGTGAGGAGAAATTACAAGGCACACCACATTAGTATTTGGTTAGAAGTGACAATTTTGATTAAATCCGTGATTTTGAACACTTTTGGATAAAATGCATTTAAAGGATTTGGGGAAAATTATGGAATCAGCTTGTAATTTAAATTTCTAGAACAAGTGCCATCATGTGTAATATGCAAATTAGTCTACTGTTAGAAGACGTATAGTAATAGAAAATGCACATGTAGACCAAGAAAGCTGCCAAAGAATAAGCACAGGAAAGTAATACGCTGCTAGTAAGATTAGAAAATGCACAACAATAAAATATAAGATAAAGCAGATAAAGTGCTTGACTGCAAAATATTTCAATCTTTCTGGCAATTCTTTTTTTTTTTTTTTTACCTCAGGGACATAGGGTTGTCTAAATGTCCTTCTTTTAGAAACTTTAAATGTACATATTTTTGGCAATCCACAACACTGAACAAACAGATTTCGTAGCAAAATGCAACACATCCATGAATCCATAAAATCCACATCCTCTTTCTGTCACATGACTAGTGACGTGAAACTACTGGATGTGCACATTAGAGGCTGGCAAGAATAAAATTAATACATTGAATGGACTCCTGGAGAATGTTGTCAAGAAAAGGGATTTTATGTTGACGTTACCCCAGCAGTCATGGGTGGAGGACGAGACTGATGATGCTGTTAACTGTTAAATTTTTGTACTGTGTTTTTCAATTTTTTGTCTTTAAGAACCTTTATCATTAAAAAAGTCCTTTTCTTTGTTCCAATTCGCTGCCGATGACGATTTGCAACAAAAACATAATCAAAGCATGAGTTTGCTATATTTTAAGGTAAACTTTAATGTATACCCAATATACTTACTTGCATATTAACCAACTGCAGGCTGATTGACCCCACATGACAAGACTGTGGTGTGGATTTATTGTGTTTTGCAAAATCATACAAACTCACACTGATATAATCAAACAGTTTTATCCAAATATTTTGGTCTTCCTGTTTTTAACACAATTGTGACTCAAAGAAAACATGCACAAAAATATTCTCTATCAGTGTGTAATACTTGCTTCTTTTTTCAAAACTTTGTGCACGGACAGAACTCATTTCGCAATCAAATCTTTCATATAAAAAAGCCGAACAATAAACAGCACGAACGCCTAAAACAAGGATACAGAGAGTTAAGAGTAGCAATCATGGAGTGCGGATGATGCGATGAAAGTGATTTCAGTGGTGAATCACAACTATTCATTAGCCAAGAGCTTTTGTCCTGTTTTGTTTGAATATAACATATAAAGATAACTACCTGAAGAAAACAATTGAATGAGCTGCATTTCAGGTAAAAGAACAGTGGGAAATGGCAATCATTACTCTACTCATATGTTTGGTGATGATGAAGCCATTTTTGCAAAGAGTGTTACAGATTTTCTTCATGAAGGGCAAATCAACTCAATGACATGGAATATAACCCCGGACTCAATCCAATTTAAATTTTATTGTGGAAATGAAAAAAAAAAAATGAAAAAAACGTAAAGCGCTTCTTTTTGCAAGACTTCATCTTGCTTAGCTGATCTATCAATTGTTATTCGGAAAGGTTGGAACCAGCTTAATGGAGAATATTGTTTTTCATTACTGAGGGCCATGCCTCAGAGAAGTCCGGCTGGTAGAAAAGCTGTTATTATTATTATTTTTTTATTTTTTATTTTATTTATTATTGATCATTTCAAATCAGTCATAATATTATGACCACTGACAGGTGAACTGGACTAAACTGATCACCAACACCAAACTGCAAACTGGTGACCGGATGATGGTTGCTGAAGCATGGCACCCAAGGCTCAGCCATGCATGCAGGGACCAAAGGCCAGGCAGTCTAGTCCGATCCAACAGAAAAGCCACTGCCGCAAGAATGGTGGTCAGTGTGGGGAGGTAGGAGTTCAGTGAGAGTCATTCACTCAATCATCATATATACTCCTTTATCCTGTATTCAGGGTCGTATAGGGGGCCCTGGAGCCTATGCCGGGAGACTTAGGACACGAGGCAAGGTGGACAGGATGCCAATCCATCGCAGGGCACACACACTCTTTCACACACTACAAGCAGGTCTTTGAGAAGAAACCTACCAAGCACTGGGAGAACATACAAACTCCATGCACACACAGACGGGAATCAAACTCAGCCAGGAATCGAACCCAGACACTGGAGGTGCAAGGCGACAGTGCTAACTACTGCATAAGAATCACTCAAACATTAAATATTATGTTGACTACTGAAGAGAAAAAGGAGAGAAAAGAAAAAGGAAGGAAGAAAGAAAGAAAGACATGACCCTAGCCCCACTTTTGTTCCCCCACTGACTCAAGCTGCCAAAATTCACGGTTAAGAGTACTTCTTGATTTGTGTGTGGTGTGAACATGGAGGAAGTGAATGGAAAATTAAATCAGGACACTAAAGGTGAATAGGAACATTTTAAAACAATAGGAAACATAGGCAGCCCGACGACATGCGGTGTTGGGCAGAGAGAGGGAATCAAAGAACCACAACACCAACCCTATATCATTCATGGAAATTATACATATATGATTAATAAGCATAATTGACATAATTGTCAGTCAAATAGTAGTAATTATGAAAAGAACAGCATGGAAGTGACTCTGACTGAGTCTATATGTAAATGCGCACTCACCACGGGTAATCCTGGATCTGGAGCTAAATTGGAAATGACGATCCTCTTAACTATCCTCAGTAAGTAGCTTTCTTTGTTAAAACCATTAAACTCATTTGGATTTAACACCCTTTTTTCCCTTTTCTCCAGCAGGTCCTGATTTTGGCTTTGTAGACTTTGTAACCAAACGTGGAAGTTACATGTACAGTACATCACACTCATCACTCATCATCTATACTGCTCATCCTGTATGGGGATGTGGGGGGCCTGGAGCATTTCCCAGGAGACTTAGGGCACAAGGCAGGGTACTGTACATGCTGGATGGGGTGTCAATCCATCACTGGGCACACACACACACACACACACACACACACACACACACACACACACACACACACACACACACACACACACACACACACACACACACACATACACTGTCACACTCTTGCTCACACACACAACAGGTCTTTGGACTGGGAAGAAAACTGGAGAGAATCCACCGAGGACAGGAAGACCACAGACCACAAAGCACCTGGACCCAGAGGTGCAAGACAACAGTACCAACCACTAAGCCACTGTGCCACTATTTATTTAACTATATTAATACATTTTTGACCAAAAGGATCCAATGTCCAACACTTATGGATTTCGGATTTCCAGAGCCATTTTTAAGCTTGTGGGTGTTCTATAAGCAAGCAGTAATTTTACTATAGGGTCATACAGTAGCTAACACATAAAATCAACCAGACACAAAAAGAGAGAGAAAGTAAGCAAAAGGAAGACAAAACTCCAAGTGTGTGCCCTGGGATGATTGGGCAAATTTTCTCAGATGTGCAACAAAACATCAACTGATACACATAATAATGTAATAATGAGCAGTTCTTGCATTTTTTTTTTTTTATTAACCAGAGAAACCCAGTCACTGTATTCTTGGTTCCTAGTCGCTCACCAGCCAGGGCTTTGAGCATTCACAAGTCAAAGTTGACATAGCTAACGAAACAAATCACTACCAAGTGTGAATGCCAATGTTTTTCGTCCTGCATCCAATAAACTTTAGTGACTCTCCCTAGATTATGTTTTTTTTTCTCCATTTCTTTAACTTGAAAGAAGTGTATAAAATTGCAGATGTTAGCTCCTCTACCTACTTAACTCAGCTTCAAAATATTTCTCATGGTGTGAAGCATCAGATATACTTTTTTCCCTGCTTACAGTACCTGTCTCACACTGAGCTTACCCTCTCCTTACACTCCATTTTTTTTACTTTCCTTTTTTACTCGACGGGCTTCAATTGCTCTCTTGCTTACATCTTTTTTTCTTTTTTTTTTTATCATCCGTACTCAACCATTTAAAAGTCATCTTCTCCTTTAATCTTTTTTTTTTTTCCCAACACAAAGACACGCGTCTGGCTGTGCTGTCAGAGCCTTGCTATCCTAGTGGGGCCAATTTGTTTAATGCTGTGCCAACTGTCACAGATACTGCTTTGGAAGGACACTATCTACCCAGGCTAAATAGCAAGACAATATAATTACACTTTCAGCACCAGGAAACGAAAATTGTCCTGTTTTTCACACCAAGTGGACAATCAAACTTATGCGCAAAGGAAGATCTCCAGGATCACCCGAACACTAGTAGTGCTTTGAATGAACCCTAATACAGTGCATTTAATTAATAGGTGCCACGAAATAAAATATAATTTATAATGCGCTGTGCTATTACAGTACCAACCATCTTTTCCACAATCTATGGTACTGATGTTATAACCTGAATTAAATAAAGAACTTTATGTCAAGGTTAATATCGTTATAGTTATTATCTATAATTAATAATATAGAGTTGTTGAAGACAGTGCGATTTTGTTCTTTTCAGTTGGCATGTTCCACGACTTTCTCAGCAGCCTCGATGCGAAACATGACGACTGAGAACTGCATGGGCTTGGCTGGGACTCCGTGACGCCTCAATGCAGTGTAAGTGAGCTTTTAAAAGCCTCCTTCAGTGCTGAGAGAGCAGCGAGCCACAACTCAACACTCTCAACAGCGCATCGTGTCAGATCTTTGGCATGCCAGATGACAAAATAGAGTATAGTGCTAATGACATTTTGGAGAGAGATTACAGCCACTTTGGAGTCTTGTTCATTCGTGTTTTAATCAGGTCCGTTTCCTCTGCCCTTTTAAGGCGTAATAGTGCCTGTGCCACTGAGTTTAGATGAACTACAGTATAAAGTCATTTGTCTCTTGTTTACTCGAGAAGCCGTTACAGATGCCTGCGTAGACGGTGAGTTCTGACCTCTGTACTGTATGTGTTTGTGATTTGCACTGATTAATTTCCATGTACGTCTGTAAACTGACAGTTTGTCCGGACTATAATTCTATAATGCTCAATATTGTCTCCATTGTTTCCGGTCTCCATGATGTAGTTCTGTTGTTGCGTCCCATTTGCCGTTTTTTCAGCATCGTGTACAATTTGAGATGCTTTTCTGCTCACCACATTTATAAAGAGTGTTTCTTTGAGTTTACCGCAGGCTTCCTGTCAACTCACACAGGGCTGGCCATTCTCATCTGACCTCTCGTGTGAACAAGACAGTCTTGCTACCCACTGTATTATTCTTTTTTTGCTTCTCCTCACCATTCAGTGTACACTCTGGAGACTGTTGTGCGTAAACACCCGAAAGGTCAGCAAATTCTGAAATACTCAAAGCAGCCCATCTGGCACAAACAACCATGCCAAGTTTTACTTGATGGGAAGTTTTTAAGGACACAGGATTTTGCGCTTTACAGTTTCTCAGCAACATACTGTGGCGAGCTGCATTTTCGGTCCTATTATTGGAGTGAGAGGATTTTCAGCACCGCCTAGGCCCATTTTTTCTGGGTGATCTGGTAACCCTGGTCAGCATTATATGGCACTTGATACATAACGTAGAATTATGTGACAATGGCAACAGTATTGTAGCTGTCTCCACGTATTCTTGGGTGTGTCTAAATAAAGCCAGGAGGAACATTTATGTAAGGCAGAAATCCATCGCCAGGAGTCTAGGGAGCAGATTGGCCATGCTCTCTGTTTGGGGAGGTACAGCATGGTATCCCCGCACTCTCACATCAATCATGGCAAAACTAGTCAAACATGGGTCGTCTGTGATCCCATGCAAGTGGAAGGGGTTGGTTACGCTTTCTAAAACTTTGCATGAGCATCAGTTTGAATGTGGTTGTCTTGGCTGTTACGTGGTTATGCGAAAGTCTTTGCTCTCCCTGGTTGGTAGTTGCCACCTTGATGGGAGAGTGCCCTAACAGAGAGATGCGTAGGAACTGGCTATGACTAAATTAGGGAGCAATTTAAGAGGGAAAAAAAGAATTGCTTTTATGCATTGATGCATAATGAATCTTATGTCTGAAAGGCTACTGGTGAAGGAATGACTGTTTATAGCTGCTATTAGCTATACATAACACCGGTGAATAACTTCCATTGTGCACATTCCACACTATGAAACTGCAAATAGATGAAAAAGTACGATCAAATACTTTTTTTTTTTTTAAAAAGGTTGGAAAAATTGGTGCATCAGCTCTTTGGCATGCCTGAGGACAAAACAGGGTAGTGGGAATGAAATTCTGTAGAGAGATTACAGCCATATTGAAGTCTGGTTCATAACTGTCTGGCTCTCTAGCACTGAGTCATTCGTGTTTTAATCAGGACTGTTTTTTCCTTTGCCTTATTAAGGCTCAACACGGTCTGTGAAAATACTGAACTGACTTTATGAATCAGATGAGCTACAGTATAAAGTCATTTTTTCTCTAGGTTACTCGAGAAGCTGTTACTGATGTCTGCTTAGACTGTGAGCTGTGACCTGTTTTTTTTTTTTCAAATATTTTTTTTAGTATTTTTTCCTGATCATTTTTATCCCTATCTGTAAACTGACCATGACAATAGATTATAATTTTATAATGATTTAATTCTCTTGTTGCATTCCATTTGCCACTTTGTTCAGCATTGGTTACGATTTGAAAAGCAGCAGTTCTTTTCTTTCTTGCCCTAACAGAACGATGGGTGTGTATTGGCTATGACTAAATTAGGGAGAAAGTCACTTTTACGGCAGTACGACGTAATATCAAAAAGTTTTAAATCCCGGGTGGTGCTGTAACCTCTCGCAGCCGGAGGTCTAGAGAGACCTGATTGGCCGAGCTCTCTCAGAGGGGAGGGATGAGAGGTACTTAGTGCTCCCACATTAATCACGGCTCTACAGCCAGTCAGGGGCGTCTGTGAACTCGCGCAACAAAAGGAGCGGATAGCGCTGTCCTCCGAGTGTGTTACGCCACCCCCAACGGTGCGCGAGCAAGCAGTTCGAAAAGATGTGGTCGGCTGACATCACGTGGTTCGGAGGAAACACGTGATAGTCTTCGGCCCTCCCGGCTGAGTGGTAGTAGTAGCCTTAATGTGGGAGCCCCCTAGTGACGGGGAGGAATTGGACACGACTAAATTAGGGAGAAAATCAGGGAAAAATCCAAAAAAACAAACAAACAAAAAAAAAGTTTAGAGACTAGTTTTGTAACACACCAACATAGCATGAAGCTGCCTGCACAGCCACAGTCTTCATAAGTCAGTGTGCCAAAAGACATCGTCTTGTGTACATTAGTTGCTGTACAACTGGTGCTATTCTGCGCTATAAAGTCTACTATATCATCAGGGACAGCAAGTTAAAACAAAGAGTGAATGTGAATTTCTGTGTGAAACTGGACAAATCTGTGACAGAGACGTTTGACATGATTCGGCAAGTTTATGGCGATGCTGCAATGGGTCGTTCAAGGTGTTTTGAGTGGCAAATGCACTGTAAGAGCGGAAGAACATTGTAAGACGACGAGAGATCAGGAAGACCTTCAACAAGCTGAGACCAGAGCATGCGCCGTATTGCTGCCAAGTTCGTCCCCAGGCTGCTGACCCAGGAGCGGAAGGAACATCGTGTCGAAATCTGCCAAAACCTCTGTCAGCGTGCCATGGATGACCTGTCCTTCATGTCGACGGTCATTACCGGTGACGAAGCTTGAGTGTACGGGTACGACCCTAAGCAACAGGCGGAAAATGCGAGGCAGGTCTGCAGCTCAACCTAGTGCATGCTCATCGTCTTTTTTTCCCCGACATTCACGGCATCGTGCATCGAGAATTTGTCCCCAGGATCCAGCCTATCCATAGCGAATTCTACTGCCTGGTTTTAAGGCATCTGAGGGAGGACGTACTGCGAAAGCTTCTGGATATGTGGCGCAAAATCTCTAAATTAAATGACAGGTTTATTCTCCTATAAGTTCCATGAATAATGAATGAATATATGTGCAATACTAGGACAATAGTCCAGGAGTGTCACTGCTGTTCTACAATGTGTAATGGACGGTGGTTCAATTAAAGTTGAGCAGTATTGGTGGCTGACATCTTTCAAAAGTCAAAAATATGTGAACAAATTTCAACATATGTCATTTTTATCCTAAGGTGTTTAATAAACTACTGTGCTTGTGTTTTCAGACATTAAGCTTTTAGTATGTCTTGCTTTTTAAATTTGCCCTAAAATAATATAAATGTATATATATATATATATATATATATATATATATATATATATATATATATATATATAAATATGAACTTATTTACACTGCAGAGTGTAATTATCATTACATTATACTTTCAAATGTTAAAATAAAACAGTTATCCATTAGGCAGTATGGACCAGCCCTACATCTTTTTTTAATAATGACCTTTTGGACCATACTAAGATTTACATTTTATGGTCCTACTTGCTGTTTAAATAATCTAAAGTCAGCTCCCCGAATGTAACCCCTAGTAATGAATACAAATAGTAATTGATATAAATATATATAATACAAGTACAAATAGTAACAAAATTAATATTTTGGTGATAAGCAGAGAAGACCCAAAGATTTTAAATAAGAGCAGGACACATGGCATTTAGTTGAAGACGCTTCATTTGATGTATTTGGCTTATATTTTATCTTAAATAATCATAATAAATATATAATCATATATTTCAATCAATATAAATTATTTTAATGTTTAAATTATAATTAAAATAGTAATTAATTAATAGTAATAGTATTTTTTTTGTTTATTTGCAAAACATGACAACCCTCCCAAAGTTACAATGTCACAAAAAAATGAATAAAATTATTTTAATATGCACATTTTTAAAAATTGAGCCTTTACTCATGTGAATAGGGATCATTATAATATTTGAGTAAGAAACGTCAGACACAGAGATTCTGCAAAGAAGAGATGTAAAGTGACACCTAACTGTCAGGCTCGGTAGAGGGCGTTGTGGATCCAAGTGCTGAGGTTTGGAGTGTATGCCGACTGACGTGACGTTAAAGAGAGCTTGTGATTCACTTAGTGATGTTTTGAAGCTGTATTGGTAACTCTGCGTTGAACAGGGACAGCGTTGCTGTAATGCAAAAGCTAGTAGTTCCGGCAGGAGTGCGCCGAGGCGAGGGGCGATGTGTCTGACGCTCCTCCGGAGAATGCGGAAGTGCGCAGAGCCGGCGTGTAACCTGAGCCGTGTGCCGGCGCGAGAAGCCGGAAGCGTAGTGAAGCCGGAGTATGCAGCGCTCCTCTGGGGAATGCGGAAGTGTGCAGAGCCGGCGTGTGACCTGAGCTGTGTGCCGGCGCGAGAAGGCTGAGGCGTAGAGTGAAACCGGAACGTACAGAGCCGGCGTAGGGATGACAGCGTGAGCTCAGCGGGGAGCGAGGATAAATCGTGGTCGGAGAGCAGGCGAAGATCGTAGCCGGAGTGACGAGAGAAGGGTCCGTAATCCAAAATCGTGGTCGGGGAAGCAGGTAAGAGATCGGCAACGGGAAATATCCAAATAACAAATCCAAATCGAGAGGCAGAGACGTGGTCAGAAAAAACAAAGCGAGGTCGAAAACTAGACAGAGAGACGGAAGAAAACGCTGGTGAATTGAGGCGGGTAAGGCGCACAATAAACTGGCGACATGACTGAGTCAGAGCGTGGCTTAAATAGGATAGGCAATTATGTCAGTGATAGACAACAGGTGTGGGGAACAGGAAGTGAGAGTGAGATGAAAGGAATGCTCAGGTGATCATGACGGGGCTGTGGCTTGGCGTGACATGACAGTACCCTCCCCCCTACGAACGCCCCCAGGCGTTCTAGCAGGTGCTTCGGGGTGGAGTCTGTGGAAGTCTGTGATCAGGGAACGGTCTAGAATGAATTTGGCGGGTACCCAAGTTCTCTCTTCGGGGCCGTAACCCTCCCAGTCCACTAAATATTGGATCCCTCGTCCGCGGCGGCGAGACTTGAGGAGGCTGCTGACAGTGAATGCTTCGCCCCCATCAATGAGTCGGGGGGGTGGGGGAGGTTGGGGAGGTGTAGACAGTGGGCAAGAGACCAGGCGACGAATCTGGGAGACGTGGAATGTGGGGTTGATTCGGCGCATGGAGAGAGGTAGAGACAGTCGGACGGAGCACGGGTTGATGATGCGGTTGATAGTGAAGGGGCCGATGAACCTTGGGGAGAGTTTCTTTGAGGTGGTCTTGAGGGGAAGGTCATGCGTAGATAGCATTACCCTTTGGCCGATCCGATACCTTGGAGCTGATGATCGGTGACGGTTAGCGTGACGCCGGAAGGAGCTAACGGTGCGCAAAAGATGGTTGCGGGCCCGCAGCCATGTCCTCTTGCAGCGACGGACAAATGTTAGGGCTGAGGGAACAGCCACCTCCTCCTCCTGGGCGGGAAAGAGGGGAGGTTGGTAGCCTAGGCAGCAGTGAAAGGGAGACATGCCTGTGGAGGAGGTCGGTAGTGAGTTGTGGGCGTACTCAACCCAGGGGAGGAAGCGGCTCCAAGAGGACGGGTCCCGAGAGGCCATGCACCTTAGGGACTTTTCTAGTTCTTGGTTTATCCGTTCGGTCTGGCCGTTAGTTTGAGGGTGAAATCCAGATGAGAGGCTGGGGGTAGCGCCGATGAGGTTACAAAAGGCTTTCCAGAACTGGGCCGAGAACTGGGGGCCCCTGTCCGAGACAATGTCAATGGGGAGCCCATGAAGGCGAAAAACATGGTTGACCAGGAGCTCTGCTGTTTCTTTGGCTGACGGGAGTTTGGGTAGTGGGATGAAATGAGCTGATTTGGAAAAACGGTCTACAATGGTAAAGATGCATGTATTGTCCTGTGATGGTGGTAGTCCGGTGACAAAATCGATGGAGATGTGGGACCAGGGGCGGTGAGGGATGGGGAGAGGTCGAAGTAACCCTTCTGGCGGTCTGTTTGTGTTCTTGTTCCTAGAACAGACGTCGCAGGAAGCCACAAAATTTTTAACATCCTCCTTGATAGTGGGCCACCAAAAGCGTTGGTCTAGGAGAAAGAGGGTGCGTGCCACTCCAGGATGGCAGGCCAGCCTGGAACTATGGGCCCAGTCCAACACTTGAGGGCGCACAGAGGCAGGGACAAATAGTTTGTTGGGAGGAACGACACTTGGGCCTGGTTCTTGCTCGAGGGTCTGCTGAACGAGATGTTCCACATCCAGTTGGGTCGTTGCCACAAGACAGTGGGGGGGAAGGATCGTTTCTGGCGAGGACGTGTCTTGGGAAGAGGGGAACTGTCGTGAGAGGGCATCAGGCTTGACATTCTTGGAACCCGGGCGATAAGATAATGTGAACAGAAAACGAGAGAAGAATAGTGACCATCGTGCCTGACGTGAATTTAGCCTCTTAGCAGTCTTTAGGTACTCTAGGTTTCGATGATCCGTCCAAACGAGGAAGGGATGTTCCGCCCCCTCCAACCAATGTCTCCATTCCTCAAGTGCCAGCTTGACTGCCAGAAGTTCACGGTCTCCAATGCCATAATTCCGTTCAGGGGGTGTGAGACGACGGGAGAAAAAGGAGCAAGGGTGGAGTTTATTGTCCTTGGGGGACCTCTGTGAAAGGATGGCTCCAACTCCGGTCTCCGATGCGTCCACCTCCACAACAAACTGAAGGGCGGGATCTGGGAAGATGAGGATGGGTGCTGTGGTGAAGCGGCGTTTGAGTTCCTTAAAGGCCTCCTCGGCCAGAGAGTTCCATCGGAAAGGAGTCTTGGAAGAGGTGAGTGCAGTAAGTGGAGCTGCCACCGTACTATAACTTCGGATGAAGCGACGATAAAAATTGGCGAACCCCAGGAAACGTTGCAGCTCACGCCTTGAAGAAGGTGCCGGCCAGTCCGTAACCGCTTTGACCTTGGTGGGGTCCATCTGAATGCCATCAGGGGAGATGAAGTAACCTAAAAAGGAGGTGGAGGTGACATGGAATTCACATTTTTCAGCCTTGATGTAGAGCTTGTTTTCCAGCAGCCGCTGAAGGACCTGGCGTACATGGCATTCGTGTTCTTTTACAGAACGTGAAAAAATTAGGATGTCATCCAGGTAAGCAAAGGCAAAGACATTGAGGAAATCCCTCAGGACGTCATTGATGAGGGCCTGGAACACGGCTGGCGCATTGGTCAAACCGAACGGGACTACTAGGTATTCATAGTGGCCCGTGGGTGTGTTAAAAGCAGTCTTCCACTCATCACCCTCCTGTATTCTAACCAGATGGTAGGCATTTCTTAAATCAAGTTTGGTGAATACATGGGCATCTTGAAGGAGTTCGAAAGCAGAAGACATCAGCGGGAGGGGATAGCGGTTCTTTATGGTGATCTCATTCAAGCCTCTGTAGTCAATACAGGGTCTGAGGGACTTGTCTCTCTTTTCTACAAAGAAGAATCCTGCGCCTGCCGGTGACGACGATGGACGGATAATCCCTGCTGCGAGTGATTCATTAATGTATTGTTCCATGGCCTCTCTTTCTGGGCGAGAAAGGGAGTAGAGTCGTCCCTTGGGTGGAGAGGTTCCAGGAAGCAGGTCAATGGCGCAGTCATAGGGGCGGTGGGGTGGTAAGGAGATGGCCCGTGACTTACTGAACACTTGCCGTAAATCATGATATACAGTGGGAACCTTGGTTAAGTCGGGGATCTCCTCTCGTGGTACGGATAAGATTCGGCTCCTAGGGGCTGAGTGTAGACATGAGGAGAGGCAGGCGGGGCTCCAATCGAGGATGCTCCTTGTAACCCAATCGATGTGGGGGTTATGAAGTCTTAGCCATGGGAGCCCCAGAACCAGAGGTGCATGAGCATTTTGGATAATAAGGAATGAGATGGTCTCGATGTGATTTCCAGAGAACTGTAGGGTGATGGGAGTGGTGCGATGGGTAATGGGGGTGAGTCTGCTGCCATCAAGGGCCTGAACGGTAAAGGGTTGGCTCAGAGGTGTGAGAGGGATTCGGAGGTCGGAGGCCGTAGAAGCAGAAATTAGATTCTGGTCAGCCCCGGAGTCCACTAAGGCATGAGTAGCGTAAGACCGATCACCGTGAGTGATGGTTACTGAGAAACATGATCGCTGGTCCGGGGAAGAACAAGAAGCTGGGCCCCCCTGCATCCCCAGAACTACGGGGGGGCCTGACCTTTTAGTGGACAGGTTCGAACGACATGGCCGGTCTGACCGCAGTAGAAGCAGGCGCCGACGTCTCTGCGACGCTGACGCTCCTTTGGAGAAATGCGTGTGTGACCTATCTGCATGGGTTCAGGGGGTGTTTCAGGAGTGACCAAGACAGGCACCGAGGTGTGAGATGCGAGAGTTGGCTGACGTTCCCTTCGCCGAGTCCGTCTCCGGGCATCAATGCGGATCGCTAGGTCAATGAGCCCCTGTAATTCTGAAGGAAGCTCTCGAGCCGCCAGCTCGTCTTTAATTGAATCTGTGAGTCCGTGGAGGAAACAATCGAAGAGAGCTTTTTCATCCCAGTCACTAGAGGGAGCCAGGGTCCGGAAATCTATGGCGTAGTCCGATACTGAACGGAGCCCCTGGCGAAGTTGAAGTAATTGGCTTGCTGCCTGGTGACCTGAGAATGAGCGGTCAAAAACCCTCCTCATTTCATCCGTAAAAGTTTTAAATGTAAAACAACATGGAACTTGGGCATCCCATAATGCCGTCCCCCACTCTCTCGCCTTTCCAGTGAGAAGGGTGATAATGTAGGCAACCTTAGAGCGTTCCGTGGGAAATGACGTGGCCTGTAATTCTAGAACTAGGGAGCATTGGGACAAAAAAGAACGACAAGTAGCTGGGTTCCCATCATAAGTAGGTGGAGCAGGGAGGCGTGGCTCCTGGGTGGGAGAAAATACCGGTGGAGGGGGGGTTCGGGGAGTGGGTGCAGGAGGAGGTCGGTTTTGAACCTGAGCGGAGAGGGATTGCAGAGTTTCAGTGATGGTTTGCAAAGTATTAGTGATTTGAGTAATCTCCTGTTGATGAGTGCCTAAGAGGGCTCCTTGACTCTCTAATGCCCCCCTCAGGTGAGCTGCCTCTGCTGGATCCATTTCAATGGCCAGTTTATTCTGTCAGGCTCGGTAGAGGGCGTTGTGGATCCAAGTGCTGAGGTTTGGAGTGTATGCCGACTGACGTGACGTTAAAGAGAGCTTGTGATTCACTTAGTGATGTTTTGAAGCTGTATTGGTAACTCTGCGTTGAACAGGGACAGCGTTGCTGTAATGCAAAAGCTAGTAGTTCCGGCAGGAGTGCGCCGAGGCGAGGGGCGATGTGTCTGACGCTCCTCCGGAGAATGCGGAAGTGCGCAGAGCCGGCGTGTAACCTGAGCCGTGTGCCGGCGCGAGAAGCCGGAAGCGTAGTGAAGCCGGAGTATGCAGCGCTCCTCTGGGGAATGCGGAAGTGTGCAGAGCCGGCGTGTGACCTGAGCTGTGTGCCGGCGCGAGAAGGCTGAGGCGTAGAGTGAAACCGGAACGTACAGAGCCGGCGTAGGGATGACAGCGTGAGCTCAGCGGGGAGCGAGGATAAATCGTGGTCGGAGAGCAGGCGAAGATCGTAGCCGGAGTGACGAGAGAAGGGTCCGTAATCCAAAATCGTGGTCGGGGAAGCAGGTAAGAGATCGGCAACGGGAAATATCCAAATAACAAATCCAAATCGAGAGGCAGAGACGTGGTCAGAAAAAACAAAGCGAGGTCGAAAACTAGACAGACAGAGACGGAAGAAAACGCTGGTGAATTGAGGCGGGTAAGGCGCACAATAAACTGGCGACATGACTGAGTCAGAGCGTGGCTTAAATAGGATAGGCAATTATGTCAGTGATAGACAACAGGTGTGGGGAACAGGAAGTGAGAGTGAGATGAAAGGAATGCTCAGGTGATCATGACGGGGCTGTGGCTTGGCGTGACATGACACTAACATTTTTTAATTAAAGTAGTGTTCACAAGGAGCAACAGTTTAAAAGATGGGAATCGATTTTTACGCACTTTGCATAAATTTGCATAAAGATGACGTTCAGCAGTAATTCTGGTTGTGTGCAAATGTTGCTTGCATGTATGAAAATATTAAAGTGTAAAACAAATCAATAGGATAAGTCAAATAGAACGTGTATATATATATGTGTAAAAGTTACCATGCGGCAACAGGAGATGTGTGTCGTCGCATGGTGGCGCTATTGTGTCAAGCCCCATGAATCATGTGTTAAGCAAAATGGGGTAGAACAAGCATAGAACAGCAGTTTGTGATAATATTTTTATATTTTTTATGAATGAAGATGTAAAACTCATTGACTTTTACAGAAGACTTCAAGCACAATGGGACTGTAATGGGACTCAGCCACAGTAAAATATATGAATGGTGCAAATGTTTTAAAGCTGCACGCCCATGAATGACGATCACGTCCAAGGTGGCTCGGAACCCACTAAGTTGTTTCCTTGAACACTCAGTGACTGGAACACCTGATCAACAACAATAACAACAAATAATGTAATAGTAAAGTAAATAATCTTTTATAGTTCCAGTTTTCAAAATGACCACTTAATATGAAAAATGTAAGTCAAAAATTCTACAAAAAAAAAAAAAAAACATGATGACAATGGTTTGTTTTAATTGCATAGGTAAAAATATGATGTCGGCTCCTGGTACTATACCTCCACGGAGAGAACAAAGAATTTGAAAGAGGCAGAAGTGACAAAAACAGGAAGCTTTGACCAAATATGGAAAGTAGGAAACAAGGAGCAGGTGCAACCAATTATAAACACAGGTACAGATAGTGCACAGAGTGTGCTCGGCCAGTGAGGGTAAAAATAATAATGGATGCAAGTCTTTGTTAAAACAAATGTTTTAGATCCCAGTGTATGTAGAGGTATATATATATATATATATACATACCATAACATTTTAAACTACAGTATTTGTCTCAATTACCAAGAGCAAGTGTCATTGATAAATGTTTTTCATTAAAAAAGCATGACCTGCGTGTGTGTGTGTGTGTGTGCGCGCATTAGATGTGCAACAAGATCAATCCAACCAGTGGGTGTGTGTATGTTGCCTTAGCAACCTAAGATCCAATCAAAGTTATGTCTGGTGTGGTGAAATTGAAATGAGCATGGCAGCTGCAAATGTATCCCAAAAACTAAGAGGGAGAGACGCCAGGAATTCATCAGCACCTTCTGAAGTACCATGTTTGGATTTCATGCTTCTGTAAGAAAAGTGATGGAAAGATTGTGGCTTGTTAAGTTAGGAGTCTGGATTACCCCCAAAAATAACGTACGGTATTATAATCTTGTTGATTATGTTCGAAAGGTACATGTTGTTCCAAGGAATTTCTCTGCAATTATACAGCACAAGTAACAATCAACAAATTACAACTATGCTGATTTTATTACCATCCATTGAATTATTACATCATCAAAAATCATTTTATATGATTAGGAATCCATCTTCAACCAGTTAAAACCAATCTCTCTCTCTCTTTCTCAAATGCAACAAATCAGTGGCCTTGTTTATCAGCCGTCAGCAGCTCGAAGCTATTCTGATGTAAATTCTATGTAAAAATGCACGAAGCTCCACATTTTTACAGGGTCGAAAAACAAAGTCACATTTACACGCCTGTGAAATTTCTAGAACAAATGCAGCTCTACAAATAACACCTCGCCTGTCTCTCAAAATCTTTTTCATCAGTATATAATTCAAACCGCATTCAGTTGTTCACTTGTCATCACACATTTGCTGCTGGGGTTTAGGACACCGTGTGACTTGCACTTATCTACAGTATAAACAAGAATAAACATTCACCATGAACATTTTGATCTTACATTTTGAGTGCTGCTTTCAAGGTAAAGTTTAATGGACGAGGAGTGTTCAAGGTTTGTGCAGAATACCAGAACACACTTACGAGAGTAAAAACCTCTATATACTGTAATAATCCCCTGCTACACTAAAGCACTTATGCCAGTGTTTCACTAGTGCTTGGATACCGTCAAGGTAGAAATTTTTCGCCTAGAAATTGATCGAATTGCCTGCATCATGTCTGAAATGGCCTCCCAGGAACCCCTCTAACATGTGGAAATGGCTTGGAGCCTGGTCAGCGCTGAATGCAGAATGTGGCAATAACTCTCAGTCGAGTTCCTGTGATGTGCAAAGTGGTGCTGTGCACAGTATCCCTCCTGCATTTTCCGACAGAAACATAAGTTATCCAGCGATTTTCAGGGATCAGGTATTCCACCCGCACAATGTTCACGGCTCTGAGAATTGGCATTCACGGGTGTACAGGCTTGTGTAAAACAGCTGCACCATTCAAGTGTTTTACTGCGGCTAAAAGTCTCATCACCGTACTGAGCTCGAAGTCTTCTGTAAAAGTCAATCGATTTTATGCTTTCGTTCACAAGAAATGTCACCATCAGTCCCAGTTTAACTTTACACGCCCTTTATTCTGCCATCACCCAAATGAGGACGGGTTCCCTGTTGAGCCTGGTTCCTCTGAAGGTTTCTTCCTTTTGTCATCAAAGGGAGTTTTTCTTGCCACCATCGCCCCAGGCTTGCTCATCAGGGACAAACTGATAATTATAATTTATGCATGTGTCCTCACACTTTCTGAACTCATTACCATAATTTTTTGATTCTGTAGAGCTACTTTGAAACAATGACCATTGTTAAAAGCGCTAAATAAAAAAAGAAATGGAATTGATGTTCAATTGAATGTTCAATTTAAATGTACACATGGAGAAGATGTCTATATTAAAATAAAATACTAAAAAAAAAAAAAAAAAAAGTGATCAAGAAGCTTGATGTTATTTAAATGCAATCATGTAAAAACAGTCACAGATGAACATAGCTTTACGTGGGAGGATGATGGTTCTTTTGCAGACCGTGTGCATGTGTGTGGTTGTGTATTCTTCACACTAGCTTAAATTAGGAATCATCTGCAGCACTTGACTTCATTGGTGGCTCACAGATCTCTGCACTGTGCCCGCACATATGCACGCACACACACACACAGCCTTGGACAGCCTGTTTACCCGTCCTCTGAACGGCAGCAGCAACTGCAGCTTGGTTAGGGGAAGTCCCACTCTCCATGTTAGCCCACACACACACGGCATGGTATGAATCCTTACAGTTCAAATGGTGCATGGAAACTATGACTGTATCGAGAGAGTTCTAGTCTGATGGATGGATGGATGGATATGATGCCATTGCACAGACATCACAGCACACCATGTGGCAGTTTCACCATAAGTCACTACACCACCAGCTCGTTGCAATATTTCCTGACCAGGGCTCTCATCTGACATTGATATAGTCTTGATGTTGTATCAGCACCTACAGCCTATTTGCATTTCCATCTCTATATTAAATCCTTCATTAGCCATTACTCACATCAGCCTCCTCCTCTCCTCATCCACTGCCGTTGTACTGATAGTGTTTCAGATTCACAAATTCTCAGCAAGAAGCTTTCCTGAGAAGCGCGAGGCCGTACTAAGGTGGCCAAAGTGAACATTAGCTTGATCACTCTATATAAACTCCAAATGATCGGTTGGGGGCGGAATTCATTTATTTAATTTATTTAATGAAGAACCAGTTTCTGGGTTCGATTCCTGCCTCGAGTCATGTGCATGGAGCTTGTATGTTCTCAACGTTCTCAACTATAGGTTGGTACCCTGTCCATGGTGTACCATGCTTTTTCCCCTTAGTCTCTTGGGATAGGATCCAGGCGCCTGTATAGACGAGGCTGAGTGAGGGCGTGAGTAAAAAAGCTATAATTATTAGATATAGGTTCTGAATATAAGATGAATCACAGGATTATTTTAACACACTTATTCTAATGTGTTATCTTCTTATAGTAATAACTTCCGCGGGAGCTAACAGTAACAATATAGTGATTTTATTTATTTTTTTTAAAGAAAGATAAAATAGTTAGGGTGCAGGACATTCATCAGAGATTTCAGAGAAAGAGAAAGACTGATGAAAGATGATTGTTTACAGTACATCTTTTGCTTTCTCTTTCATATAAATAAATCCTATTGGATCAATGCCTTCATTTGTATAACGTTTAATAAATACAAATTTTCCTTTTCGAATTTTAGGCCACGCCACCTATCCGAGTCCATTTTGTCCATTTTAGAGACAACACTTTGACTGACAGAAAGCTAACTGGCAGCTTTCGTCTAGGCAGGAGCGCTGCATTATGGGATAGCTGACAAGCTCAGCAAGTGTATGTTGGCAATAATAACTGGAAAGGGCATGAATTTGGAAAGCTATTCATGGTTGAAACTTAGACAAACACTATTTTTGTCGTCTTTGTTGCATAACACGGCGGTATATTATTACATATGTGGTCTGAACCCTGTTTAACCCTTCTTAATCTTACTCCTACTGGAACCTAGCACTGAAACCTAACCTTGACTTTTTGTTTTCTATTCACTTATTTTTAATTATATAACCCTTTCCCTTTTCACCCCTCACATTTTACTGTGCACACAGCGATCTGTTTCTTGCTAGCATAAAAATAGATAGATGTGATGTTGAAAACGCGAAAGAAGATAAGACTTGGATGATACTAGCGCACAGTGGCAGTCAAGGCAGATAATTGATGTGAATATTTGAACAAGTTGCCGTCTCTGAAAGTTACGGAAAAGTTTGAAAAAGTGCTTTGAGTATAACATTATATTTTAGCCGAAAAACTGTCTACATTTGAGTTATGATGCTGTTTTGCTGATGTGACAATGTGACAATTGCTGTTTGCGACAATGTGATTTTTAGATGTGTCCCGGCGAAGAAATGTAAGAGACACTCACTGCCGTGCTGAGGATTCCAACAGCAACAATTTGTAATGTGTGCATACACTACTAAATAAATCAAAGCTGCTGCTCACCCACTCTCTCTCCCTCTCTCTCTCTATATAAAACATATAATATATATATAAGGCTAAAAATGTAAACTTAAATAAAAGCGAATTAGTCTAAAGAAATCTTTTGGGTAAAAGTTGACAGCTTCACATTCTTGATATAAGTTTAATGTCAAAACATAAAAACTCTCAAATTTACTGAGAAAAAAAAAAAAAGGTCTAGTTAGTGACTCATCAGGAACCCAAGCAATATGGAGTCAAATCTCCTAAATTGTAATAGACTAAATACATGATAATAGCTAGGTTTTACAAAACAAATCATCATGATCCTAAAAAGTCATTATACAGTAGCTTTACAAATTTGTAGTTTTTGAGAAATGTAGTGGTAAAAATGTATTAGTAAAAAAATAAAATAAAATAAATAAATACATAAATAATAATAATAATTCATTTTTAAAAAGCTCAGAATTTCCTTTTTATTATTTTTGAAATGTCACAGTTTAAGGGGATTTGCTGAAAGAACAACTTAAATAAAGTACTGATATCTAGAACAAACAAATAAACAGTTAATTACAGTATTTAAGTAATTGTACTTTGTTACTTGTGATCATTGCCAAGCATGCGCTTTCTGCAAAATTAACTGGCAAGACAGATCTGGACTGACCTGAAAACCCAGAGATACAGCTAAATATAGGGTAAATTTTCATTACCCTAGCCAAAACCAATGCCATACCAACAGGTCTTAAGACTGTAAATGCTAGTAACATCTTGAGAAGTTTCACACTCAAAAAATGCATTTATTATCAAGTATATTTAAAAGTTTACTTACAGCAGGAAACAGCTTAAATTTCTATTTCATTAACCTTTGAAACACCGCATTATTCAGGTAATGGTATGCAAAGGTGTTCCAGATGTTCCCATTATCAGTCCATACATCAAATATTTACATTTTGCTCCAAGTAATGCAAGTCCAGAAGCATCATATCTGAATTATTAATATTACTTTTAGAATTCCATAATGGCTTTTATAATAATTCCAATAATGCAGACTCCGATACTCTGGTAGCTGTTCAATATTTAAAATCTACATGGAAGCATGATTGAAGTGTAATGCCTATAAATTAACCTTGACTACATCACTGCACATGCACAATCAGAATCCCAATTACTGAAGCCCAATGACATTCAAGTCAAAGATCCCCCGTGTGTGAATGACTATTAGAGTGAAACGAAAGAGACGAGTTCGGAAAGAGAGAGTAAATATTGAACAAGGCCTACCTTTCCATGGTTCGGGATAGGATGAAAAAAAAAACAACAACACACACAATCAATTCTGATATCTTTAAAAGGCCTCTTTGCGTCATTCAGCTCCTAATGTATTTCAGCTGAGATTTCAGGACAGAGCCAGCAAGACACAGCACAGTTCTGCATTCACTGCTCTTAAGCCATCTAACTATAAGCTAACAATAAAGCTTAAATGCCTAAAATCTCTTCATGTGTTGGTTTTCTTGCATCTCAGTCCCTCGGCAATGTTCCTGCAGTTCCAAAGCCCCCACGCTCTCGTGATCTCACAGCAGAACATAAGTGAGTCAAATGATCTATTTCTGGGGCCACGTTCATACACGCTCGAAACACTAGCACACAATTTTGCCTTAAAGCGTTCAGGAGCCGCAGTGTTACAAGACGGAGGATTATTTCATTGTTAATGTTAGCTTAAGCGTTAGAGTTACGGCGTTTCTGGTAATCGTGCAAGGCACTAATACATTTAGACAATCTGAGCTGCCATTGTTTTTTTCTTTGTTGCATCATATTGGTTGTGCATGATATGCTAGGAGAACTTCACAGCTGCCTGCAAAGTGTTCTAACCCTTAGGACAAAAGAAATTATATTTGTAGCAATAAATAATATATAAAACATGTTGTTCTTTGCAAAAGTTTCTTTATTTTCACAAAAATGGTCAAGTACCATCATCATGACGCTGATATTACAGTTACAAATTTGGCACTTTAAATATGGATAAAATGTACATAAATCTTATTTTAGAATATAATCATTCACACACAGTAGTTAGATACCCAAACTAACCTTTAATAGTAAAGGTTTTATTATTATTATTATTATTATTATTAATATTAATATTATTATTAATATTAAGGTCTCCAACCTCTCAACATCTTTAGAAGGTGCAGTTAGGAACCCATCACCAACACCAGCACCAAATGGTGCATTTCCTGTTTTGTCTTCAGTAAGTAAAAGGTATATGCTCATTTGTGGTACGGTTTGGGTCATAATCCATCTGCACTGTGCAGAAGCACTCTCCTATCAGGTTTGTAGCATTTGACTGAATCCAAGCTGAATGTATAGCTCTATATACTATACTTTACAAATCATCCTGCTATTTCTATCAGCAGTCACATCATTAATAAACACACTGACAGAGGATGCGGCTTGCTTATACAGTAACACGAGCCTTTCCTTTCCTTCTCCATACTCTTCTCTTCCAATCATTCTCGTACAAATTAATTGCGTATCAAAGTCTAATCTAGCCTTTTTGTACTCGAGTGTTTCCAGATGTTTTCCATCTTGAGGTGTTTACATTCATGATGGCGTCTCTTGTTAGTGGGCTGTGATAATGGTAGTACCTTCACCAAATAATTCTGTGATCATCCTATTTAGCTGGATTCCATGGCAACTTTCATCAATGCCAGACTTTTTATTTATTTCATCAGTTTACCTTAAAATAACAAAGAAACTGGCCATAACTGGTTATCAAACTGTTTATCAGTGGGTTGTCTATTTACTTTTGAGGAAAAAGAACTTTTGAGACTTTGTTAGAAAAAAAAAAAAGGCTGTAATTCAGAAAATTTTACTGCAATATTTTGTGCATCTCCTTGTGGTGACGCACAGAGGTAAATCACTAACCCTAAATGATGCAAGTGAGAAGCTTCTCATTTCCTGAACAACCCTGTCAAAAGATACATCAGCTGGTTGTTGAGACATTACTGTGTTTTAGAAGAATCAAATTATAGGCATTAATCAATGGCAATAATCATAGATCACTTAAACATAAAAAGAAAAGACTTGACTAAGAATAGACCTTGGAGCAGACAGTTTATGATCCACAGCGATGGGCGCGTCAGGGTAAGAAAGGAAATGCATGAAGCGACGTCCACATCACGCAGAGTTCCCACTGTAAAAGCCTCTGGAGGCAGTGTTACAGTCTGTTTTTTTTTTTTTTAAATGACCAGGTTATCCCATCAATGCATTTTTCTTCTCTGATGACACAGACATATTCCACGACTCAAAAATGTGAAAGAGTAGTTCTGGAAGCCACCTTCATATTCAATACATCACTACAGTAATATCATGGTCAGCATGTCAGTTAGTGGTAGTTTTGGCACGGTGGGCAGGTGCTAAGTCCTGCTGGAAAAGGGAATCAGCATCTCCATAAAGCTTGTCAGCAGACAGAAGCGTAAAGTGCTCTAACATCTCCTGGTAGATGGCTGCATTGACTTTGGACTTGATAGAACACAGTGGACCAACACTAGCAGTGGACACAAACCATCACTGATCTTGGAAAATTCACAAAGGACTTCAAGCAACTTGGATTCTGTGCACTTTTCACTCTTGATCCAATCTCCTGGAACATGATTTCCAACTAAAATGCAAAATTTACTTTTATCTGAAAAGAATACTTTGGACCACTGAGCAAAGGTCCAGTTCTTTTCTCCTAAGCCCAGGTAAGACGCTTCTGAGCTTGTCTCTGGTTCAGGAGTGACTTGATAGTAGGAAAACAGTTGTAGCTCTTTTCCTGAAGATGTCTACACGTGATGGCTCTTGATGCAGCTTTATTCCTCTCCTTGTGAAGATCTCTGAAATTCTGGAATCAGCTTTGCTTGACAATCTTTCCATGAATTTGCTATTCTATGCAGCACCCTGTGAACAGGAAGCCCTTTCAGCTGTGACCTTCTGTGGTTTCCTTTTGGACAACTGTCAAGTCAGCAGTCTTCCCCACGATTGTGGTGGCATGTACTGAACTAGAACTAGAGACTTTTACTCAAATTCAAAATAAAAAGTTCTAATATATTGGGGAAAAGAAAATTGTCCACAAGATGTAAGCTGCAATCATTCAAATTAAAACAGAAATGCTTAAAATGTTTCATTCTACATGTAGCGAATGTAGAATATAGGGTTTCACCTTTTGAATTAAATTATAAAAGCGAAGTTAGTTGTAAAAGTTGCTATGTTTTGACAGAGTTGTGAGGGATTCCCAGTAGACAGCGGTTAGTGCCTACCAAATGATGAATAACAACCAATGAACCAGTGACAGAGTCATGGATGCCCAATGCTTACTGGTGCATCTGGGTTGCAAAGGCAATCTTGTCTGGTCCAGTCCCACAGAAAAGATCAGAACAATAAAAGAAAATGCCCTGATCCTCTGAGGGATCACGTGTTCTGTACATCATGTGGACGCCTTGGTATGTGTTAGTTGCTTAACTGGGAAAAGGAGGGCACCAGGATGCACTAGGGGAAGAAGGCAGGCTGGTGGAGGTGAAGAAATGGAAAACCTTGTATGTATCATTTCACCTATTAAAGTATATGTTGCTTTTTTTTTTTTTTTTTTTAATAGAAGCATGGATCTTGCCAATGTAATTTTCATTTCATGCCATTTTATATACATTTTTAAACACAACACAGAGATATGTTAAAAAGGATAACACTCAACAAATTTGGTAATGTGAAGTAAATTAGGGCAGCATCAGGCTGGGGTAGCTCAGTGGTTAACGGGTAGCTCAGTGGTTAAGGCATTGGACTACGGTTCGGAAGGTCCCAGGTTCAAGTCCCACTTCCACCGAGTTGTCTCTGTTGGGCTCTTGAGCAAGGCCCTTAACCCCAACTGCTCAGATGTATAATGAGATAAAGAATGTAAGTCGCTCTGGATAAGCCTAATCTCTGGATCTGCCAAATGCCTAGATGTAGCATCACCTAACCTCAGTCTCTCTCTCTAAACTGAATTTAGATAAGATTGAGCTTCTAGACTCCTAGACACCTTTCAGTTAAGTGCACATCAATTGCTTGTTTGGTCTACATGTGAAATGCCAGTTGAGCATAGCTGAAACATGCAGTAAAGAAGATGCTTTTAAGAAAATTACACTCTGAGCGAATTATAATTAAAGTGCTACTATAAGCAAGTCCAGGAAGTGAAATTTATTGTTCAGTGATAAAGTACGTAAGCGTTGTACAAGAAATACGACAGAGAGCTGAGTCTAAAACATCTAAATTGCTCATCAAATAGTACAGAATGTAAACAAATAGTAATTCCTTTTTTCGTTTCTTTTATTTGACTTTAAAGTACTAGTTCTGTTTATTATTAAATACACTGCACAGCCCCCCCCAAAAAAAGTGTTACCACCCGGATTTAACTAAGCAAATAGTTAAGATACTTCATTTGGATAATTACTGTAGTGATTAATGTGTTTCAGCTGGCACCAAAATGTTTAATTAGTGAGTAGCTTCTTACTGTATTTCTTAAAGAACCAGGTCAGAAGACATATCCTGTGGTTGTGGCAAAGATGTTACTCTGTTTCAGAAGGGTCAAACTATCGGCCTGCATCAAGCAAAGAAAACGACTAAGGAGATTGCTGAAACTACTCAAATTGAGATGATATTTCACTGGGAAGTACTAAGGATAGTGCTGAACCTATCCTACTGGACCTACTGATAGGACTAACTTTCTCATCTCCGAGTAAGAAATGTGATCGGAAAAAAAATGTGAACGTGATGGGATATCACTTAACAAAATCAAACTGTAAAAAAAAAAAAGCAACAGTAGGACAACTTCAGTTTGCTAGGGAGCATAAATAATAGACTGTGAGGGAAAGGAAAAAAGATCGAGTGGTCTAATGAGTCCAGATTTTCCCACTTTTTTTTTTTTTTTCCAGGACAAGAAGAGAGGCAGTACACGCCTGTGGGGGCGTTGTTATTATCTAAGGTTGATTCTTTTGGTCAGGTCTAGGTTCAGCAACTTTATAAGGTCATGCAGAATTAGGTTCATCATTAATTTTTCAAATGAGTACCGCCACCACACACTCAAATTGCTTTTATATTTCTTGGTCATGAAAACGATTGGCAGCAAGCATGAAACGCGTGTGATCATACCCTACGTGTCTATGGTACTGTACTTTTCTGCCTGCATTCTTTTTTTATTGCTCAGTCTTGTTCATATAGTTGTTGCCTAGGTGGTCCTGAAAATAAGCATGACACTATATATTCCTTAAGATATACTAATGCAAAAAAAAAAAAAAGTTATAAACGTTTTGGGGTTTAAGGACTACATTCAGAGAAAAAGGCATATGTCATCTCAAATGTTTCTCCATAACTGATCCCTGCTGAGCTGATGTTCTTGGCAGGTGATTGTCAAACATAAGATCTCATGCATAAGAAAAGGAACAGGGTGACAGATTTGCATCTGCAATTTTATACCGGTTTTCTTGGATTTCTTTAGCTATAAATAAATCTGAAGCACAACAAACTGTAGGACAGGATTTTAGCATCACAGGTCTTTAGCACAAGGGTGTCGGATAATAACACGAAGTAGGCTGGACGAATAAAAAAATCAATTATGTAGCCAAAAACACATCAGCAACTCCAACTGTTTATGCATAAGCATTTATCTGATGTATTTATTTGGTAAGGTGCAATAAAACAAAAATACTGTACATTATTGAAGTGTGGGGTAAAAAAAAAAAAAAAAAAAAGAGTTTGTAGAATTAATAACAACAAAAAAATGTGTGACTGCGAACCGCTGAACTTTCTTTTCTTTTTTGGAAAGGGACGTGGTTATAGCTTCATATTTGAAACAGAATGTATTGTCATTAGCACTTGTTTTTTTTTTTTACTAGCCACATTCATAATACCTGATTTCTGCTCTATTCTGACCCCTAGTGGAACAAGCTGGTTTTCCCTGAATCTTTTGATGAAATTCCAGTTCACTAAAAGATGACAATTAAAGCACGACTGAGGACACAGATTAGAACCTTTCGCGGGTCAATTCCAGTCCTCACGCCTTGTGTTTGACCCAGAAAAGGCAATCAGTATCTCCTGGTAGTTCTGTAAACATTATCCCAATGCAAAGGGTCCAAGAGACAGAGGCCAAAGTAAACATATGTATAAAGAAATATACAAGTAATAAATAACTAACATGATCTTTAAACAATGTTAGAAGTACACCATAAAAACAGCAACGCATAGGGAATACACACTTATTCGTCACCTTATGAAACCCTCCTTTGGCACAGCTGTGAGCCAAGCCGATATCATGACATCAAACAGGGAACGGATAAACAAAGAACAGAACTGCCTGCGTTTGGTAAAGACCTGCGGCATTTGGACAAAGTGCAGACAAGGAGATGTTTGTCTGAAAACAAAAGACACAGTGTGAGAAGACAAGGGAAGTGAGACATCCTGTAAGAACACAGACTGTCTTGTTTAGCGTCTTTATGCTTCAAAACACATATTTTACCCCCAAAAAACATTTTCCCTGCTATTATCCTCCTTGGTTCAGACAATATACTGTAGCTCTTACAAAAGAGTGCATTTTTTGCTATCGAGGTAGAATATCCTAGAGTTAAAATGACCAGACAAAACAAAAAATTCAAATTTTTGCTTTCATGGAAACGCTTTTCGTCTGATTGAGTGGAATTATCATAAGAGTGCGTTTGACTAAAAATAATTGTATTGAAGAAGAGGAGAACTTTTTTTTTTTTTCTTGATGTTTCTCAAGATCTATATTCATTCCTATGGTGAAATATATAAATGCTTGTTTATGTAACCCATCGTTATTAATATAAAAATAGTTAAAATTAAAAACAAGCTGATTAGGAGACCGGTTTCAGGTCCTCCAATCTCCAAAGATATCATTGATACAGTGAGTTCTGACCAATGTACAGACAAAACCTTTCTTTTATTTATACAGACACTGCAAACTACTGTATTAATGTCTGGTATAAAAGTACTAAAATGGGGCTAAACCAAGCTAAAGAGCGCTAACCCCTGATTCATTCGTATAAAAACTTCAGTATTCATTTCTGGCATCCGCATCACATTATATCCCAACAACCAGATTATTCTGAGCTCTCAGGAAAGCAAGTACAACATCACGAATGATTTGAAGAAATGCATACAGACAGAAAGTTATGAAGAAGTGACTCATGGGTTGATATACAGTACAGTATATTTGAGCCTCAAAAATGCAAAGCGACAAAATGCAATTGTGACAATCACACAAAGATCACACAAAGAGACACCCCCCCCCCCCCCCCCCCCCCGCACTCCCTAGATTTACTGCTCTTTTTTCAGTCTTCATCTCTGACACATCCATCAAACAATGTCAGCAGTGACACAGAAGCACTGTGCATGCGAAATACAGTCAGAAGTGTAAAGAACATGAACTAACTATTGTAGTTTGTTGTCCTGACACCCCCCCCCCCCCCCCCCCAAATTGTACATGGACTGTTTTGTACAAGTGGATCTGGGAAATTTCATGTGAGTGAAGGTGTAAAAAAACGATTTACATTTACAGAAGACTTCTAGCATTGTACAGAGATGAGACTCAGCCTCAGTAAAACATATGAACGGTGCAAACATTTTAAAGAAGGTCGTGTATCTACAGTATTCCGGATGAGATGGCACTGAGAAATAAAGGGAGTTTTTTTACTCTGATAATTGTATTCTGTTATTCTGCACAATAGAAGGTCCCGGGTTTAACATGAACTCTCCTGGTAAAAAAATAACACCTTAGGACAGCCCACGCAACTGTAAGTTTAGTGTCATTTGGTGTCAGTGAAAGCATTTACGTTTTTTGTTTACTAAACTTTGTTCTCAGGCCAAATATGCTGTGAACCCATTTGACCTTTGACACACAAGATCTAAAGAAAATCATGCATACACATGCTGATCTGTAAATTGTGTAATGGTTTACCCCACAGCATTCTTCTTATGAGATTTCAATGCCATTCAATCCAAAAAGTTTCAGTGTGAAACTATTGAGATATTAGATTTTAGCCTGCCATCTAATGTCATCACCTGCCATCACTTATTAGCTTCAGTCTCATGCTGACTTCTGCTACAAAGTGCACTGTAGTTAGTAATACAACATAGCAAAACATAACATCACATAAAACATAACATATAACATAACACAATGTAACACATAACATATAACACACAGCATAACATAACACATACATAAAACATAGCATATAATACATAGCTAAAACATAACACACAACATAAAACATGACAACATAACACATAACACATACTGTAGCATAACATAACATATAACACAACAAACAACATCATAAAACACCGCATAAAACATAACACAACATAACACGTAACACAACACATTGCGTAAAGCAACAAACATAAGACACCATAAACATATCACAACATAACATATAACACAACATAAGACATAAAATAAAACATGACATACTATTACATATAAAATAACACAACATAAAACATAGCATAACACAAAACATAACACATAGTTATATAGTTATATGCCAACAAAAGTAACATTGCAGTGATTTAAAATACATATGCTGAATAATCTGTTGTGCAGCTACACAAAACTTAGAAAAATCAGCACAGCAATTACCACTTGCAGTACAATTACACTGTAGTATGACTGGGGGACCAAAGACATGTAGGTTATGTTAATTGGCATTCCGAAATTGGCCGTAGTGTGTGAATGAGTGTGTGTATGTGTGTGTGTGCCCTGCGATGGATTGGCACGCTGTCCAGGGTGTACCCCGCCTTGTGCCCCAAGTCTCCTGGGATAGGCTCCAGGCCCCCGTGACCCTCAATACACGATTAAGTGGTATAGATGATGACTGGGGGAAAATAGCTGCCATGCGGTGGTGTATGACATCGCTACACAAGTCCTGTGGTACCACCATAAAATTTTTAAAAGGCTGAAATGCCATGAAGCCTTTTTCTGAAGCGCCACATGGGTCAGTTCCCATCCAGTATCAGTATACGTCTACGTTATATAAACGCTTAAATCAAGCTTCTGCAACAGCTCTATTCCGAAGCATGCCAGCTAACATGTCTCAGGACGCACACTCAAATCCTTCCACTATTCAATTCACCTATTCATTAGACCGGGCATACATGGAGAAGGTCTTGTCAGACCTCCACACCAAGGTACTATATATAGGTGTGATGTCTTTCTGTGCAACTGGAGAGTCAGTGGCCTATTAACATCACGAAAATGTGAGACCTGGCACATTCCATGGACAGAAATAACCTGTTGAAGGGTCAGAGACGGTGGGGAAACGCAGCACGAAAAGAGTGATGTGTGCAATATAAGATGGAATGTATGAAAAGGTACAGAGAAAGCGTGAGAGAAATTGAGACAGGGAATGGGAAAGAAAATATGAAAATGATGAAATAAATGCCTGAAGAATAGGCACGACTATATAGACAGGGGAGAGAAAGAGAAAGAGAGAGCGCGAGGTTAGAACCGTGAGTGACGGAACAGGTGTGTGATGTTGAGGCTGGTGAATACTGACGCAAGTAGCCCAGGCTTTTAGCACTAACCCTCAAACTGCAGAGGAGGCTCTCAAACAATCCCCACTGACCATCTGTAACTCAGTAGTCCAGTCACATAATTGGACTTCCTTTGAAGCAACGTAATGCAAAATGATGCGACTGATCTCGTCCAACTATGAAGAAAACACTGAGGTGGCAGAAGGATGGTCATGACCCATATGTTGTATTCTACTGATCCAGTCTGTACACAGTTCCAAAGGAGATGATAAAAGATTGAAGCTTCAAAAGCTCCTCCCATGGGACATGAAGCATCTACTATTTTCTGTATATTTTTCTGGCCATCTCCATCTTAGAGTATAACTGACCCTTTGGATGTGTATGCACTTCCAAGAAACACTCAATTTTTTAAGCAAGATATAGTTCTGAATGTAAAATCTTTCAAAGTTAGCAAAGAGTGTGGTGGTGCGTAAAAGCGATTTTACACACCACTAATCTCGCAGGTTTTTATACATGCCATGGGGAATGTCTGTTGTGGGTTGTTTGCTACTGTATGTCCATCAAATTGTGTCTTTGGTCAAGTTCTGTCACTATGTTGACAAAACCTAACTCATCAATATCTTGCAATATTTGCAGTTAGTAGTTACTTAGCTGGTCAACCAGTCTCAAGTATGCATGCTTAAAATTTAGGCATGAAAGACACAGGAGTCATTTTTAGACCTTTCATTGACTATCAACCTACTCAATCGTTTCCTGATTTGTTGGGAAGCTGGTGAAAGATAGACAGAGATTAGATTTACAACATTTGGCAGAGTGACATGCATTTTTGTCTTTATTATACATCTAAGCCAATTGATGGTTAAAGGGCCTTACTTGAACAGTGGCGACTTGGTGGCGGTGGGGTTTGAACCAGGGACCTTCTGATCAATAGTCCAGCACCTTAACCACTGAGCTACCACTAGCCCCCACTGTGGCCCCCTTGGTAGCAACAGTAGGGTGATGAGTAAGTATTTTCTGTATTATGGACTCTGCTATAGTGGATGGACAGTGACATACTGTAGTAGCTAGCAATGTCACCTTGCACATCAAGGGTTCGATGCTTGCCTTAGGTCTATCTGGATAGAGTTTGCATACAGTACTTGGTACGTTTCCTCCCACAGTCCAAAGACATGCAGATAAGTCTAATTGGTGTTCCCAAATCGCCCAGTGTGTGTGTGTGTGTGTGTGTGTGTGTCCTGTGATGCATTAGCACCACGTCCAGGGTGTACCCCGACTTATGTCCTAAGTCTCCTGGAACCCAGGCCGCCCGCGACCCTGTACATGATTTTAGCTAGCGTGCTAGTACTCGCTGGTTCATGCTAAATGTTTTTCACAGGCAAGACAGCAACGTACACAGATTAGATAACAAAATACTCAAAGGACATGTATTAGGCTTTAAAAAAGCATTGCGAATAAACAGACATAATAGTTACGTTATCTACATGATATTTTGGCTAGTTTTTTTTTCCTTCTTCTTTTTTTTTCTGTTATCAGTCCCAGGCATACACACACCCCTTTGAGGGATAAGCTTTTGCATTTAAACTATAGTCTGGTCCTGTGCACGACACTGTGAGATTACAGGAGAAAAACCTTTTCCTCCATTCAATCAGACTTTATCTTTTTATTTTTTATTTCGTGTGTGTGTGTGTGTGTGTGTGTGTGTGTTGGCTATGTACTGTTTATTATTCTGAATGGGAACACCACAGCATCAGTGATGCATCGGCACTGCTGGTTGATCAGGCAGTCAGAGTAAGAGTTACCCACCTAACTGTAGTTAAACAAAAATGAGCTTTTATTGAGAGGGTTTGCTACTTTATCTGGCACACTACAGCATGGCAGTGAGAATAAACTGTACAGTAAAGTTTTTGTTGTTCATAAAACTTCTGTAAATGTGAGGCCATTTGTGTAAATGTGCATCCCAAATCGGACACTACCCTACCACATGAGTATACCAGTGATGTCATTCGTATCTAGGCACATAACTAAGTCAGCATCGGCCACCGCCTTGGAATAGAATTGGAAGTGTTTATTTGCAGATGGGAGATGAATTCATGAGGTAGAAGGAGAGTGCAGCATGACCTCCATTACAAAACATTCTCCTAAACGTACCTTACAACAGCATTTCATACTAGACAGGGAGAGATAACTTAGTCTCACTTTCTGGTACTGTAGCTTAAACAATACGTGTGTATAAGTATAACAATACTTGTGGTTGTTGCTTTGTTTTCAATAATAGAAACCTTAGCAATAACATGAGAGACTAATTTAGTGGAAAACTAGGTTGATGGGTTTTTAGGAAAAAAGCCCTTGATAGAATTATAAAAATAAACCCCTGATGAACCTGGGAAAGTTTACCCAAAGCAAAATTAAAGGCAAGCCACGGAGACTTCTCGTCTGGGACTGGAACTGATAAACCCGACCCTGGCGCAAGCTGTTCATCACACTCCTCTTTTGACAGCTCGACAGTGAAGATAAGAGTAACACTGATATAGTAACTCTGCCAGCAAGGAGTGGAACAGCCAAAGGTACAGCACTCCAGCCAACAAGGACAAGCAACAAGTACAGCGACAAGTACAATTCACTCGAAACGACATCCACGAATAATACATTTTTCAACTAAACAACACAATGACCTTTAATAGCTGTGCTGCTGTATGTCCTTAGGAAACGGTTATGCATTATCCTGCATCTGCTTAGGAGTCCCTGCAGCACGGATGATTGATTTACATGTAGAACCAGCATTTGTGTGCATTCGGCCCCCCATCCGTGGTGACCAGCGATAAATATGCATGAGTGTTTTTCAGCATTATGTCTCCGATTATTTCAGCCTTCCAGTATGTAGTGCCCTACTCTTGAATATGTAACATATTGTAATTTCGCAGATCCACTTTGGGACAGGGAGCAGTTAAGTCACCTCCTCAGCTGCCACCATCACTCTCCCTGCTCTCTCCACACTATCACCAAACCACCCCCAAAGAAGATAACTGCTTACAGACTTATGGCGAACAGAAAGCGACGATACTCCATTTTACTTCACTGTTGATCCACCATTTTGTGAAAGACGCATGTGATGGGACTAGTCACCCATTAGGCTAATTATCTTATTTACAACTAGTCACAAGTAACTTGGCTATTGTAATGAGAATGCAAACCTTCCTCTTTCCCAGCTCGATATCTGACCATTAAACAGCATCAGGCTCATTAGACAGCAGGGTGAACTCCTGCAGGGGACATTTCTTGCAAGATTATTAGGTTCTGTAATAAAATTGGATTAGCGAAATGAAGTTAAGGAGGGGAAATTAATTACACTCTTGAAATGACCATCAAGCCTAAGAGATGCACAATGCCTGGCAGTGGGATGCAGGTTGCATCTGTATTAGCTTAGAAGGTTGGCAGGTATGCCTTGATGTTTATTTCTACAGTAGTTACCTTCTCCCAGATCCAAGACGGCAAGGACGGCACTGCTCCTGGCTTCTCCCAAATAGTTAGTAGCAATACAGGTGTAAAGGCCTGCATCGGTGGGCTTGCAGTCACGTATCCATAGTCCTCCATACTCCTGGTTATCCATGCTAAGTAGGTCATCGTTGTGGTACCAGTAGAGCGAGGGCTGTGGATCTCCTGCCACGGCTACCTTCAGACGGATGTCACAACCGGTACCTACGGCAGCATTCCTCATTTTTCGGATGAACACGGGTGGTGTTGGAGTGGGATAGACGGAGCTTGGGTCAGGCACCAACTGATCAGGGTTGACCTTAGCCCGTTTGGAGGGTATCCGTGGGCTTGGAGGTGCAATTCCCCCGGAACCATCTTCCGCCCCCTTTTTCAGGGTCATTTGCACCTCGGCCTTTCGCATGACTCAGCAGAGAGGTACCGATTTCTTTTTTTGTAAATTACTTATATAAGATTAAATTGGATTAACAGTTTGTTGTGACAATTTCTAAGATTGATCCACCCGAAAAGTTTTACTCATCCATTTCATGACTTGAAAATGCATTCCAGAAGGACGTCACTGGAAGTCCAATTAAGGCTTTGCCAATGCCAGCTTGTTGACAGCGACTCTGAGACTCAAAATGTCTCCTTAGATATTCAAAGAAGCTTGAGCAGCATGTGAAACTGCCAAGCATGTTAAACATAGAAACATTTTCTAGGAAGCCCTCAGGCAAGTGAAGGTTAGTTAATGAATTCCGGAATTACCTTCAGATTGCAACTTCTGGAACATGTTTTGTGCATCCTTAAACAAGTCCAATTAGAGAAGCAGGAGGAAAAAAAAAGCTTAATCTTTAGCCAATTAGACAGCCAGAGCAAGTCCATGTGTCCCCGTCAGTGGATATTTTTAGAAGAGTCCAACAGGATCACGTTGCTTTAGCAGTTTCCAGAATACTTTTTTGGAAGTTTGGACTCCCTTCAAGTCATAGCGATGAAAGTGGTTGCTTGGTTCGTTGCAGTGGCCTTCTGGTGATTTCCTGGGTTCTCAATCTAAAGGCAGCGAGTTCTACCGAGTCCACAGCCCACTTTATACCCTCCTTCACCCTAGGAGCCTGGCTCTCTTTCGCACAGCTCCCTCTCAGCAGTAAAGCCCCATGCTGGAGTGACAAAGCAGCCCCTCTGACAGCTGCACTCTGATAGGTTACAATTTTTAGACAGTCCAGACACTTCAACCCAGCTTCTTTTGCACCTGGGCTGTCTTTTCGGCACTAGTGGCCAATCGCAACCCCGGAGTGTGTGACACGATGCCTAAACGGAGGAGGGGGTAGGAAAGCGTCCTGATTCATGTCAAAGATAGCTTCAATCCAAAGTTTTAACAGCATTGTAAATGGTACTGTTGTAAAGTGCCTGTCTAACATATATGGCTGTATGGATGGAAAAATCACTTGCTTGGGGAAAAAATATTATTGATCCACTGTAGTGATGCTTAAGATCCAAGACACAACATTCAGTCCAAGGTATCATAACAGGATGGAACTTAGGGAACAAAATGGCTAAGAATAACTATATATATATATGAATCTGTTCTTGCATAACACGGACTGCCATCTGCTGGATTGTACCATTAAATGCAAGTTTCAACACACAGCTGAGCAGATGAGGGTTAAGGGCTTTGCTCCAACAGTCCCGACAGTGGTGCTCTGGTTATCCTCTGATCCTTGGATTTGAACTCAATCTCCTGATCACTAGCTCAAAACCTTAAATGCTGAACAGCGACTGCACAGAATGCCGGCATTAATCCTGCCTCTCATATGCTGCGAAAACACTCGAGCTGCTCCCTCGGAGGAAAGCATGTGATGGCGCTTTTTACAAAAGCATGTGATGGTACAAAGTAGTAGGAGAATCTATACAAATGTACAATGTGTAATACTGAAGGGAAATGGCACAGTGGCAAAAAGACTATAGACTTTAGCTTTCTATATCATTTAACACAGTGCTCATTTAACCTCAGCTCATTCCCAAGGTCTGAATTAGATCATAGAAAGGCGTTAAAACGGATAACTGTAAAGTTGCAGTACTTCCAGATCTGGGTAGCATGATCTAGTAGGTAAAGAATACAGACGAGTAAAACCCAAGTGCCTTAACAATTCATACCAAAGAAGTAACACAAAGATAACATTCGACAAAAATAAAACACTGTTAATAATTATGACAAAGTGTTCTCCTACAAGGGGCGTTCAGGTCAAACCAGGACTTGTGAATAAAGACGTAAAACCAATCGATATCTACAGAAGACTTTAAGCAGAGTAACATGATGAGACCGCATGATTAACCGCAAGTAAAATATTTAAGTATAAGCACAATATACTTAAGCATACAACAGTTTAAAGAATCCTGTATATCCTGTATATATATATTTCCGCATGTTTGGACTATTAAAGGAGTCCCTGGGAGGCCAGCGACAATCACAATCAGAATAACGGTTTTACTTGCACGCCCCTTGTAGGTAATACATAGAGGAAGACGTCTTCAGAGATTGTTAAAAAAAAAAAAAAAAAACAGACACAACTTAGATAAGGACGGGGCCCTAAAGTGTAACACCCAAGCTGGTGTATTTGCGTCCTGAAGCACAGCACTACAGTATTGTCATACAGGATCTTTGACACCTGGATTTCAGTGGCAAAAGTTATTAATCCGAGATCTCATTAGGGGATTTTACGTGATACATGGGATCTGTGGCCTCTTGATTTTCTGGTTTCCTCCCACCTCACAATAACCTGCCAGTAAGCAGAGTGGCTACTCTAAAAATAAACTGCTCCTAAGTGAGTGTGAGAGTGTATGCATGCTGCCACGTGATGCACCGTCATCCCAGCCGTGGTGTATTCCTGTCCAGGGTTGCAACCAGGATCAACATTTTTGTGGAGATCCACTTGATTTGTAATAGCAGTTTTAATTTCTTACCAGGAGATGAAAGTGTTCTATTGGCTTTATGAGCGTGTATGCACACAATGTTATGTTGAGGAGTTCTCCGGAAGTTTTTCATTTTTATTTTTATGCATAGTAGGCTAATTTCTGCCACATCACAGCCGTATCCATATTTAATTTGGCAAATGAAGGCGGGAAAAAAAAAAAAAAACACTGATCTACTGAAGTCTGTCCTTCTAGCTGCTGTAGTTAAGAAGAAAAAAAAAACCCCATGTGGAACTATAACCAATGGTAAAGCCAGGTGGGTATAAAGCAGGTGATGTGGTACAGTAGGATTGATTCCATTGATATCTGTAAATATTTGTAAAATATTTTACTGGATAGGGCCTGGGATGTGGCATTACCCAGGGTGGCATCATCCAACGCTCTTGGCCTGTATCTGCACGAATTCATGCATCGCACTCCTGCCACATGATTGGCTAATTAGATAATTGAAGGAATGAGTAGGTATACATGTACTTCTGTTCTCTGGGAGTGTATATACTACGTAGAGATAATGCACTTAGAGTGAAAAGACAAGATAGGAAAATTTTTTTTTCTATTTAGGTTCCTAATTTTATATGCCCATATGCTAAGGAAATATGATTCACCAAAAAAAAAAAAAAAAAAAAAAAAACGTGTTTTTTTTTTTATACGATATGGATGCATTGCAATACAAATGTCATGCCATCTCTGAGTCCCCCACCCCCTCGCTTTTGCTGATACCCAAGCTGGGATGCAAGCAGGGCCTGTTGTCATAGAAACAGTATTATTCTCAGGCCAAGAATGAAAGATATGAGGATGGTTTTTTAGACCTGACAGAGATAGAGAGAGAGAGAGAGTAGGAGGAGGAGATCAGGAGAGAAACTACAAGACTTCACAACACACATCAGCTCATGCAGGGGGGGAAGATATCCAACATGAAAAGACCGAGCCACAAAGAGTAACCACACATAAAAAATAAAAAAATAAACGATGAAGTGACAACATGGACACGTTGCTCAACACGGAGCATGAGAAGAATGGGAGAAACAACGCTGATGATGGTAATCAATCGCACTTACGTCTTAGGGTGCACAGGAAGGCTCTGACAGGGTGCTGCTGCAGCAGGTGCTAAATGTCAGGATGCTGCCCTCTGCTGGACCAAGTTCCACAAGGCATCAGGCAGAAATGAACATTATATAGTATGTATAGGACGGGATTATCAAGTAATGACTATACGCAGTCACAGCAGTGCTGCCAGATTGGACTAGAGTCTCAAATAATTGGGCTATTTTTAAGCAAACAAGGCTTCTTCTCTACAAACCCACACAAACGCATGATCCTCAGACACTGGATATGCTCTAATGGAGTAGAAAGGAATAAAACTTGGACATTTCTACATTTTTTTTTTAAAGCTAAGCTTAAAAATGTTTATATAAGTAGTTCTACTGTGTGTTTAGGGAAGTATATTCACTTATTGCCTTTTCAATAATGAGCACAATATGTCACAGGATCATTACCAGGATCTCTGAAAAGCCATCACCAGATGCAGTATAGCCATGGTGAGGGGGCGGACAGCTTCTCGCTGCTACTAGCCATGGCAACATGTGAGTGATGGACATAATCATTTGCTTATAAGGTTAAGATAAGTGGTAAACCACTCCAACAAATATATATATAAAATCAGGTTCATTGCTTTTTTATTTATATATTACTCACTCTCACTCACTCATCATCTATACCGCTTAATCCTGTATTCAGGGTCACGGGGGGCCTGGAGCCTATCCCAGGAGACTTAGGGCACATGGCAGGGTACACCCTGGACAGGGTGCCAATCCATCGCAGGGCACAGACACACACATACACTCACTCATTCACACACTACGGCCAATTTGGGAACGCCTAATCTACATGTCTTTGGACTGTGGGAGTAAACCGGAGTACCCGGAGGAAACCCACCAAGCATGAGGAGAACATGCAAACTCCATGCACACGGAGACGGGAATCAAGCCTAGCCGGGGATCGAACCCGGATCAAGGAGGTGCAAGGCGACAATGCTAACCACTACACCACCGTGCCGCCTATTTATAAATTATACATATATAAACAAAAAAGCAGTGAACCTGATCATACTGTAACTAGAATAGAGCTATAATTTGTGTTTTTAATTTAAGCTCTTCTTGCCAGCCATAACTATCTGAAATAAAAATAAAATAAAAATATAGTGAACAAAGGATTTGCGTAGGTTCTTTATGGAGTTTGCATGTTCTCCCTGTGCTTGGTGGGTTTCCTCCCACAGTCCAAAGACATTCAGATTAGGCTAATTACCATTCCCAAATTGCCCATAGTGTCTGATAGGTCACGTGTGCCCTGTGATGGATTGGCACCCCATCCAAGGTGTACCCTGCCTCATGCCCCGAGTTCCTTGGAATAGGCTCCAAGCCTCCCACGACCCTGTACACAGAATGACGTTGTCTAGATGATGAGTGAATGAGTGAGTGAGTAAACAAAGGGCCGGCACCGTGGCTTAGTGGTTAGCATTGTCGGCTTGCACCTCCAGGACTGGGGTTCAATTCCCACTTCAGGACTCTGTGCATGGAGTTTGCATATTCTCCTCCTGCATGGTGGGTTTCCTCCAGATGCTCCGGTTTCTTCCGACAGTCCAAAGACATGCAGATTAAGCTAAAAAGCTTTCACAAATTGCCTGTAGTGTGTGTGCCTTGCAATAGATTGGTAACCTGCCTCAATGAGAATAGACAATGAGTGAGTAAACAAAGGTCTAGTCCCAGTTATTCTTCTAGGGACTAAAATGGAACAATTAACTCAAAGCCGCTAATTCGAAAAAGGGTCTTTTCTATAAATAAATTAAATTAGAATTCTCTAAATATCTTTTCTAAAGAATTCAATAACATTAATAGGAAATCTTTATAAAAAAAATTCATAATTATTCATCCTCCCTCTCCTCCAATTTGAATATTTATGGGCTATTAAAAAAAAAATAGATTCATGACGCACACGAAACAGCAATAACATTAAAACCACTGGCAGGAGAAGTGAATACTACTGACTGACTCGCTCATTACAGAGGCAAAGCAGTCAATACTCAAGGGGTGGATACATCAGGCAACACGTGGACAGAGTTCACAGGATAAATGGTCACATGTAAGGACCTAAGTGACTTTGACAATTCATTGTCACATTGTGATGAATAGATAACTGGGACAGGGCTTTTTCTAAATGACGTGTTTTGTGATGAAAAGGACCTCCTGATAGTGGTCCAAGAAAGGACAGCCAAGGCTCGAAGATGTACTGTACGTGGAGAGCACACGCTAGGTCGTCTAGTCCGATCCCACAGTAGAGCTACTGCAACTACACACCAGTTCCATGTTGACCAGTGTTCACCACCAAAAGTGCCTACAGTGGGCAGATGAGCATCACCTGGTGGTGGTGATGGAGGCAGTACGATGCACCGGATAATGTTCTGCTTGGAAAACCTGGGTCCCGGCATTTACTACAGTATATACGGATGTAACTTAGACCAAGTATACATCTTCATAGCAACAGTATTCGCTTATGGTATTAGCCTCTTTCAGCCGGATAATGCGGCCCTGCTAGACTGCAAACGTTGTTTGGTTTGAGGAACATGACAGAGAGTTCAAGTTGGTGACTTGACCTCATCTATTCAAACATCTCCTGGAAATTCTGGGAAAAACAAGTCTGATCCATGGACGCGCCATGGCTGCTGCTGATGTCTTGGTGCCGGATACCACGGCTCACCTTCTGAGGTCTTGTGGAATCGATGCATCAATGCTTTAGAGCTGTTTTGGTAGCACAAGAAGGGCCTAGGTGGTTTTAATGTTATGGATGATCAGTGTAAATACTGTACAAGCCTATATTATTTAATTAAGATCCTATCCATAGGCCACTATTCATGGCTGGACAATTTCAGTTTTAATTAAGGCCACGGAAAGGGCCCGAATAGTTTCAGATGAATTATTTATCCCGGGTCAGACATGCCAGGACCCATTCATACTTGATGAAGCCTGATGAAGAACTGCGCTCTGTACATGTTATAAATTATATAATAGTGTGTCTGGTTGCTTGGTCGGGGATTTTCTTCTGTGAAGTTGATACAATCTTTAAGGTTTCACTGGAATTTCAAGATAAAAGCCGAGTTTAATCGAAAGGCCGAGAAGGAGGACGCTGCAGCTTGAACACGTGTGGGAGGGAAGAGAACTGTCTTCAATTATTTTCTTCATCCTACACCTTCTGGCTACTTTTCTAAGAAAATATCTGAATGCGACGAGCATGATTTAAGGAATTTGTGGATGTGCAACAATTTTGTGCACTTATACTGTAAATTAAGGATAAACTCTGACCTGCTATGGTCTTGGATTTAAGTTGGAGCAAACATTACACACACATAGGGTTCAAAACATGTCAAAACTTCTTTAAAATAAAGATCGGAGACACACACATCTGTTACAGCACAAGGTTTATTCACCAATATACAGATCCAGACTTTCCTGCATTGCAGATTGATATTAACATTTTCTCACTTTCACTCTTTTTGTACAGTTTTATTTACAAGGATTTAAAATAATCTTTCCATTTACATCAATGGTACAGTATTTTGCTTCGGAAATTGCTTTGTTACAGCTCTGCTCAACATCTTTCGGTTGTAATCCTTTTGAACAGTGTAACCACTCGTCCAGTAAGACCAACCTACTTAACACCATGACTCTGTTTGAGGGCTCCTGAAGACCGTGTGCATGCCTAATGTTAAAGAAACCTGCAAAAAGGTCCGACTGACTTTATAACTACTATTTATTTATTTTTCCACACACGCGCGCGCACACACACACACACACACACACCATATCTCTTACCCTATACCTGATCATAAAACCAGGAGATCATTCTGTTAAAACAGCAGCAGCAACTCTGATGAGGTTCCTCGCTGAAGGACCTGAGGAGGAACTCGCAAATGCATTCCAGCTAAGACCTACCAGCTACCCAGAGGTTTGACCCAGCACCCCCCGAAAAAAAAAAAAAAAAAAGGAGAAAGAAAACCTTCAAATTGCATAGAATTTGTTTGAAATAAAAACAGAGGAAACAATCCAGCTGCTAGGTGTAGAGAAGAAGGAAGAACACCTGAAGAACACCAAATGGAGATACGTTCCTGTACAGAGCATTTGGATTGTGAGGAACGTTCCTCTGTAATAGTAGCTGAGTAGCCTGTAGTAGGAGTTGGCATTCACTTCCTTTCTGTTCTCATGCGCACACACACACACACACACACACACGCACGCACACGCACGCACACGCACGCACACGCACGCACGCACACACTCTCTCTCTCACACACAAACACACACACAAATATACATCTATTGTCAGCCACCGACAACACCAAAGACTGGATAAAGTGCATCGTATGAAAAGAAGGCCTACACTCATCACATGCAATCCAATCACCAAGAGACAAAGAGGGAGGCTAAAACACACATCTCTCGGTTAGCAGTTTGGTCTGAGTGAGAACAGGAGAAGGGACACTGATTGTACACATCCACGATATAACCAACAAGATACTTCACCAAAACTGAAAAAATATACACATCTCAGTTGCCACAGTTGTAGTTATTGAGCCAAGAAGTTTGGTATCTGGAGATATGAACAAAAATTCAATTGAACTTAAAACAGAAAAATGGATGTTAAACAAAACAGAGAATGACCGAAATGAACATTAGCAAATTTTTTACACGCCATGCATCAGACTTGGGTAGGAGGCATGGCCTAATCTTTAAAAGGCAGAATTGTATGCAAATAGTTTTCAAAAATCATACAATTTCGGTTTCATTTGAATAAGTCAGATTTCCTCATGACCGAACAAAGACTTGAGACAGGATCCATCTATGGAGTTATAAAAGTCAACGGATAAAAGTCTTGCTCAGGCTGGGATTTGAATTTGCACCTTCTTTTCAGTAGCCCAAAGCCATGAACATCAAACCATGACATCCCCAAAGTGTTTGAAGTTGAGCATGTGCAAACCTCACACACAAAAACTAGTAGATTAAGATTAACATCTGTGGATAAATGACAAAAAAGTGGACAATTCATTGTTGGCCAAACTGTTCCTGTAAGGTTTGATATAAAAGTCAGATATAAAAGCTTAAACCTGGTTCTAAACTGTGCAAACTCTGGAACCATCAAGGGTACGCCTTCTGTATCTTTCAAATACAGCACATCTTTCAGCTGGAACTTCAGGAGTGAATACAGTGCACATTTCAAAAGGTACAGCAGTCCTCCATAAGGTCTATTATACAAGCTTTTAAAGGTATATTTAAATCAGCTTTCAAGTGAAAGATAAAATAAAAGATATAAAGGACGCACCCTTGAAGGTACCACTGCAGTGATGAGCATGAGCACGGTTTAGTACCTTTTTTCTGAAAGTGGTTTCGTATTGTGTTGTAGTGTTCCAGACGCACATTTTACACATTCAACCCAGTGAGAAAGCCTTCATGAGGAAAAGTGAGTGGGAGCAGTGAAACACACCACGGTTGTAACAAACTGTACAGCAAATGCACGGGCCAGCAGTCCTCCAGGTCACAGAGTGGAGGTTAAGACAGTTATGAAAACAACACTACAGCTCTAAGTCTCATCCTAACACACACTACTTTCTTTAAGTTACTACCACACTGCTCAATTAGAGAAAAGATGCAGTTGAGCAACAATCCATAAATCTGGCTAAAGACCATGGCAGACTGATGGAACAGGCTGTGCTCTCCTCAGACACACTTAATAAAAACCAAACCTAGAGGTATAATGTACATCTGTAGTAGATCAACACCACATACACATCATTAGGTAGACCCTCTACAGGAAAAGAATTCTCAGCATGGGTGACATTAAAGATGTACAAGACACGGATGAAAATTTATCCAAATACACCATCTCTAGCTTAAATGTTTAAATCAAATGATCAAATGGTGAAAAGATCTCCCACATAAGGCAAGGGCTGTGAAAGCAGTCGTTCTCAGGAAGGAGGCTGTTGTTGAAAAGATGCAAGATGAAGAGACAGTATGAGGCCTTACTGTAGAAGTGTGCAAAGGGGGCTAGTTTTTAAATCCCAATCCGAAAAAAAAGGAATTCTGAGCAATCCCCATCTACTTACCGAAAGCATGACTAATCCCAACTTCTTGCACAAGTTTAAACAATCCTGTCTGTACCATCAGAGACTTTGATTCATCCTGCCTGCTTCTTCTGAAAGTTTCAGCAATTCAACCAGTTCTGTGAATTCTGTGCAGCTCTTACGAGAAAATCCTACCTAATCCTTGCTTCTGCATATAGTTTGACTGATCCCACCTGCTCCTGCACAAAGTTGATTCCCAAATGCTAAAAAATAAAATTAAATATATATTTTTTAAGTGTGATTAGTCCCACCTGCTTCTACAGAAAGTCTGAATAATCCCAATTGCTCGCATCAAGTTGAATCAATCACAACGCCTTTTGTAAAAAGTCCAATCCTTCTAGCTCCTGCAAAAAGTCTGATCAATCCGTCACGATTCTGCTGAAGGTCTGACCAATCCCTCTCAGTCCTACAGAAAATCTGACCAATCCCACATCCATCCTGATTCTTGCAGCAGGTTTGACCGATTGTGTCCGCTCCCTCAGAAAACCCTGACCAAATCCCGTCCAAACCTGAAGAGTTTCTCTAGTCCTTCAGTATCTCCGAGTCTGACTAATCCAACCTGCTCCCATAGAAAGTTTGACTAATCCCTCTTCCAGCCATGGAATCCCCACCTGATCCCATAGTAATCCCACTTGCTTGCCGGAAGTTTGATCAATCTCACCAACTCCTAAAAGAAACTTGGATTCCTGAAACCCCCCACTGTTTGTACAGAATGTTTGTTCACCCTGCCTGCTCCCTCAGTAACCCCTTCTTTCTTGCAGAGCTTTTCACCGATCCCATCCACTCTGGCACCGATACCCATCACCAAACCCACAACGTGCAGAATGTCTGATCAACCCTTCTCGTTCCCTCAGTCACCTCTGTTGCTCTTGATGAAACTTTGTCCACTGCAGGAATTTTGACAAATCCTATCAATCTTGCAGAAAGTTTGACCAACCCAGTCAGCTCCCCCAGGAAGCCAATCTCTTCATGTCTCTTGCAATACAAGTGCCAGAAGTTATTTTCCGCAAATTTCCAACCTTCCATAGAGAAGACTGTGTGTAAAACTGTCTTGCCGGGATCTGTGTTGTGACGCACTCATCTACTAAATGGCTTAGCGTACACTAAACAGCACAATGGATGAAAGCCAGCATTCACATTAAGCAAATTTGCAGTGATTGCTTTTACAGCATTGAAGTTGTGCACAGTGAAAGAAGGTTTAAAATGAAACAGCAAAAGCATGATGTGCATGCAGGCTAAGGCGCACGTACACGCGCACACACGCTCACACAGGACTGACAACTACACACTTAAGATTTATCCAGTAAGAACAAAATGCCACTGGGTTCAGCCACTAGATGGAGTTTCTGTTTGTCAGAACATCACATGAATACGAACAAATTAAAACAGGCCTTGGATGAAGTGAGGTTGGACAGAAGAGTCGTGACTAAACGCTCAGGGATGAATCTTTTGGGATTTTTCAGCACACATGTAGACAGCGTGAGAGTCCAGTGTTTGAATGGCTGATGGAAAGAAAACGAGGTAGAACTACAGTAATGAATCAAAGATCCCTGTGTGATTACCTGACACAAACACAAGACTCACACAACAGCCATGAACTGAAAAAAAACACCGTCTATGCAAGTGAATTATTCTTAAATCTATTGAAAACATATCTATAACTTATTAAAATAAGATTCCAACAAACCAAATATGACATTATTCAACTTTATATCTTTAAATGTTACTAAAATTGCAAGCGAAATAGTTTTTGTTCTATTGGTAGATGATTTTGCTAGGTTTTAGAAATGTTTTTGTTTTTTGCAATTTTAGTAACATTTGATAGAAATGAGCTTAATCAACTTATATTTGGTTTGTTGTAATCTTATTTTGGGAACTTATAGATATGTTTCGATTTTTTGAGACTCAAGAATATTTCACTTGCGAAGATGTCATTTTTTTGCAGTCTGTGCAAACACACGCACAATGGACTTCTGAGGGCAATACAGATTATTACAGCTTTAACATTTTTGACTCCAGCACAGATCAGAATTACGCTTCTTAAGCTTATTCACAAATCTTTTGAGAAGAGGAAAGTCGTGAGAAATGTTCACCCACTCAGCAGTAGTCCAGAAAGGTTCTGCGCTCTTAAACACATGGAATATCGTTCAGCAGCGTTTCGTTTTCTCCACACGTTTGTACGATTCTCCTGCTCGGGTTTAGAACGTCAGCGGATACACACCAACAACATTCTTCAACATCTTGGCCTCTGGTTTTTAAAATAGACAAACTCTAAAATGACTAGAAGTCAACAGAATACACCGTTCGTAGATTAAACAGTTCGATTAAAAAAATATCAAGAAATGGAACCAAAAAAAACAAACAAACAAAAACAGTATTAAAATCATACAGATCAAACCAAGTAATAATAGATTGTGTTGAATTTCTAAAGCAAAATCAAGGTCACAGATAACGGTAAATATGAAATTTGATTTTGTTTAAAGATGGGAAACGTCTAAAATTATAAACACAACCGTCTCTGGGACGGAACGCAGAAATGAAAAGAGTAAAATATTGTAGTTTTCATTTAACAACAACAACAACAATAATAATAATAATAATAGGACCTTGATAAAAATTGCACAGGACCCACGAGTTCAGCAGGAATGCATATAATTGCTTTGTGTCAGATGAACAACCTAAGATTTATTGCTTTTTAAAATATATATAGACTAATCTCTGAAGTCCCACAACAATAAATAATATAATATGCCTGATCTCTACTGGCTAGAGCCAGATTACCTCATCATCCATCTCCAATGCCTCAAAAGTGGTTAGAACACTTAATGACTGAATCTCAATTCACACGTAATAGATTTAATAACGGGGACTGGCCTGTGTTTACCCCTGAAGCATCGGGGATTCAAGTTAACCGTCACGCTTTCTATTTATTTATTTTTTTTTGTCAAAATGAGTTAGCTAGCCTGTGTTGTTTCCGTTAAGCGCTCATGAGGCAGTATGTTCGTCACAGCTCCGCTGGTCACGCTTATTTTTAGCATCTGGCCAGGTGTGGATAAATTAGTGACACTGTGGAGATGCGTCTGAGACCTGACCAGTCTAGATCAGGCGGTACATCCGAATCCAAAACATCACGCTGTCTTGGTCTGTTAAACGTGGAATGCTTAATTTGGTCTGAGGAAAATACACAGACTGAAAAGGAGAAACGTAAAGAAGAAAGAAGGTCATGTTTCCATCCAAATATTTCACTAATTTCCAGCAGAAATTTTGTTTGTTTTTGACAGTGTATAGGGTCACTGTATATTTAGCGTCCTCTTTAACCAACGTTTCTACCTCAGCCCAAAATACCCATCTTTATCTCCTGTTTCTTTTGTGCCAATTCAGATTTGCATAAAATGGTGGAAACCCAAAGAGGAAAAATAAAAGAGAGAGATAAAGAGAAACAAACCCACCCTATTGATCAGGGTTCTGTAAAAAAAAAAAAAAAAAAAAAATTTATAAAATAAATGGACGGAGAGAAACAGGAAGCAGACGAGAAGATGGTGATGCAGGTGTAATGTGTGCTACACCTGCGATATGAGCTGCATGTTGAAACTGGGCGAGCGAGACTGCTTGGTAAGAGGAGCTCCAGGGGACAGCAGGTCTTGCCCACCGTCAGGCCGCACCAGATGTTCCTCTTTCAGACTGAGGCTGGAAAGGCGGTGCGCTCCTCCTGCTCCTCCCCCTGGGCCGAGCCTGGCGTCTGTTCCTCCTCCCTCCTGCTCTCCGCTCACTCCCACGCTCATGCTGCAGGTCCGACTCAGGCTCTGCGTCTTCTTTATGGGGGTGAGTTCGATACTGTCCAGCATGATGGCAGGCGGGGGAGACTGAGCTCTCTGTGGGGGCTGCGGCTCTTTATGTTTCTCGGCTGGACTATCCCTCTCTTTTTCCCGGTGTGTGCGACTTGAGCTGCTCTTCTTGGAGCTCTTTTGCGTGCTGGCCCGCCCTCCTCCACTCCCCGAGGGTCGGCCTGTGCTCGGCTGGCTGCTGTTGGACGCACCGGAGGAGAACCCTTCATCAGGGTCGTTCAGGTTGAAGGACTCTTCACCTCCGCTCATGCCGTCAGCGTCTGAGAGAGGGAATGAGAGAGAAAGAAGATAAAAAAAAAAAACGTCAATAGAGTTGTGGGGATAAGAAAGATTGAGTCAGAAAGAGATAGAGAAAAGAAGAGAGGAAAGGAAAGGAAGAAGAAAGTAAGGTTAAAAGTAAGAAAAATTGTCTGGCAACAAAAAAGAAAAGAAGCAAAGTATACCAAGAGTAAGGTAGGATGAAATAAAGGAAGAAAGTAAGAGTGAATGGCATGGAAAACAAAATATAAAAAACAGAATAAATGAAAGAAGAAAGAAAGAAGGAAAGCTTTCAGGAAGAAATGAATCAACATGGTCAAGGAAGAAGGAAAGGAAAGTATTTTGGAAAAAATAGAGGAAGAATAGGACGGAAGAAAGCAATGAATGAATGAATGAATGGAGAAGGAAAAAAGCAAAAAAGTTAAACAAGGAAGATGAAAAAAAGAAGCAGATAAAATAGGAAGGAAAGAAAGAAGGGAAAAGCAAAGTATTCTGAAAGGATTCAAGATAGAATGCAAAAAGTATTCAGGAAGGAAGGAATGAAGAAAAGGGTTTAGATAGACCTGAAGGAAGGAAGGAAGGAAGGAACAAACAAAAACAAACAAATGAAGCAGAAGGTGTTGAAGGAATTGAAGGACCAAAGGAAGGAATAAAGGAAGGAAGAAAAGAAGGAAGGAACAAACAAACAAATGAAGCATAATGTGTTGGCAGTATTAAAAAAAACAAAAGGAAGGAGTGAATGAATGAAACAAGAAAAAAGGTAGGAGGAAAGAAACAAAGCAATGTTTTCAGTAATACAGGGCTGTGCTCATGAATCCATCTGCAGTGAAACTGTTCTTTAGAAATGAAATGGATTAGAAAAAAAATTGCCAAAAAAAATAAAATAAAAAAATAAATACAGATGACTTGCTCTCACTCTTCATTATTAGTCATGCTTTATGAGTCACTGCTCTTCAGTAAATCAGCCATGGAAACAGCTTACCTATAAAACTCTCATTTTAATCCCTGGGTTTATACGAGTGTGTGAAGAAAACTCTCGGCTTTCAGTAAATGAGGAGTGCTCTGATGCTCGGAGCCAAATGAGACTGAAGTGAAATAAAACGGCGAGTTCTCCATCAGTGCAGCAGGAGTATGTTCATGCTTTTCCAATAACCGCTCGGTCTAAAATCCTACTGCAATTACAGGCACTGCCCTGGGCTTAACCATGGCATTTTAATCTTGCAAGATGCAAGGACACTAGCAGGGTGTATTCAAGAGGCAAATCAGTTTCTATACACATACAATGTTTTAACACCTGATAAGCTGACCTTGTGTGAACAAAAATGCACAGGAATTTACTTAACATCATATGAAGAAAAAAAAAAAAAAAACACTGACAAGACACCAAGAAATGTTGAGCTGTAACTGAATGATGGACAGTGAATGAGTGGATCAGTGGTCCTCCAGAAAGTTAGGACAGGACAACAAGAAAACAGAACGAACACAAGAAGCAGCAACACATTCAAAATTCAAAGGACGATAAGAAATAGCATGCATTCAGGACCAGGCAGGCAAAATGTGGCTGTGTGTGAGTCTGTTCATCACAGGACCTCAGCAGGGAGCGTCAGGAAAGAAAGAAAGAAAGAAAGAAAGAAAGAAAGAAAGAGGAAGAATGACGACATGCAAGCCACTGGTGAGCGGGCTCTCCTGTCACTCTCACTGCGAGCAGAGAGACTTGTCACAAAGCTAAATGGCAACCAACTAATGCTCAGGAAGTCAAAACACTACACAAACTGTACCGAACATTAGGAAATCATGTGCACAGAATGAAACCAATTTATGCCCCAGCACTACTGGATGCTCGATTCTGATCGGTCAAAAGGTGTTCATTAATTTTCCAATGTGTTACTTATTCTTACACAGAGTGGTAAATATAAAACGCGCCACATGATCCCAGTAGAAGCGGAATTGCTGTTACGGTCTTGTGTTCTGCGAGAAAGTGTTGAAAGACGTCTCCAGTTCCCAAAGGTTTGTAAAAAAAAGTTGGTTTCTTTGTAGCGTTTGTTTATAGGAAAGCATCTCTCTTTCCACTGGCTACCAGTTATGAGGGGCGTTCAAGTCAAAGCAGGACTTTTGATTGTGCAGAATAACACAATACAGATATGAGAGCAAAAGCTCCCTTTATTTCTCTGTACATGCTATGCTAATGCGCTTATCGCAGCATTTCACTAGTGCTTGGATACTATCAAGGTAGAAAGCTCTCTCAGAACGCCAGAGTGCCTGCTTCATGTCTAAATCGCTGGCTTCACATGAACTCCTTAAATGGTCCAAAAATGTGCAAATAGCTTGAAGCAAGTTCAGGACTATACAGTGATATGGCTCCCAGTCGAATTCCTGTAATGTGATATATGTGGTGTTGGTGAATGATTGTGTTTATAGTTCCCACAGACAGATGCGTCTCTTCTGCAAGTTTGCGACAAGTTATTCGGCAATTTTCAAGGATCAGGCATTCTACTCATTGAATGTCCACAGGAACGAATACAGTGGACACAGCGATCCTCATTCACAGATACACAGCCTTCGTAAAAATCTTTGCACCATTCAAATGTTTTACCGTGGCTAAGAGTCTCGGCGCTGTACTGTACTGTAAATATCTGCAAAAATCAGTTTTATGCCTTCATTCATGAGAAATTTCATCAAGAATCCTGGTTTGACTAAGCTACGCCTTCGCCTTTCTTTGACCCCTGTTTACCGGTTAAACATTAAGATCCTTTAATTAGCTGCGTTCGAACATTCCATGCTCACAGAGAGTTCAAAGGTGACTGGCAGCTTCTTTTAACACTTCAAGATGGAATGTTTTTAACATGATACATTAAAAGTCATCATCTATAGCATTTTATTTTAAAAGCCAATTTTATATAAAAAAAAAATGAATAATAAAAAAAAAATTTTACTCTCTATCATCTGAATGCTTGTAAGGTCTCCATTATGAAGCTATCCGTCTTTGTTTTTTGCTCTCTCTCTCTGTTGTTTATTTAATCTATATATTCTCTTAATTGTTTTTTTTTTTTTTTTTTAATCTGTCTTAATCTTACACTGTTTTGACTCCACTGCGCAGCACCTCGGTTCATGCTTGCCTAGACTTTCCAGGGAGTCATTGCCAGGGATGTACAATGTGTCATACTTCAATGAGTAAAAAGCATCTAATCCATCCATCCATCCATCCATCCATCTCTCTATATATAAACTCATACTCATCCTATAAATTAATGCCTGTTCGTGTTTTCTTCCTTACTTATATCACAAGTAGCTGTGTATTTTTGTATATGAACACAAAAGGTTTATGTATATGCACCTGTATAATTGTTTCTATAGTAACAGTTCATACTAATCTTTATAACGCACAACTAAAAAACAAACAGTTGTATTCTTAATGGAGAAAAAAAAAGGTATAAATGTTGACGCTGTGAAATTGGTTTGCCATATGAAATTTATGCCTCATTTACTGAACAAGTCTTGTTCTGTTAGGCTGTAAAATCTCAAAAACTGCATTCTTTTGGTCAGGACACGTGACTCAATAGAAAGAATTTAATATGATGAAATCCAGATACTGTAGTTAGTGCAAAGGTACAGTAGTTAACATCGTAAATTGCTTACATTAAAATTGGGACCAAAAAAGTTTGCAGAACCTTGAATATTAAATATTTAGGATGAAAAATTACTTTCTTTGCCATCCATCCATCCATCCATCCATCCATCCATCCATCCATCCACCCATCCATCCATCCATCTATCTATATAAACTCATACTTTAGACCCTACTGTATGTACACACCTACACTGTATTATTGAGGTTAGCTGATACTGTATGTATTTGGCTCACAGCTGATGGACAAGGAGGCTTAATGGTGCTGCAGCTGAGCGTGAACTAGAGTGCTAGCGTATCCACTTCCCAGGTTCAATCTGCAGGTTTAACAGGCCATCCGCTGTTTTCATCTGCCTCTGCATGCACATGCTTGGAGTTGAGGCAGGACAGCTGAGTGTGCAAATCAAGACTCTTCCTCACTAACTGAGCTTGCTCTCAAAACCTCTGCGTCCATCTTAAACCAAATTAAACATCAGTTTTATTCCCTTCGATCTCTACTGGTTCTACCAGCTAATTTTAAAATAAACCATGTTGTGTAAGTGTGATAAGGCTACACCGATGTCTTTCAGAAGACACAAGGCCAGAAATACAATAAGTAGAATAAGTTCAAATTAATGTAGATTTTAAATGAGATGGATGACTTCTACAAACAGAAACAAAAGGTAATAACTGTGATTAACAGCAGAAATCTACTGCGTTGAGCATGCTCAGTCAGTGACCAACAGGCAGCACCTAAGGTCAAAGGTTGATTAGTAGAATGCCAGGGATGCATGCACATACTGTACGTTTGTCCCCATCTCACCCAAACCTGGCAGAACACTACAGGGACGAAATGGAAAGGTTTATTAACGTTTAATTCCAAGCAAAGCTGGTCGAGTCTGGGGAAGCTTTGGTATCCAAAAAGGCAAGAGTGTTATTGGAGCAAATGTAAACAATTCCCCTGCTTCGAACGTTGCCCTGCCCCCCGACCCGCCTACCCTCCAGTGTGACTGTGAGTATGCCCCTCCCTCTTCGCATGGGATTGGCTGCTGGCTCCATGGAAGCGCGTAGACCGGAATGGATGGAGAGCTTGAACTCGGCCTCGGTCGAGAAGTCAAAACAATCTGTGGTTCGACACAACAGGGTGGAAACATGCTCCTTAGTGCTGCTTGTGTTTACATCCACTGTAAAGCATTAGACAGTGGTACGTCCGTCTGGTATTATAGTAGTGTGCAAAATCAGCAGCTCAAAAGACATAAAAAGCCAAAAGCAATCATAAAAAGAGAGATGCTACAATATTACACTTAATCCACAACAAAAGCACAAAATGAAAATGATGCCTTGGACAGACGAGAGATTAGAGTAAGGAAAAAAAAGAAAAGAAAAAAAAGGAGATGTCTTACCTTCTCTCTTCCAGCGAAGCCTGCGAATCGAGGCTGCAGTAACAGCAGAGCGAGAGATCCTCCTGACGGTAGGAGTCACCTCCACTTGCAGTACCTTCTTGCCTCGAGAACCATCCGGAGCGCTGTCTGGCAGGGAGTTCTTCATCGCATTTCCCAACTAATGATGAGGAAAGAATTAGTGTGATAAGGGTGGGAAGGGTTTATATTGGATCACTACATATTGCCCCAAGTAATGACTGGATAAATGTTTAGTAACTGTTTATTAATTCAAAACATCTGTATGTCATCTTTCATGTTAAGGGAAGCCAATACTGATTTTACCACGGTTGTCATATACCATGGTTTAAGCAACTAGAATTGCTATAAAGGTGAGTATTTCAGGTTACGGAAGAGAAGTGATAATTATAGGTGAATGTAGGCCTGGTATGCTCCGGTACTGTGTACCAATAAAAAAATTCAGTCATGCTTTGCAGTACCAGAAAGAGGAGAGAGCAGCTGCCTGCCAAAACTCATATTTAAAACCAGTTACAGAAGCCCTTTCAGCAAGAAAACACATCTGATATCACATCCGTCTGTGCTGTGTTTCGATGTTTCATTACTGATAGTTAATGTGAGCTTCTACCAATGCCCTGAAAAGTCACGGCTTACTTCATCTCTTTGTTCATGGATAATGCAAGCTACAAAGCTGACTAACACAAGGCTGAATCCCAAATCCCTCCCTGATCCCTACATGCTGTGCGGAACAAGGGATTCTACGTCCTTACTACTTTTAAATGAAAGTCTTATTTCCAGCTGCCATTGTATAACGTTAGCTTAAATTAATGACTAGGAGCTACTAGCCATTTGACATATCTCTCTCCGCAGAATCACAGGGGCCTGGAGCCTATCCCAGGAGACTATCACAGGGCACGAGCCGAGGTACACCCTGGATAGGGTGCCAATCCATCACAGGGCACACAGAAATACACACTCATTGACACACTATGGGCAATTTGGGAAGACCAATAAGCCTCAGCTGCATGTCGTTGGACTGTGGGAGGAAACTGGAGTACCTGGAGGAAACCAACCAAGCACAGGGATAACAGGGAGGTCTGGGTTTAATTCCCGCCTGTGTGCAGGGAGTTTGCATGAACTGAACCCAGACCCTGGAAATGAGAGGTACATTTAAACAAACAATGTTACCCACTAAGCCACCATGCCACCTAATTATCTTGCTAAAATTAGGTATAATTAGTTTTTATTTCATAGTTTTGATATGTTTGATATGATTTGAGAGATCTCACCCCCCCCCCCCCCCCCCAACGTTGAATCCACTGTTATGCCCTTGGATTCAACCCAAAGTGGAGATGTAAAGAGAAACTAAACAAGATTTCCTAGGGATGCTCACCACCTTCATGGATTATTCTCTTCACTTTCTGGCTATATAGTAATGGTAAGAATTTTATTTATTTACTTTTACCTCTGTGCAGTCAGTCAATGAACAGTAAATAGTAATAGTACAAACCCCCCATGTTCAATGGCCAGGTGTACACACATTTACAGCCTTATAATGTATATCAGATATTTCATTTAAATCAGGAATTGTGTGTAGTTTTGTGAGATCTCACCAGTAGAGGCTCAGAATAGAGTTCCAGCTGGGCTCTGTATAAGACATCATCCAGAGCCTCTCTTCCCAGATCCCACTCTCCATTATAACTGCAAGAGATCACACACACACACACACTTGAGTTCCCAGTCAGTTGCAACGACGACTTGCTGTTAACACCCTGAAGTCGATTAATTTCCGTTAAGCATATGCTTAACAAACATTTTAAATAAACAATAGTCTTATTAGTATTACATAAAAATTCTATAAAACATTTTGATGATGTACTGTACACAAATTTAAATGATGCTTCAATTGAACTACGGCAAAACTTTATTAACATTGAAAAGTGTAAAAATTTAAGATAAGCTGTACAAATTATACACTTTTGAAAATTCAGTACAGGATTTTAACATCTAATCAGGTTTCTGATGATTCTTTGATGATGACTGGAATTATCAACAGAAACATACTGTATCATTTAGAAATCTCACAATATTCACAATCATATTTTCCAGCTCTGGTTTAGAGTTTGGTTTAATGCTGTGGAACAGCTGCAAAACAATCACTGAAATTATATCAGCTATAAACAATAGTTCCCCCTAACATGTTTATTTTTAGCTCGCTCGATCCCCCCCCCCCCCCCCCCCCCAAAAAATAAATAAATAAATAAAATAACTATATATATGCATGATTTTCTCTTGTCAGAATAACTTCACTTCTGACTGTTAAAAAAGCCTCATACTACAGGTAGATACGTCATCATAGGCATGTAATAGTTATGATGAATTTATGTGTTTTACCTTGTAGCCTAATAGTAATGTCACAAAAAAAATAGAAGAAACACTTCTGTCCAATCAGATCTAACTGATCAGAGACAGTTGTCTATTGGTTGGATATTTTCATTTTTCTGTGTTTGAACATCTAGAATGATGCATGTGCCAGGGACACTGCTGTGCTGAGAATGCCTCAACACTCCGTACATGATCGGTGTGGATTGTTTCTATTGAGGTACAGGTGTGATAGGAAGAAATTTTACCAACAGACAGGAAAGCGAAATAATTGTGCACCTGCCACTGACTTGGCAGTTAATAAAATGCTTGGGGTGTATGGATATTAGGTGTAGCAAACAACAACAACAAAAACCACCATCTATTTTGTTCAACAGACTTTATGTTTAATTACAGCACACAGCGTGGGGATGTTTTTGGTCGAGACTCTATATTGATGGGAATATATGATGGGAGAGTCAAATCCTCCTCATGCTCAAAGGAGCACTCTTACAGTTTGAGTCCTGGAATATGTGCGTGCCCTCAGGGAAGAAAAACTCCACTGATGTGACAACCTGGTTATATTCAGATCATCAGCTGACTTTGTTTTATTGCCACATAACATTGCAGAGCCCAGACCTGACCAACAGAAGCACATGACATGAATTTTTTTCCATTGCTCCAAAATCTTCATGCTCACTAGCAAACTGAAACATTCATCATTAACAAGTGGTTTTCTTGTGGCCATGCAACCACTTATTCCCAATCCTGTGAGGTCTCATCATATTGTGAGCGTGGACATGTTCTTACTTTTCCTATTAAACAATGCTGTGATTTCAAACAGTGAAACTGTCTTATTTGCACTGATGTAGGCCAAGAATTTGACGCTTCTGAAAGTGCAACTCTTTTGCAGTACATGTCTGCAACTGTATAACTGTAATTAATATATGAAGATCTGTACTAGCAGCATGAACTCAGAATGTCTCCTTTCTGTTTGGGGTCCTGATAAAGAACAAAAGAACAATAGGAAACGGGGCAGCTTGCCAGCTTCTGTAATCAGGTAGACATGTGTTTGTTCAGTGAAGCTCAGAGAAGCTTGTGCACGTTTCATCTACGGCCAACCAGCCGAGCAAACACAGAGGAGGGGACCTTGGTGGGTCTGAAATCTCTCTCCTGAGTCAATGTACATTTGTACACAAGAGGCAGGACAGTACAAAGTGCTCAGTCACTTGTACGTTAACAGTGTAGATGTACAGTATGTTTGGCTGCTCTTTGGTCTTTTCTTGCCAAAGCTTTCTGCAGCAGTGCCATGGGACAAAACATGCAAGTCAGTCTCAATTGTTCAGCATTATCCATGACTTTGCACTGAATTTGGAGCAGTAATGATCACTAGCCTTTGCTCTGGTTTTCTTGACTAACTTGCACTGAAATTAACATTTTATTTTTAACATCGATATTTCTTTAATTCATCTCACTTATCAGTTTTAAAACCATCACATAATTGGATACGAATGTAGATTGTACTTATAATTTAAGTGAGGCCGGAGGTTCAGAACTACAAGAATGTTGTTACAGACTTGGGCGGTACAAAACCTATAAGGATTTGTGCTGTGACAAAATCTTCTCTCAAATCAGTGTCCAGTCCATTAGGCTATTAAACCGTTTACAATCAAAGCTAGTAATTAATTTACCTTTTTTGTCATTACCTTTTGCACAGTATTAAATAAATTCTTGATGTAAACTATGTCTATGTTTACACCCATACTGTTTTTCTTATCTACCCTACCCACCTCCTCATCTCTTCAGAAAACCTAACGGCCAAATTGGTGCTTAAAAGTGTCTCACCTACAGTAGGTGAAAAAGTGAATTATCAGATAGGATCACATAACACCACTTTTCATAATACTTAATGTTTCTTATCTCTCCATCCATGCCTCTTTTTTATGTAAATATGCAGACACATTTATATTTTTATCAGATAAAACAAACACATTTACTAAATACAAGTGCAGTGTACGTGCAGCAACTTTTAAAAATTGAAACCTTTTAACGGTCTTAACTGTCATTCAGGTGAAACTTGGCCAATAGATTTCACATGAAGACATAAATCTGAAAAAGTGTATTATTCTAAAAGGCAAAATTGTTAAGATATTGAAACGTGAATTTGTCATGGTTACGGACACTACAGATTTTATTTTACTTTTTAAGCTTTTACCAAAAAAAAAAAAAAATGAAGCAAAATTTTACAGGTCATATGCTTTTAGAAGCTTAGACCAATTTTATTATCAATACTATAAAACATATGAATAATGTGCATTTTAGATGATTATTGCTTGAAGCAAGACAGACAAAATGGCCATTTTTGGGGCACATATAAAATAATTTCTCCAAAACAGCTGAAGTTAGCAACTTGAAATTTTTAGGGAAGCAAGATTTTCACTTCCACGTTCCGAGGGTTTTCCAAAGACGAGGTAACTAAAAAAGTTAATAAAAAAAAATCTCAATCTTTCTAGTCTTCAAATCGGAAGAATTTATCAGTTCTTTTTCTATTAAACAGCTGCTTGGATTGGAAGCAATATAACACTCGTATCCTATGTTCATGTCAAAAACAGTGTGCCAAGGAAGAAATAAAACATGCTTTTAGAGAAAACTAAATCAGCAGTCGGGTCTGATATGTTACCACGCCAAAAGCTGATCAATTCACAATAGCAGCACACCCTCTCATGTTGTACCACTAATGCCACTGCCGTCATTATTTACATAATTAAACAATGGAATATCAAAGTTATTAATATGTAAGCAGAAAATATTGCATCTTGTCACATTAATGAGAAATCATAATTAGAAACAAGGACCATGAGATAATTGCATCGTTCTAAAAAACATGTTCGCGGAAATCACTCAATGAGTATATCCATCTGCTCGCTCGTTAAATCTCAGGCTCTCCTACCCTCCATGCCTCGGTCTTTCCTCCTTACATCACTGCATAGCAATCTGAGCAGGGACTCTATTATCATCTCTAACTTGTTTAGTATTGGTCGCATGCAGATGAAATGAAATCGATTGCACCCTTAGCGAAGGGAATAAAAGCGGTGCTTATCGAGGCCTCTTGAAAACAGGACTGCCGTAGTGACGTACATGATATCCAGTTGTTAATCAAACCGAGAGTCAGTGTGTCATCTGTGTTTAACATCTAAAAATACCTCTTACATCTTGATTATCCGATTTCATAGCATGTGATCTGCACTCGAAACCCATTGCATCCAATCATTCAAAACTCATTAATTTTTATAGTGATACTGTATACCGTATGGTCACATGACACTCCATAACCATGCAATTTATAGCAGTGACATCTATAATACCAGTCAAAAGTTTGGACACACATTTCAATGCAATGTTTTTGTTCAGTGATTTATTTTCTACATTCTAGAGCAAAATGTGATATTTAAAAGCTACTCGAAAAATTTTATAATTGGGTCAAGTAACAACAACAGTTAGTTGATATTTTAAGACACGAATGTCAGCTGTTCTGGAATAGTTCTTGCAAGAACCGTATTGTCAAATGCATTTGCAAAACAGATTAAGCACCATGATGAAAAAGTATTTTGCTTCGTGGCTTCAATATGCCAACTATTGTTGCAGGACACTTACATGGCATGATAGACGGCAGTAAGCATCTGCACCATGAACTCAGGGTCCAGCACCACGCGGTTACAGGGTTCCCGCCAAGTCTTCTGCTGCTGGCGTGGAAACCCACAAACACACAACCTAAAACAAACACAGCACTGTTATTACACACAGACTCACATTTTGAAAATGACATACTAAAAAGCCACACTCATACTTAGACACATGTAATACACAGTCCCATATAGTACAAGGACACAAAATCTATATGCAGGTACCTTGGCATACGAATGGTCCACCACACAAGGTTTCACCTTAACTGAAATTTTGCGAGACTTTGCGTTGGCATGCAAAGAAGCATTTTTAGTATGAATGTGAAACTTGTTTGCACCAATGGGAAGTCGCAACAAAGCAAGTTAAAATGAAGACATAGCACCATGGGTCCCAAAAACGTTAGCAAGAATGGTAGAAAGAAGACAACGGAGCCACTTTCAGTTTAGATTTAAAGTGCTAAGAGGAATCATAAATTAAGGTTAAGTGAGGTTTATTGTTTTTTTTTATTTCATATTTTACTTTATTTACATGCCTTTATTTACAAAAGTTTTTTGATTGTTTCTATATGTAAAAACATGATTATAGTGTTGGAAATTGGTAACAGTGGTAATATTTTTGGGTGGGGCGGCATGGAGGCTTGGTGGTTAGCACTGTCGCATTGCACCTCCAGGGTCGAGGATTCGATTCTGTGTGCATGAAGTTTGCATGTTCTCCTCGTTCTTGGTGGGTTTCCTCTAGGTGCTTCGGTTTCCTCCAACAGTCCACAGACATGCTGATTAGGCGCAAATTGCCCGTAGTGTGTGTGTGCCTTGCAATGGATTGGGCACATTTGATTGGCACCAAGTCTCCCGGGATAGGCTCCAGGACCCTGTATTCAGGATAAGCGGTATAGACGATGATGATGATTTCCGGGTGGCTGGAACAGCTTATCTGTATTTACATTACTTCCCTTTTTTTTTTTTTTTTGGATTTTTCCCCGATTTTCTCCGTGATTTAGTCGTGTCCAATTCCTCCCCAGTCACTAGGGGGCTCCCACATTAAGGCTACTACTACCACTCAGCCGGGAGGGCCGAAGACTATCACGTGTTTCCTCCGAACCACGTGACACCAGTCGACCGCATCTTTTCGAACTGCTCGCTCGCGCACCGTTGGGGGCAGCGTAACGAATCCGCTCCCTCCGTTGCGCGAGCTCACAGACGCCCCTGACTGGCTGTAGAGCGTGATTAATGTAGGAGCACTATGTACTCTCATCCCTCCCCTCTGAGAGAGCTCGGCCAATCAGCTCTCTCTAGACCTCCGGCTGCGAGAGGTTACAGCACCACCCGGGATTCGAACTGGCGATCTCCGGATGATAGGGCGAGCGCTTTTACCACTGCGCCACTCGGAGGCCCCCCATTACATTATTTCCGCCTTAAGAACTCGCCTCTGGAATGGATTAAATTCGTATGCCGAGGTACCACCGTAGATTCATGCAAGAAGGACAATTTGTTTATTGTTTTAAAAGAAAGTTGGTCAGAAAAGTTCACAAGCCGTCTTATCGAGACGTACTGTAAGGGATGCATTGGGGGTCGGGATCCTGTCAGACACGGGGCAAAAAAAACTGCGTGATGCATTTACAGTAGCCATGGCAACTGGCTGATGAAGGTCATGATGCTTTGAATTTGTCTCCCATTGTATTACTTGGGAAAAATAGAACCAAGTGTAAAAATCATCATAATAAAATAAATAAATAAATACATTTGCAAGCGGAATTAAAACTAAAGACAGTTCTGCGTATGTCTTTTTTTTTTATCAGTCCACTCAGAGACCAATTATGGCCTGGACTGATGTACAGTAGTTGAGGTTCAGGAACTGCCCATGCTGTCATAGGACAGGAAAATACATTGCTCCCCCCCCCCCGCCCCCCAAGAACGCTACATAGGCTGCGTATTTGCAAATATGGCTTGTCGCTGTTTAATGATGTACTATGTGGGGGCCAGTGTGTCGGACAGGACTGCTTAACATGCACATGAGCGATAGAATGTGCTGTCGGGTCAAGCGCAGGAAACACAGAAAACATCTTCAGACTCTAACACCCTGCTGAGGGCTAATGAGGCACTCCGTCACAGCTGTCACAAAGTTTCCAGCTGTCTCTGTATGTGTGTGTGTGTGTGTGTGTGTGTGTGTGTGTGTGTGTGTGTGTGTGTGTGTGTGTATGTGAGCACCGTAGGGCTTTCAGGAGACATTTCACAGTTGAATCGCTTCGAAGTTGTCGTAATGCGCGGTTACTTAAAAGCAAAGAAAAGTTATTTGTGAATAATGGCTGCCATCAAATCTCCATAAAGTGATGGACTTAATGGTAATGTGACATCGTAACTCGTGTTATATAAACAATACTTTCGGCCACAACCATACATGCAGTAATAAGACATGTATTATGGTTCTCCCTGTGCACAATCCAGCAGGATTTAAAGAATAAAAGACTTCATACAAAACACTGAATGTTGTGTAGTGCAGAAAATGTATTATTTTTACATTTTAAGACTGTCATTAAACACTATATTTCACTTTTGTCTCAATACTTTTGGCCAGCACTGTAAATAAGTACATTCTTTGTGACAAATTTGTGATTTTTCAATTAAACACTCCTAAATAATTGATAGAATATAATGTAACATTGGTACGGTTTTGCTCTGTGCCTGTATAAAACGATCAAATATCTATTTTTAATGTACACAAATTTTTTAAAAACTACTTTGCAAGTGGTGCCCAAGCTAGACAGTGCTGAACATTATTGTAGCCCAGATGTAGACTTCTATGTATGTGTCCCAGCTGTTTATTAAACTTGGTGTATCTCTCTCTCTCCGTGAATGCGGCGTGTGATGATGGCACTTCTTACCGCGAGCTCATGCGGCACACGGCCTGGTACGACGAGGAGGGCATGTACACCATGGCTGAGTTGTAGCACAGCATGAGGAAACACAGCACCTCGAACCTGAGAACGCACAGGAACAACGATCAGCTCGTAACAGGGCTGGAGAATGAGAGTGTTTACACACGTCCTGTTGAAGCAAAGAGTTTGGCAGGGTGACCAGGTGATTCACACACACAAATGCTCTTACCATAACTACTGTGAATAAACAGTGAGAATTGAGAGTAGTGTTTAATTTGCACCATGATTCAGGAAGAATGTGGGTGCAGTTTTTGGGGAGTTTTGTGTGTTAATACAGAGATCTACAGTGAGATCAGTGCGGAAATAAGCATGCTGCTTGTGTGTGCGCTGTATTTTGAGGGATTCGATCACAGTAAGTAGTTGTAAAATTCTATAAGCAATCAAAATTATGGCTGTTTTAGCAGCTTTAATGCCAATAAAGTGCAACGTAGAGGACTTTACAATGAATTACAACTGGCATGATGACGAAGTTAATAAATGACCTGAATGTCCATCTTCCTCTCATCAATCAAGTTTGTCTAACGTTTTAATATTTTAACGTTCTAATATAAAAGGGTATATCTTTATGTTGGAAAACAGCATTGAATGGAGAAATGCTATTTAAATTCGAACAGCACTGAAACATAAAACTAAAGACAGGTTTTGTTAAACAGGTTAAAACACTTTGTGGAAAATACTTCTCGATTTTTTGTGTACTTGCCAAGGAGCATAAAAATGAAAAAGATAAGTATTATATATGGACAGCTCTAACATTAAAATGCAAACATTATGCCCAATATTGTATGTGTAGGCACTGTGTGTTCTGATACCCTGCTATCGTGGCCAGTGTTGACTTTTTTCAGACATTTCTGCTGTATCAGATGACCTTTATTCCACACAGGTATAGATGAGCCTTGGATGGCTATGATCCGGTCACTGGTTTACTGGTATATAATTAATAATCAATGTTATTCAATTCACCTGGTGGAAGTGTTAGTTTTGCGGCTGATGTGGAAGGTAATTTTTCATTTTGTTAAAATGGACCTCATCAATTAAGGTCAAAATAAAAATAAAGCATTGTACAGGGACCATTATGGAAGACAACAACACTGCTGAGGCTGGAGAGTCCTTCTAAAAACACTACACCTTTATCTCCCAGAAAACGCCACCATTACATGTTTTTAAACTGTTTGTATCATCCATGATACAAATGTACACTTTAGGTGTATAGCACATTAATATGAACAGCTGGAACCATCAATGCTAAATAATGGAATCTTCTAACCAGTAAGAATAGCGAATTCACCAACACCATGGCCTACTGTAAGACCAAAACAATGTTTAATGCACTCCAACACCAGCCGCTGTCTTTAAACAGTTTTATAAAACTGTATGTTTCTCATCTGGATCAGTCGGACCGTTTGTTCAGAGCGGTTGCTCTCGATTACAGCACTGTAGGCCAGAATCGATTCATGGCAAACAATGCTGTATGTAGATCAGAACTCTTCAGTACAATATACACAGGCAGGTGGGGTTACGTTTCAGCTAGTGAACTGGAACAATCAGAGAATGTCTGTGTAGATGTTTACATAAGCACTGTATACAAAACCTGTAAAACAAACAAACAAACAAACAGTTTTAAAGACCACCTGTTTTCTAGATATGTTGTACTTGTTTTAAAAAAAAAAAAAAAAAAAAGATATCTAAGTAAAAACTGTAAGTGAGTTTTCATGGTTTTATTTCTTCTATTTCTTCTCTGAGGCTGCCTCAGTCAGACCTGCCCTCCCATACTCTTTAAACTAAAAAGCCAGGTTTAAGAGCGATCACACCATATCACCCTGTTCATTTTCTTAACCACTTAGGATCTAGAAATAAGTAAGAATTCATAAATAGGAATCCAAGAAGTATTCATTATTGGTGGCAAGTTATAGCATGATGCCCTGCTCTGTAAAAACTATCAACCATCAGCAATATGTAACAATTGCCTTCATTGTAGCTATTAATTAATACTCAGTATTCAGTATTAAATAAATTACATGTAGCTACCATGAACAAGTTACTTCAATAATTTCCAATATAATGTTGGTTACAATTCGTGAGCATGTTGGCCAAACTAGCCTTGTTCCTTGATAGTGCATGAAGCACAACTGGATTAGATATTAGATATTAGTGGGGTTTAATCTATTATCAAATTTAATAAAACATCTAAAAACAATTAAATTATTCACGCTTTTTTTTTAATGGTCTAAAATATCCAAATTACTTATACCATTCAACATAGCACAGTTTCTGCAGAAATAAAAACAAAACAAATCGCCTTGCATCTTCTACAAATACTCGCATTTTGCAAGAGTATTGCTGCTACTTCTACTGACTTTTTGGGTGTTTGGTTCAATACCGCCACCTAGTGGACTGATTGGAAAAAAAAAAGTTCTTGCTTTATGCGAGAAATTACATTTAAATAACAATAACACAGCACAGAGCATTTTAAAATGTTCATTATATACTTTTAGTAGTTTTTACTACTTCAAAACCTGTAACAAAAATAACTGCACGAGACAAGTCAGACTATAAACATTAGTGCTGCTGAATTGAATATAAAATGCCCAAAAAAACTGATTAAATTGACAGTCTATCACAACACTAGACGACATACAGTAGCACATTACACAGGCAATGTAAAGCACACCCTGTCTTCTTTAACTCCAGCAGGAATTAATCAATAGAAATGTCTGGAATGAGTGGCTCTATTTACGTGATCATAGTGCTCAACAAAAAACTAAACATAACAGCAGGTATATACTACCTGGTGTGTTTGCTACTAAACATAACAGGCTGGTTCCCTTTCAGTCGATTCACTCGGTACAACACATATTGTATGGGATATCACGCCCTCTCGTGTCCTGGCTGAAGCCACCTTTATTCACGCCTTAAAGGCAGTCAAACCTGTGGTGACGTAGGTGTAGCCCCGTCTATACCTATAAGCCCTCGTCACCACGGTTGACTCTCAGTTCGACAGCCGCTCTTCGCCGAGCTAAGCTGAGAGGCGGGGCAGCAATGTGTTGTACCTCGTTCCTCTCCTTCAGGGAACAGAGGTTATAGTCATAACCATTCGTTCCCTTTCAGTCGATTCACTCGGTACAACACATATCGTATGGGACATATATTCACACTCCGCTGAGCTACTCTACTGCCTCATGGACCCCTGCAGAGAGGACACAATGGGCCACCGAGGGGGCCGTTATGTCCAGACGGTAGAACTGGATAAACGTGTGCGGTGAGGAACGACTGGCTGCGGCGCAGATATCACCCATGGATATCCCTTTGAACAGCGCCAACGATGTTGCCTTAGCCCTTGTTGAATGTGCTTTCACACCCTGAGGCAATGGGAGATCTTGTTTGTCAAATATTTTCCTGAGTCTGTCGCTTCGAACGTGAGTACCGACCCTCGCTTCATGCAGAAATGCATTCCAAAGTTCAGCTGAGATTCATATGAAGCTTCTGCAGTCACACTGGACGGTTGCTATCTTTCAAAATCAGGGGTATTTTGTTCAAATTTTACTTATTTGTTTCCCTGGAGCTAGCTATATGGGTAACTGGACTTAGCCAAACTCCACAGTCACTGTAGAGAGCACGATTTTTATTATAATGTACTTATATGTACTTATACAGACTTCAATATCAAACTCAATTTTAAACTGTCCCTTTAAATGAAAGTGATCAAGAATAAAAATATCTGAGCACAAACTGCCTTAAAGAGAAACATACGCAGAAAATCCATGATTAAACGTAGTACACCAAAATATTAATAATTTGCTGTGAAATAATTAAACGAACAAAAACAAGCAAGAAATGCAAACATAGAAAGGTAATAAGCAAACAAATAACTTGACAAATACTAACATAAAAGCCTACAAGCAAGAAAGAACACATGCAATTACACCAAAGCAAGCAAAATACACTCTATATTTTGTACAGTGAAAAACGCGGAAATAAACAAACGATTACATAAACAAAAGCAAACAAATAAGCAAACGAGTAAGAAAAGAAAGGCCAACAGGCTAGCAATCAAAAGCAAACAGGCCAGCAAACAGAGAAGCAAGCTCACAAAAAACCTAGCAAACAAACAAGAAAGTAGACAAGCAAACAACGTAGCAAAGAAAAGCATAAAGGCAAGTCAAAAGCACAGACGAAAAGAACACAAAGGAAGCAACAGAAAAAAAAAGGTGGCTCAATCGGTTAAGGCCGTGGGTTACTGGGTTACTGATCGGAAGGTTGAGGGTTCGAGCCCCAGCACCGCCCCTGTTGCGCCCTTGAGCAGGACACCTAACCCTATCTACTCCAGGGGCGCTGTATCCTGGCTGACCGTGTGCTCTGTCACCAGCTTCCTAACTGGGATACGCAAAAAAATAATTTCACTGTGCTGGAAGGTACATGTGACAGATAATTTAATCATTATGATCAGTTTATATTTATTCATGAGCATGGGATTTAATCATGCCTGACTGATTCACAGCATGTGTACTTGAGTAACCTGTAGAAAATCTATTTTTTGCAAATATACTAAAGGGGAATTTAAGACCAGTGCGTGCATACTTCAGTTATATAACAAACATCACACTGGCTAAAACAACCAATTTTTGCATTTTCCCATACAGAATGTGGACATTAAGTATAGTTCTCCTGAGCTTTTTTACTTAAAATGTTACAGACAAAATAAGTAAATGTTGAACTTGATTAGAAGTTGAATGCAGTACGTGGACGTGTTGAAGTGAAAGACGCACTTTTGAAGATGACCAGCCCTCTTTTCTGCTGCATCTTCAATAACAGTGTGGCATTTGGGTATAACCGCAAAAATTGCATTAAAGATCAAGGATAAAGGATTATCCTGCAATTATGCTTTCATTTGTGCCGATAGAAAAAGTGGGACCCTGGGAACTACTTCATATCATGTGACCGTAATTATATTTCTGCGAAGGTTAAAAAATAAAGATCCAGGAACACCAGATCCAAGCTGAGCTCAATGTGTACTATTTATGAGGGCCTGATGCCATCTATCTGAGTATGTATGTATTTATGTACATGTACAATATATGCGTGTACGTGTGCACGCATTTGCATGCGTGCGTCTGTGTGTGTGCCCGTCCCTAGGGAGGCAACTACGCACTGGTCTAAAAATAGCACAAGCGTGTTACCTGTTTTGCGCAGTGAAGGTCTCTCTTTGGGGATGCATGCCACTGTAAACCACTCGGATTAGATCGTGCTGACTTAGAGCTCCTTCTGTCAGAGCCATGGAGCCGAGACTGGAGGGCTGAGGAGGAGAAATGCAACAATAAATAAATTGTTGTAGAAATGACAATAAATACACATATAAATATATTAAAAAAATGTAATATCACAATGCTGAAAATATGACTTAATGATCTATTAAAAATACATTGCGTTATTCATGACCAATAAAACTGTTATAATTATAAGTTATATTTCAGGCTCATCTCTACATCTGTAAACTGAACCAAGGGACCTCAAACCCTCATTTAAGTCCAGAACAGGTATGCAGGACCGGGGGATTTCTGTCCCTAAGCCTCAACATGCATTATCACACAACAAGAGCTGCTTGATTATTGAAAACATTTTTTTACGATTATTTGTTTATGATTATTTAGGAATAATTAGAAACATCACTTTGGAAACATCATGCATCCATTGACTTTGGAAACATTATGCATTTATTGACTTTTAATGATTAAAAATAAATAAATAAATGGCACATGAAAAAAAAAAGCAAGATAAACGTCACAGCCTGGTTGATAGCAAGTTTAGGCTTTAGTGAGGACTAAGAGTGCACTGCTGTAAAGCAAATTGAAATGCAAGATTTAAAACAGATAATTAATAAACGCACTGCTGCACAATAATCGTTTAACCTCAATTATCTTCTTGTCATAACTGTTGGAAGCCAAAATTGTAACTGAAATTCAATTAATTGCAGACCCATTTTACATTAATAAACAAATTAATCAGTCCATTAACGAAGGAATATTGAACAAATCCTATAACCACAATATCATAGTTTTTTTTAAATATTTCAGGGAAAATGTTTATTCTTTTGGGGATAGATTACCATTATAAATTCTCTCATTCTCACTCATCGTCTATGCCACTTATTCTGCACAAGGCACATAAACACAAACACTTATTCACACCCACTATGGGGGTGTATATACATCGTGTGTGTGTGTGTGTGTGTGTGTGTGTGTGTGTGTGTGTGTGTGTGTGTGTGTATATACACACACACACACACACACACACACACACACACATACACACACATATCTATATATATCTATATATCTATATATATATCTATATATATATATATATATATATATATATATATATATATATATCTATATATCTATATAGCTGTCGTCCCTAAACTGTTCCCACAAAGCTGGGAGTATGGAAATTGTCCAAAATGTCTTGATATGCTAAAGCATTAAGAGTTTCTTTCACTGGAACTAAGGAGCCGAGCCCCACTCCTGAAAAACAACCCCACATCATAACCATCCCCCTGCACCAAACTTTACACTTGGCACAATGAAGTCAGACAAGTACCGTTTTGAAAACCCAGACTCGCCCATTGAATTCCCAGACTGAGAATCATGATTTGTCACCCCAGAGAACACGTCTCTACTACACCACTGGACTCTAGAGGTGTTCTTTACACCACTGCATTCGATGCTTTGCACTGCACTTGGTGATATAAGGCTTGGATGCAGCTGCTCGACCATGGACACCCATTGCACGAAGGTCCCTACTCGCTGTTCTTGAGCTAATCTGAAGGCCACATGAAGTGTGGAGGTCTGTAGCTATGGACTCTGCAGTAATTGGCAGTTGACTGTGAGAAAAAGACAGTTGACTGTGGAATATTTAGTAGCGAGGAAATTTCACTACTGGACTTAACGCACTGGTGACATTCTATCACGGCTAGAATTCACCGAGCTCCAGAGAGCGACCCATACTTTCACAAATGTTTGGAGACGCGGTCTGCAGGCCTAGGTGCTTGATTTTATACACCTGTAACTATGGAAGTGATTGAATTCAATGATGAATACTTTCAGCAATATAGTATATTAATAATATATAGACCCTTTGTGTGTGTGTGTGCATCACTTGTCACATGTCACTTGGTAAGAACAGCATCATACTTTATTAGTCATTTTTCTCAGCACTGGCACGCTCCACGATCGTCTGCACACCACATGAGCGGTACTGCAGAGACGCACGCTGGGAGCGTGACAGCAGAATCGCGACTACCACCAGAGCCTCTGCGTGCATGTCAGACGCATGAATGTCAGATAAGGAGTGTGGTCGTGAGTTAGAAAGCCTGAATTTATGTAGATTAAAAGAAAACACACACTTACACACTCTCACACACACTCTTCCCTTGCAGTAACCTTGTGTAGCGGTGCTGAGACTCAGGGATCTCATGCTTGTAATTACTTGCTGTCATTTAGTCATACAGTGTGTCTGGAGAAGCTAAAACCAGCGCTGCATCAGCTACTGCTGCCTCACCGCAGGGCAAATCTAACACTGGGTCGAGATGCTGAATGTGTTTGTTTAGAAAACCTCATGCGCCTGGAAGAGTGTGTTAATTATCTCCTGGGGACATAAAACTGAAAACAGGACATTTGGTTTTGCTTTTGTTTGCTTAATAAAACCTTACGTTTGACGTGACAGTACAAGCAGAAAGACATTCCGACTTCTACCTGAATATTCCAACATTCCGACGTATGCCGGCGTTTATGTTGAAGCTGTCAAACCGCATCTACAATGCGCAGTGCGAAAACGGCTGACCAAAGCATACAGAGCGTTATCAGTAAGTGTGGTAATTAAAAATGTGCTGAGGTGTACTGAGAAAAAAAAAAAAAAAAGTAAGCTTGGTGCCTCTTGCATGTGACACTTTCTCTACATGCTCACGTCACCGTTCACTGCCTTCCTGCTCTAGTAGTACTAGAAGCTCCTCATTAGATTTATGCAGAGCTCAGTTGGTTTAGATTTAATAACTCACACATTATGTCTCTCAGTTTGTCTTTCCTGTTCATTAGAATGTATATATATTTAATCAGATGTACATGTGAGGGCATCAGGGCATGTTTTTGGCGTGCTCAAACGCTCTCTCATGTACTGTGCTCACCAAGGTTGCCAGATCACACTGACAAAATCCCCTCTGGGGAGCAGTAACAAAGTGGAAAATCAGTACTAACTTAATTATATATGCATGTCCCTATCTGCTGTACTTTCCCAGTTCCTGAGTATTAACACTAAAAGTTAAATTTTAAACATACAAAGAAAAAGCGGTTCATAAGATTCTCCCATTTTTTTTCCCCTCATTCCAGGTCAAATATTATATATATAAGAGATAACTGGGTATAGGATAAGGCGGCAAGGTGTCTTAGTGGTTAGCACTGTTGCTTTGCACCTCCACGGTCCAGGTTCGGTTCCCGCATCCGGGGCAGTGTGCATGGAGTTTGCATGTTCTGCCTGTGCTTGGTGGGTTTCCTCCGGGTTCTCATTTTTCCTCGCACAGTCCAAAGACATGCGGACTAGGCTAACTGGCGTTCCCAAATTGATCGTAGTTTGTGAATGTACGTTTGAATGGTGATCCTACCACTGTCGTATAAACGGGAATAAATAGAATGGTCACCACTAGCCTCCACGGCCCCTGGTTAGACTTCAGAGGTTCCTGGATGGATGGCTGGATGGCTGGGTATAAGATACATAAAATTTCCTAACGGACCTGGCCAGCTCGCATAAAAACAACAAACACCTATACAAACTGACGATTGTCAGTAGCTAGCATGAGTGAATGTAGGTCGGTATGGACTAGAAAGAGGGGAGGAGCAGCTGCCTGTTAAAACTTACACTCAAAACCAGTCAAAGAGGTTTGTTCACAATTGCCTCTGAAAAATTCATTATGCTATTCTGTTCAAGGCTTACGTGAGCTACAAAGCTAACACGAGGCCGAATCCCAAATCCCTCTCCAACACCTAATCAAGGACACTACGTTTTACGCGGAACAAGAGATTGTAGACCCTACATATCGCATTTGATTTCTATTTAACACGATTTGGTACTCAACCCTCGGAAACCAAGGGGTTATCTGATATTCTAAAGTGAGTGAAACTCAGTGACCTCTCAAAGGTTTCCCAGGATAGACCACCAACACCTCCATGGTTTAGTCTCCTCACATTTTGGCTACAAGAAAACTACTGATGGTCGCCAGTTCAATGCTACAGTAGGTCAGGCAGGTGGGGAGGAATATGTGCAGGCGAAGCAAAATATCTTCTTAAATAAGCAACCAATTATAATCTGTTAATAATAAAATAATGGTGTACACTTATAATCATAAATGGTGTTTGTGAAATTGTTGTATGAAAGCAATATTACACTGAATATCAGCACAGATGATCAGACAGATCTTTGGTTCTTGGGCTGTGCTTGTGTGCCTACAGCACCATCACGGCTGTTTATTAGATAACATAGCTTTAAGAAATGTACACCTGTAAGAAATATTGATGCTTTTGATAAATCAGACAGTACATACTAGTGGCATCACATCAAATCAAATAGAAAACTGCAATACCCAAAAATAAAACGGAATCGAATCAAGAGTCTACCTTTGAGTCACAGATCTAGTCACAACACTAAAAAATGACCAATAAAACTGTAAGGTGTGTGGAAATCATGGTATGATTGCTGATCACTGTGCAGCATTTATGTGATTGATTCGCCACTTCTATCACTTTTGAAAAGTACACGCACTTCTCCAGAACAGCACGAGCTCAGCTCAGCTGTTGCTGAACGCCCACGTGCGTGCGCTGAACGTGACCGAGTCCCGTGGAGTGCTCAGCCTGCTGTTATGAAAACTGATAGAGCGAAGGCAGGAGTGAAATCACGCGCCGGTCTGCACTCAGAAACGGCCATGTTGGTGCATATAAAGTGTGCGAATGTGTTACAGCGTTTCAATCCACTCTGCTCCTTGTACACATGAGAATGTATAAATGAGAAAAGGAGCTGGTAAACGAGTATAATACCAATGCCATATACACACTACAACATGCAGACGTGCACAAGGAGAGAGACACATGTCCTTACCTCATGGTATATAGATGGTTTAGACAGCGAAGGAATGGTGAAAGATAACAGCTTGCTGTTTCCTTCTTTGTCTACAATTTCCTGCAACATAAGAAGAAATGCATTTCATCACAGACGAATGTAATATATATATATACTGTAAATATAAATAAAATTGTCAGGCAAGTTGATTGTCTCCAGTTTTTTCCCCCCTAGTCCAGGCTAGTAACAGTGATTCTGGCCACGCCCCCTAAAATACCATACTATTAGTAAAAGCACACACTCAATTATTTAGCCTAACAAATTGTTTTTGCATGTCTATTGCTGTTTAATATTTAACATGACTGTTAGCTAATCAGCTAGCTAGCCTGCCAAATGCGGAGACACTGAAACTGTACCTCTTCTAGCGTTTTATTCTGAAACTTCAATATCTTCCTGAAATTACAATAACAGTACATCACGGTGACGTTAATCTTCACACGCACAAGGTTCCTTCTAGATTCAAGCTCACGGGAAATCAGCTTTTATGCCACCAGAGCTATATAGCAAACGCAGCCTTGGGTAAAAGTGTATTAGGTGATTTGTGATGGCAGGACATTGCATGCATACTTCTTATACATCCGCGCATTGGTTTTTGCTTGGCCCTTACTCTGAAGGATGTTTATCACTCACTCAGTCATCGTCTATAATCCTGTATTCAGGGTCTTTGGGGGGCCTGGAGCCTATCCGAGGAAACTTTGGGCACAAGGAGGGGTACACCCTGTCCAGAGTACCGATACATCGCAGGGCACACACACACACATACACATTCATTCACACACTACGGGTAATTAGGGAATGCCAATTAGCATAACCTACATGTCTTCGGACTGTGGGAGGAAGCTGGAGTACCCGGAGGAAACCCACCAAGCACGGGGAGAACATGCAAACTCTAGGCACACACAGAAGGGAATCGAACCCGGACCCTGGAGGAGCAAGGCGACAGTGCTAACCACAATACTACTGTGCTGCAAAGAAGCTTATTTATTTATTTATTTATTTACTGCCTTTCAGAAGTGTCAAATTATTGGCCTCCATCAAACAAAGAAAACAACTAAGGAGATTGTTGAAATGACTGGCGTTGATCTCTCTAACACATGACTAATACCTGGAAGGACAGTTCTGAACCTTTACCTTCATGAAAGAAAAAAATGAACCAAGACCATGATCAGATTGACCCCATCATGCATAGTGACCACTCTGTACAAGCCCCTGGAGGCAGTGTTATGATATGGGGTTACTTGAGTTGGTCAGGGCTATACTCAGCAACGTTATGTGGCAATAAACTGTAGTCAGCTGATGACCTGAATATACTGAATGATCTGGTTCTCTCATTAATGGATTCCATATTCCAGGATGACAAAGCCAAGGTCCATTGTGAAAAAGTGGTTCTGGGGTCATGCATCCATCATCATTTTACACCACAGAGTCCTAAACTTAACCCCACTGAAAGACTTTGGGATGTGCTGCAGAAGACGGTCAGTTAAATTAGTCTCCCATTATCAATGTAAGAGCTTGGACAAAAATGAATGCAACTCTATGAAAGTCCTTGTTGAAAGAATGCTGTGTTGAATGCCTGTCACAATCGAAGTTAAAGACAATCAAATGCAATAATAGAGTGTGAAATTTTTTTTTTACATTAATTTTTTTTTTTTTTTTGGGGGGGTACAGCAACTGACATGAAATCAACACAGCTGCTCACATTATGTGTAAATGACATAGCACTTCTTACCTCTAAATGCATTACACTGCATATACATGCATGTATTTCAGATCAATCAACATAAAGGCATATTTGTTTGTTAAATCTATAACATTAACTATACAGTTTGACGTAAATACACATCGTTTATCACACAGTTATCCAATATTCCCCCATCATGACTCGTGTGTCCTTGAACGCTGCCTCATTCTGTTAGCATGCTGATGATAATGAGACCAGTCGGCTCCTACAGCGATATCAAGCTGCTCTGAAATCTCCTGCACCCCTTCCACAACACACAAACACACACAAACATAACAGGAACCGGTGCACAGCTGTGGCATGTTCCAGTAATCAACATGAGTTACGATTACACTGAGATAGATATTGATCGCCTGCAAATGATCTAGTGTAGCCGTCTGCAACTCTGCAGGAGAGGTTACACCCCTGCAGCGTTGAGTTAGGAGTTAACACACCTGATTTACATGCAGACACGAACACTGCTTGATATAATTTTTTTTTTGAAAATTCCAGAAGATAACCATTCGTAAAATTTTATAAATGCTAAAGATCTTCCTCTAATCTTTCATCTTTGAAGAGGCTGAATTAATCTCCACGCACACAAACCACTTTCATTAAATGGGTGACAGAAATCACGCACACTGTTTCACACGCCCATCAATACTCAGCCATTACTGATTCCTGTACTGTACCTTCATATTTTATTAGTTACAGTAATAAAAGTGCAGTTTAGATCACAATCACAATATGTATAAAAATAATCAGAATGCTATTTTTTATTAAATCATGCAGCCTTATTCTAAATCCAATAATCCATCAAACATTCTTTAACATTCATTCCTTTATACATAGATTTAATTGAGACGAGGGAAAAAAATAGAAACGGTTACATATCCCGATTAATTTATGTCACAGTTCATGTATCTCCTAAAAGATTTTTTTAAAGAAATTTTGAATTTATTTATGTTTGCATTTAAAATGGCAAAATATTGCAGTTCCTCTATAACCGTACAGGTGGTGCACTCTAAACTAGTCACATTGGCAGGCAGCCTGTTTGGTAGTTGCAAAGGCTGCGTTTCGTTTACTTTAAAGTGTGTTCCTTGCTCCCTGTGCAGGGAAACGTCGGTTAAGGGAACTTCCCTTGACAAAATTCCACCATTCAGGACACCCCGAAACGGCACCAGAGCAGACGTCATTTCCTCCGTACGTTACGCAGGTAACATAAGCATTTGATACCTGTTGCCGCCACAGTGGAAATTTCACACTACAGAGATTATATATTGAAATAAAAACTTCATTCAATTATTTGATATGCACAGAGAAATTATTATGGTGCAGTTTTTGTTTTTACAGAATACTAGTCCCTATAACAGTAAGAATTTACTGATTCATTAAATTTTTAATCTTGGTGTCATAGTAAAATTGTGTTGCCTTCAATAAAAATTATGATACATGTAGTCCCCTACTTACAAACAAGCTCCTTTGCGGGAGCATGTTTGTAAGTCGGATTTGTTCTCAAGTCCAACAAAGTGAGTTTTATACGCCTTTGACACAAATGTTCAATGTAAAGCATACCAATCGACTTGACTGAATATCCCTCCCCTTTTCCCACATTGCCAGCATGTGGCCAAAAACATAAGGAAAAACATTTTAGACATTCACTTACACACTGAAAATATTGTATATAATTGTAAATATTGGTATCTGGTGCACTGCAGTGTTTTTGTACACTTTTTGTAGAAAAACAAAAATTGTGATACGTACAAATAGAACTGGCACACAAATAAGTGACAATATCATATCAGGTGATCCCTATTTCTACCGTTTCAACATTTTCCTACCTTAGTGCTAACTGTCTGTCCCTACAGCCACTACATTCATTTTCCATTACAACCAAACATCCATTTCTGCATCCATTCCTACCCACCAGGTTGTAGATGCCGAGCAGCAGAGCCTCGATGCAGCCGTTGATCTGGCGCTCCCTGCTGGCCGTGAATCGCAGGTAAACCCACACCAGCTCAGGCAGGAACTGCAAAGTGAAGCGCTGCAGGCGTTCATCTGAGTTCCGGTAAAGTTCAAACAGCTGATTGCACACAGGTTCCAAAAGCTACATAAAAAACACAAAAAAAAACACACAACACATACACAGGTTAGGCTACTTGAACTCAGGCTGGAATTAACCAGAATCTTGATTAGTCAAAAAAAATTTGGTTGCAGCTCGTGGGTAACAAAACAAATGTAAACAAATGATACAAAGGTCCAGGTTACCAGATCTGTGCTTAACCATAACCACCAATACCAAATTTGCATTTGCATATTTTCACTCCTTGCAGGTTGAACAGTCTTGCTCCAGCAGTGGCTCTCTGCAGGGGTTTAAACTCAACTTTCCAACATGATGGGGATCCAAGAAATCCTAACTGCCTGGAAAATTAATCTGTTGATACCCTGACACACTAAGAACTAGGCCAAATGATGACTTCCTGCTGTTGTTTAAGGGAGAGCTCAGTGGGTAAAGCTTCACGCTAATTGAGGGTTGAGTTTAAATCCCCATGACGAACTGAGAGTCGCGGTTAAGTATTCCAACATCTTCTCTCACCTCACTGTTGGGGTCCTGGATGATTCTGTAGAGAGCCGGAACCAGATTCTTCTTCCTATAGAGAGAGCTTGCATAGCTGGAGAACTGAGACTCGGGTAATGTCTGATGGAGGAGGGAAAAAGGAAAATGGGTAGATTATTACCTAAGCTTAGGAAATAGAATTACAGTTGTATTGTGATGTGAGCCAAGGATCCTGAAAAATAGCAAGAGTGTCTGAGAGTGTAAGAGAAAAATGAGTAGGTAATGTTAGCATCAGCATAAAGCATCTTTCTCTTGTAACTGCCATGGTTTCATTGTTTTCTAGGTGTCGTGAAAAACAGAAAGCGCAGTCATACAGAAAGCGCAGTGAGACAGTTGTGAACCTTTCAGACTTCTCAAGTCGGTGGCTGTTCCATCCTGTCTTCACCACATGACCGGAGCACACACTCCTTCATTTACCACCTGCTCTTTTACTGAACCGTTCAGTTTTGTTCTTTCTCACTGTGTGGGCTTCAACAGTCTAGCACTTAGTGCTTCATTCATATCACAAATCACTATGACACACACACAGACAGCCCTGAGATTGTGAATAGGACTGTAGGAAAGTTTACACAACCGCACTAATGCACTGCACTCTCATTATGCAGCTATTAAAAAAAAGGAGGCATGGGTGTCTGATAACAGGTCAACTATTATAAAAAAAAAAATCACTTTGTGATCAATTTTGCACATTCAGGTTGGGTCTCTGAAGTAAGTATGATTCTTTTGAAAGAAAAAAAAAATCTGTTTAGAAACGTGTGCTTTAGCATGGCATTCAGTTTTCCTTCGTTTATATGTATTCAAAAATGATACAGAAATGAGGGGGGGGGGGGGGGCAGGCAATGTTTAATGTCATCCAGTACATTCAGGTCATCAGCTGACTTCATTTCATTACCAGGTAACTATGCTGAGTTTAGACCTGACCAACCGAAGCAACCCCAGATCATAACACTGCCTCCAGAGGCTTGTACGTTGTGCGCTATGCATGATGGGTAGATCTGGAACAGGGGTCACTCTGGACTCATCAGACCACATGACATTGCTTCAAAGTCCAATCTTTGTGCTCCTTAGCAAATGAAAGCATTTCTTCTGATTAGTCTTACTAACAAGTGGGGGCCAGACAGCTGTTTAGTCCCAATCCTGTCAGTGTTTATCTCATTGTGTGTGGAAAGGTATTAAACATAGCTGTGATGTCTACTGTTGATTTTTTTTTTTTTTTTTTTACAATGCAACTTAACCAAGCATTTAAGTAATCTCTCACTTTTTTATTTAATTTTTTTACAAGACCTAAGGCTTTTTATGATCATGGGATTATTATTTGTTTTTTGGCCACGCAGTGAATGTTTTCTCACCCACCACTAGAGTGAAAAGAAATAAAGCGGAGGATGAAACTGAGAGCTGAAGAAGAATGACTCACCTTGAATTCTGAAAGCCATTCCTCCACTACTTTCCCCTCCGCCAGCATCCTAGAGAGAGAACGAGAGAGAGAGAGAGAGCGAGAGACAGAGTGAGAGAGAGCGAGAGAGAGAGAATATTAATGAGATGGATGATTTTGTTTTTCTCAAAGTTTCTGCTTTGACCTTTTCCTCTTTGATCCTGTCTATGTTAACTGATATCAATCCATGCAGTATGGCTGTAGCTTCACTTACATTACTTTTAACCTGATTTTATCCACAATCTGCGCTTCTTTTGGAGTTGCGTCACTGTGGAACACACCCAGATGTCTAATTATGTGGAAGAATTGCCAAAACAAGGCAGAGGGTATGATGTCGTTTCTGTGCACATAAAAGTACAAGCTAATCCATAAGTCCAATAAGTCAAATGAAACGGCACTGTTTACAGCAGCTCCAACTTGCAACATTAAAAATTTTTCCAGGTGGTTTCAAAAGGCAAAAAAGGACTCTTCTCAAACAATGCAGCAATTAGCATTTATCTACATCTGAACTGAATTAAATGAGATGTGACTGAATGGAGCTCTGCGCACATGCGGACCGGACTCTGGCGAGTGTGTCTGGATGAGAATCTGACGTTTTTTTTTTTCCCCCTCAATTTTAACCTTACTTAAAAGATTTTTTGACATTAGCTGTTTTAGAAAGAAAGCTGTTTATGTACACATTTGTTTCTAGGCTGAAATAGCATCATAGCACTTACAAAAACACAGAAAAAAGTGCTCTATGTCGTTGCCCCCAAAAGGTGTTAACTATATTGACCTTACAGGAGAACACAACAAGATACTGTAATATCAAAATGATTTATATCATATATTATATCCTTTGTAGGGTTAAACTTTGGACAAGAAGGGAAATGCTTGTTCATGTGAACCCCATCTTTCAAGTATGAAGAAAACACAAAGAATTTCACCAGCTGACCAGGAGGACCAAAAGAGTGAAGCCGACAGGTTGTGGCATTCTGAAAAGCTGAATTTTTACATTTAGATTTTAAATCCAATTAATCTTGTCCGAAAAATGCTGCTAGTTGGCTTGAATTAGCTGCCTAAACCTCGGTACAATAATGACGTGGTCACTAGATGGACACTGACATTCTCTTCGCACATTTGGGGACATCCTCATCGCACAGGGGACGCTGACAAGTCTCGCTTTTCCATGGCCACAGGACAGAACATGTACGCTTGTTAGCCGATAGATAACTCGCTAATTTTGACTGCTAATTATGACTTCGTCATGACAACAAAGTCAAACAGGAAAATTATTACATTTAGCCTTAATCTTGGGATGATCCCCTGCTATGAAGCTCCCCTGCCCCTGCCATGGATCCCCTCCCACCCCGGACATGATGGCTATCAAAAAATACAAATTTACAACAAATGTAACAGTAGGCAGAGTCATCATCAACTTCTATACCACACCGTGAGGTAATAATATAAGATCATTTGATTACCAGTTTAGGAGAGAACCCCTGCAAAATTTTGCCTAGGGCCAGAACAGACGCTAGGATTGCCAGAGGTGGATGGAGGCAGGTAGAGCAACAGGAAACCTCTACATATAACATGATTTTACATCTTTGTTACGATCAAATATTACATTACTATTATAATGATCCCTAGTCATGTGACCACCTTTGCGAACATCAATGGAAAACTGGCACATAAAACACTTTTTTTGCACATATATTTTGATCTGATCTAAAATAATGACTAAATATGTATCCGTCGATGCAATTGTAAATATCAGTATCTGTTGATGCAATCATTTTTCATGTATATTTTTTATACGGTTTAGTTTCTAATAAAATGATTATGTAATTTTTCAAAACCTTGTCATAATTTTATTATAGTCAAACCTTGTATAGATTAACATTTATTTACAATACTTTTTTTACTTGAAACAATGGCATTACATATCAAAGTCCTGCAAAATATCTGCAAAAATGTGCAGAAAAATAAAAATTATATGCCAATTTTTCATTAATGGGCTCAATGTCTGCCATGTGACTAGGGCCCTTATAATAGCAACTAGGGTTGGGTATCGTTTGGGGTTTTTTTCGATACCGGTGCCAAATCGATACTTTTAAACCGGTACCGGTGCCAAAACGGTGCCTGAACCAATATTTTGCAAAAGCCACAAAATTTTGGTGGATGACTCGAGAATACATTTTTATTGAACAAAAAATTAAATGCTTAAAATTGAACAATATATTAAAAGTTTAAATACTAGCTGTAAAGCCATAATTATAAACAGAATCCATGTTACATTAGTATTTTACAAATCGTTTGACCATTTGTTAGCATGAATGCAAGATTTGCATTTTGCAATTAACATTACATTAGCCTACAACTAACCTGCGGAAAGGCTGCTGACGTCATCGTAATCGGTGGACGCCTTTTTGCTACGGTTGGTATGACGGACATTAGATTTGACGTGTTTCCCCCTTTACACGCAACTGCTGTAAAACATTTACTGCACCTCGCGGTGTCGGAATCCTTTCTTATGAAATATAGCCACACTTTTGACCGTTTAGTTTTAGGCATTTTAATGAAAGTTGTTTAATTTAAGTCAAGTCACGTCAAGTCAAGTAGGCTTTTATTGTCATTCCAACCATATACAGTTAGTACACAGTGAAACGAAACAACGTTCCTCCAGGACCAGGGTGCTACATACATGCAACAACATAAATTTACAACACACATTTTTACATTTTTAAGTTAATCTAAAAGAACTATCAAATGTCTATACAAAAATAGACAATAGACAAAGTGCACGTGCAAATGTGCAAACAAAGAGGTACATGAACAGACACAACAATGCAACACATAACAGTACTTTTTTTGATGAAGTTAAGATCGCGGTAAGTTAAGATAGCGGTTGTCCTGCTGCCATCATTCACCTGCTGCCATCAGAGCAAGTGTAACGTTAGTTTACTTGATGATTTGTGCTTTTAATTTTTTAATCTAATCTAATAAACTTTTAATTTACAAAAATAAAATGGACAGTAGCATTACTGCAACAATGTTTTGGATTTGGATTTTCAAAGCTTTCCGAAGTCCTCAAGATTTTTCTAATTAAGGAAATAATTTATTTTTCCGATCATTTCTGACACCCCATGAATGCAGTATTTAAATTTTTACTAGCGATCATGTGTGTTGATGCATCTAATGCTTATTACAACTGTGTCATCATCATAGCCCCAGAGAAAAAATATATTAATCGACCGTTCAGGCATTTAAGTGGCACCGAAATGAGGCACCGAAATTCACGTTCTGTTTCGGTCCGGTACATACCGGTTATATAGGTACCGGTGCCGTATTGGTACCGGTTTTCGGTACCCAACCCTAATAGCAACATAATATTTTATCATAATAAACATGTAAACATGTGTTGTAAAATAATTTTTGATAGCGATTATGTGGGGGGGGGATTCACTGGAGGGGCATTTTAGTGCATAACACCTTTTGGCGCTGCAACGATCTTCTACAAAATTACAGTTTATTGGTGAGTCATGCAGGTTTTATTTCAAAGTAGGAAGCACACTTTATTGTAAGACAGAAGAAGCAACACCTCAAGGCCAGAATCAGTGGTATGCCTTCACCTGAAGGGCAAAGGACACACACATTTCAGGACAAAAATGTACAGATTTTGGACAGAGAGGATAGATGGTGAACGCCTGTTAGCAGATGGATAACCAGCTAATTTTGACTGTGCGTCATGACAACGAAGTCAATCAGGAAAAAAGAAGCCATCTATTTGCAGGTGTAAAGTCCTTCTCTCAACTGGCTATTTTTCATGGTGCCCTTTCATCCATCCTAAGAAAGATTAAGACCTCTTCAGCCGTCCACGAAGAAAGTCACACTTAAGGACTCGGCTTACTCTATCTGGTCGTTACACCTTAACGGCTCTCTCCAATCTCTCTCTATTGTCTTCCTAACAGCTCTCTCCACTTTACTCTCTATTGACCCTCCCTCCTATTCTCACCTTGCTATGATGAAACAATCTGAACCAAACAATACATTACATACTGTACCTTGATGTATGTGTAATCGATTGCATTACATATTATACTGGAAGTGAACTCAATTTTCTGCCGGACACATTTTGACAAGGCACCTCCATGTTCCTGAACGTACCAGACCCAGTGACAGTACCCAACTCTTTTTTCCATATCACTTGTGTTGAGGTCCCGAATGACGGTGACATGATCCACGTGCAATTTTGTCCTCTCAGCTCTCTGACATGTTGATTAAGACCACTCAGTCTCCTTAGTGAGGTGTCTCAGAGATTTTGTAGGCGACTGCTCACACAAAATTGCACGTCACCTGATTGTGTCCTGCAACGTTTTAAGAAGGGATCAATAATCCCGTTGTTTCCAGTTTCCATACCATCTTCTGAATAACAGCCTTTGCGGGAATGTCAGGAACGCCATACTCTTCCTAAATTCACTCTAATATCGCTTAAGCAAATTGGTGACCAAATAGGTTTGCACTATGAAGTCATTACTGTACACCACAATCCTGATGAGAAGTTGATTGACTGAGTGAAGCGGTTACCTTACTGTTCTGACTCGGGGGCATCCTAGTGCATTCGAAGCTCTATATGTTGAGGAGCACATTGTACCTTGTTATTACAAAATATTCGGGGCCTTTTTCAAGCGAATCACTCTGTATGGGAACGGTATTCAAATCAAACCACGACTTCTGATGGAGTAGAAAAGATCCCCACTACACTAATGCACTTATCCCAGCGTTTCACGAGTGCTTGGGTAGCATCCCGGAGCCATGATCAGACGTCCTGCTTCATGTCTGAAACGTTGGCCTCCCAAGAACTCCTTTAATGGCCCAAATGTGGAAATTGCCTGGAGTGCCAGGACTGTGGCAAAAACTTCCTGCCGAGTTCCTGTAATGTGTAAATGCTGTTCATGAACAATTGTGTGTCCCACAAACAGATGCATCTCTTCCGCAAATTGTCGCAAAGTTATCTGTCAATTTTCCAGGATCAGGTGTTCCATTCACTGAATGTTCACAGAAACCCCTAAAGTGGCCTCCGACTCATTGGTCAAGGGCATCATACACAGATGTACGGCATTCTTTAAAAAGATTGCACCGTTCAAAACCACCATTAAACACTGTACTGTGCTTAAAGTCTTCTGTAAACGTAAATCGGTTTTCATTCACAAACAATTTCATCATAAATCCCGGTTTGACTTGAACCGCTCATATATTCAAATACTACGTATGGTGCCCAGGGCCTCGGCTCGTAGTAAAGGTATGATGTTCTTCTGTGGTTGTTTAAGAAGCCTTGGTATGGGCTGATTAAAAACCCATGACCTTTTGAACAAATTATATTGCACGTGCGCATGCATGACAGGTTTATTAATAGGCTGTCTCTAAAGGTGCTCTATTTTTTTCTTGTGGTTTGTGGATGGTGTGTCAGCATGACTGAATACACCAAGGTCAGATGTGATAGTACTCCTAGACACAAGCATCAATAGGCCTCCTTTGCTTTGCATATCCACACTCTTAACCCTTTCCTCCTTCTTCTTCATCTTCTTTTTCCTCTATGTACTGCATACTAGGGATGGGATTTTTTTCTGCGCAGCATCTGCCATAATTATTACTTCTAAATAAACTCAGCAAATAATTCACTCCTTCGACACGAAATGAAAATAATGTGTAAATAGTGCGCCCCCTGTAGGATAATAAAGAAATGGCGATTCAAAAACTCCGCGCGACAGTGAACGCATGTTTGTGTGGCTGCGAGCACGCCGATGTGGTGGCTTCTAACGCAGGCAGGCGGGGCTTCTAATGCATACGACTGTCGACTAATTAAAGCTCACAGTGTTTTTAGAGTAAGTGTATAATGAGTGGGTTTGAGACTATAATGTAATGCCATAAAAATGTTTCGGTTGCACCACTTAGAATCTTCTTTGCTCAGTACAGAATCCATCATATCTGAGGACTGATCGACCAATTACGTGTCGATACATGAATCGTGCCTCACGTTTTTATCTAGTACCTCTACTGCATAAACAGGACCTGTTGAGGTTGGTGAAATCTTTCTGAAGTTCTGTAATGTACCATAAAAAGATGACCTCCTCACAGTGTACTGTATGTATTTGTACACTATATAGAGTGTTTTTGAGCAATCATTAAAAATGATAACACTTTGAAACAACTTGTCAGCCTCTTGACAAGATGTCAGGAATCCTAGGGAATACAATTGGCAGTTTTCCAGAACTGGAAGGGATGCGTTTGACCAATCGGAGGCGTCTTTGAACTTATTTTATGCAGAAGAGAGTGGATAGCCTTTACCCCAGTGTGTGTTTTGCCCTTTGGCGATCTAGCGTGAGGAGCAGGTACGAACAGAAGTGAAAATTGTTTCACGTGCCTCAGACAAAAAAAGGTTAACGTTAACTTTGACAGCTGGGAAGATGTAGGGTAAATTACCAAACTGGGTTTGGAGAAAATTGTTGAAAAAAAGAAGTCAGATATCAGAATGATTGATTAAATATATTTTATATAAATATTGATTTTACTTGAAGTTGAACTTGAAGCATTACCTGACCACAAATATTTTAAACAAATAAATCAATCGAATTATCAAAAAAATGTTTAAAATATTCCCCACAATGCAAAGCTGTCAGCATTTAAAGATTGATTTCTTGGATTTAAAACTCAATCTACCAAGTCAACCATTCACTATAGTAGAGACGAGGGGAAAACAAACAAAAAACAAAAACTTCAATTACGTCTTGCGATTCTTTTGTGACATTGTCTGAATTTTCTTTCTCTCTTTTTTATTATACAGGGTGGGCCATTTATATGGATACACCTTAATAAAATGGGAATGGTTGGTGATATTAACGTCCTGTTTGTGGCACATTAGTATATGTGAGGGGGCAAACTTTTCAAGATGGGTGGTGACCATGGTGGCCATTTGGAAGTCGGCCATCTTGGATCCAACTTTTGTTTTTTTCAATAGGAATTGGGTCATGTGACACATCAAACTTATTGGGAATTTCACAAGAAAAACAATGGTGTGCTTGGTTTTAACGTAACTTTATTCTTTCATGAGTTATTTACAAGTTCTGACCACTTATAAAATGTGTTCAATGTGCTGTCCATTGTGATGGATTGTCAATGCAGCCCTCTTCTCCCACTCTTCACACACTGATAGCAACACCGCAGGAGAAATGCCAGCACAGGCTTCCAGTATCCGTAGTTTCAGGTGCTGCACATCTCGTATCTTCACACCATAGACAATTGCCTTCAGATGACCCCAAAGATAAAAGTCTAAGGGGGTCAGATCGGGAGACCTTGCGGGCCACTCAACTGGTCTGACACTAACCCACATTGGATAGATCCCTCCAAGACTGTTGGAACAAAAAAAAGTGATGGTATGGTGTGGTATATGGGGTACAAAGATAGTGGGGCCATTCTTCATCAATGGAAACCTCAAGGCCACTGGATATTTGAAATTGCTACATGATGCTGTGTTTCCCTCTTTATGCACTGAAGCTGGCACGTTCCCTGAGCTTTTCCAGCAAGATGGTGCACCACCACATTATGGGTGTCAGGTCCGAGCATTCCTAGATGAACAGTTTCCTGAAAAGTGGATTGGTCGTCGTAGGCCAATGTTTCTCGATAATTCCTGTAAAATTCTTTCCCTAGTTTACTGAGAATTGCAAAGTCTGGAAAAAAAAAACCAAATCATAGAATCATGATGCTTAGAATCGCAATACAAATCAAATCGGCATCTTGGTCTCAAGATCATATTGTATCGAGAAATCCCTGATTAATCACACTCCTACTGAATAGTACCACTATATCTAACAAACAAACAAACAAACAAACAAACAAATCACACACTGCATTTAATTACCATTCTGCACCAAAGTGAAACAGTTCACATGCTGAACTGTGTGTGAAAAAAACACACACCCTCTAAAACCTGCTATTTACTTTATTCACACTGTAACTTCTTATTAAAACAGAAAGGATAGACACAAACACGCTAAACAACAGCAGCAGCCTTTTTAGCACTAAGTAACATTTTCCTGCTTTTTAACAAATCGGAAAATAGATTGAATGTAAATCAATCAGACCTCATGCTCTGACAAAAGCAGGGTAGGGCATGGAAAGAGCTAGCTGATTTGAATATCTGGGGATGTAAGCGACTGTGGTGGTGAGTGGTGCAGGGATCAGACTGGAGGTTGTGTATAATACCAGTATATATCTTGGATGTGCGCATAGCTCGAAGGGTGTAGCTGTGCATTTCCAATAATCAGTTTATATGCATTTAAATTAAACTGATCTTAGGCTGATTTGTTATTAGCATTTCCCGCCCTCATGTCTTACACGATGCATCATGTGATGATTCGAACAGAGAGATCTATTAGCTCAGGTTGACGGACGATAGCACAGCTGTGATGCTCCACCCCTAAATGCAAATGCGAGCTTCTCTTTCAAACGCAATCCTGCACTGACAATCCCTGCCTGTACTGTTTTGCTTTGATTATAATCTGTTTTATTTCACTCTTCCAAATCCCTGCTGTCAGTTTTACTTGTCTGATCTCTTCATTAATTACTCAAGTGATGATAAAACACGATGCATAACTGACATTCAAACCTATGGTGTTTTTGCTTTTTATCTGTACATTTATACTTTTTTTCTTATACTACCCTGTCACACTACTGATTAGTTTATATATGAGCCAGATTTTAAGGAAGTTAAACTAATCAACCTGATTTTAACCCATTATTATTATTATTATCATTTTGATTCAATTGCTCTGAGAATGCAGTTTTGCTTCAAAATTATTGTAAAATAATAAAGAAATTCAAGATCAAGTACTTCAATCTTATCATCTTGATTCATACACATTCACATTTCATACAAACTTCCATCATTCTTTTGCTTGTGTAAAGCAGCTTTGCGACAATGACAATTATTAAAAGCGCCATACAAATAAAATTGAATTGAATTACGCTTATTTTAACATAACGCCCGAGGTATTTATTCCTCTAATTTCACGTTTCAATTATTTCTAGTGTTAATGAGCATCATCAGTTCTGCTGCCAAAACAACCTACCACCACTCTGGTTCTAGTCTAGAACCTGATTTGGGTTTATCTGCACATAATGATCTCTTATAACTAAATTATTAATGATAAATGTACATATATGTTTAGTTTTGAGGCAGATGTGTAGGTATCAGATCTCTATATGGAAGCCCTAAACCGCAAGTCCATATAAAGTGATAAAGTGCTGAAATGCTAGTTGTCTCCGCGTCCGCCTGTCTCTGTGTGTCCAATTGTGTCTGTTTGTCCATGTATTTGTATTTTGTGAAACATTTTGAAAGATTTGAAAGCTGTTAATTTTCCTCTCCTGTGTGTGGGATCGATGCCAAATCTGACTCTCTTTCGTTACCTCACTCTCTCCCAAAACTCAGATCGTCAGTGCGTGAAGAGCTCGGACCTCCATGTAGCCGGACATCTGCTGCTCGCCCGCTGCTCACCTGTAGTGATGGAGAGAACTGATCAGGTCAGATGAAGGACAGAGCGCTGTTCAGTCACAACTCTGTAAATAATTCAAGCCTTAAGTCAGGGTAGGACAGAGTGTGTTTGGTTTTACACTAAATGGTGTGAGAAAGATTAACTGCTTGTTTTATTCCTAACAGTCAGACCAGAGTAAAGCAGATTCATCATCAGATCTGTTATAAAAGACCTGTCAAAAAAGGGGACGTGTGTGCACACAGTGGGATTTAGTCAGGACACTGTTCACTTCTCCTAATCTAAACTTCCAGTATAAATGGAAAAGTTGGCTTCTGGACAGCTTATATTATTATCCTTTAAAATTCCTCCCCAATCTAAGCGTAAAGGTGTGTAACGCGCACACACACCATTGAGAAAACAAAACAAACAAAGGGGAGGTAGACAAAATCGACAGATACATAGCACTATAAAAAAAAAAAAAAAAAAAAAACAGAATATGTAAAACATCATGATTACGCACACATTTTCATCATCAAATTTAATACTCAATAAACTGTTTCAAGTTTGCTAAATCATAAAATACTCAAGATACCCACGACACCTTTATCATTTATAATTATATTTACAGATCATGCCTGCTGTAATATTTATTAGACTGGGATAAACAGAGCTGTAACAGAGCTTATACCTGTGAATATAATTATATATATTATATATATTCCCAATCCAAAAGAAAAGTTGCATCTAATCTAGCCATGTCGCATGACGTCTCCTATGATCATTAAAAAAAAGTCACTCTGTTTCAGAAGAGTCAAATTATTAGTGAACATCAAGCAAAGAATCCTAACCTTAACTTCACTGAAAGTCTCCGAGATGTTCTGGAGAAGATTTTACACAGTAGTTTGAGTCTCTCGTTGTCAAAACAAGATCTCAGCTAAAAATGAATGAGCGCTGCAGTCAAAGCTAAATCGGGTCAAACACACTGAATTATTCCTTTTTGGCTGTGCAGTGCATATTTGAATCTTTATTTACATTTATTCACTTAGCTGACACCTTATAACTGATTGAGGAAGCAAATTTAAGTAAATAGGGGAGCAGGTGGCAAACTGCCACTGTCCCAGTGTCAATCATTATAAGGTACATAACCAGCATTGCACCATGGGAAATTGTGCCAATTGTCACCTTTTTAACCCCACACAATAAAGTAAAGTAAGCATGCTGACGGCTATGGTGTACGATGCACGCAAACACGGTTCGAATGGAATTCACAGGTCTAGATTTTGGCTTACGCTACGTTTAGACCACCCACAACACCAAAAGCAAAATAAACAAGGGAGACACGAGAGCTGGCACTAGAAGGCTGAATGTACAGTACAGGATAACTTTATGTACCCTCATGTACCATGAATATGTCTGGGTGTGTGTATATTTGGTGCTCAATGAACAAATTTCCAATGTTAACGTCTAGGTGTATGGTGAACACTCATTCCCTATTAATACATGATGGATCTTTTCACATGTACATGTCAATTACCAAGTAAAGGTTGTAACTGGTATGTTGTTAACCTCTATGCCGAATTTGTATTCAATCACTTGGTAGACGCTCATTCCCTCCCTCCATTGAGAGACATACAAAACTGACGTTACTTCATATTGCATCATTGGACTGTGCCGCCATTCTGTTAGCGTTCACGTGCTACAAATCCACAGCACAAAGTTGCCATTTTATTGTAAATATTAGAAAGCGTCACGCTTAAAAGCAAGTCAAGTACAAAGGAGTCGTAAAGTGACGAACTCTAGAGGACTCTTATGTGGATAGAATAACTCTCAATGAGAACAGTGTGGCGTAATGACCTGGACGTGTTGCCTTCTGTTATGTTACCAGATATCATCATATTCTACACATGGTTCGAGTACCTACTACCTATTAGCAATAAACTGTAAGCATGTAAGCACAGGCTCACTAGCTACTTTATTAACACAACTTCCACACCCGCTCATTCATGCTATGATTCGCTATGACAAGCCAATCGGCTAGCAGGAGAACACTGCGTCTTCAAATCTTCAAGATCAGGGTCACGTTTCACACATCAACCATCCGAATGAGGATCCTGTGACTCTGAATGTGGGGTGGTTGCTGGTGCCAGACAGGTTTCAGAAAGTGCTGATCTAGGATTTTCACACCAAAACGGTCTCTAGAGTTTGTACAGAATGGTGCGAAAAACAACAAGAAGAAAGAACATCCAGTGAGAGACAGAAAAATGTGGAGAAAAATGTCTTTTTTGAAGATGTAGGTCAGAAGAAAATGGTCAGACTGGTGTTTGAACTGCAGTTCTAAACACTCTTTACAACCATGGTAAGCCAAAAGAGTATTTTACAAAAGCACAACAGGTGAGTGAGTGGGCTGCAACAAGAGAAGAAAACTGTGTACTCCCACTCTTGGGCACAGACCAAACCATTTCAAACTGCTTTGATTGCGATCAAGAAATTTTAACACATCACACAAAGATAACCTGAGTAAATACAAAATTCAGTTTTTAAATGATAAGGGAAATACTAAGGGGAAAACAACCTATCCAAGCCTACCTGGCCCTACGTGAACAAGTGATTGTTCTCACATTTGCCAAAAATATCTCGACTATCCACGAGACTTTGGAGAAAATGTCTTGTAGACTGATCAGACAAAAGTTTAATTTTTTTAGAACGTTTGCATCCCATAACATCTGGCGTAAAACTACCAGCATTTCACAAAAGGAACTTCATTCAGGCAGTCAAACATGGTGGTGGTAGTGTGGTAAGCTGGGACTGCTCTGTAGATTCAGGACCTTGACGACTTGCCATAATTAACGAGACCATGAAATAAAAATGTCTACGTGAATGTCTGTGACCTCATGCTCAAGCGCACTTTGAGTTACACACTGCTGGGTTATGCAGCATGACAATGATCCAGTCGCACCAGCAAGTCCACTTCTGAATGGGCCAAATTAAATAAATTAATTTACATAAACAAAGAAAACTCAAACTTAGCTGTCTTAAAAATGGCATCCCTCCATACACCACTGTATCGTCACATCAAATCCTCCTATTCTCAAGGAGATCAGCAGCATACAGTACAATAAGTAATAGCCACTTTTCCAGCCTGATTGCTCTTAAAAATGCCACAGATGAAACCAGTCAACCGTATCGGAATGAAGATGAACAAGTGAAAGACAATTCTATTACCATATTATCAGTATAAGTGATTCTTATACCCTCCTAAGCATTCCTTCTTGCCTTTGAGGCCGTACTTTTCATTTCGAAAACAGCGAAGTCATCTGAAATGAGTCATGCACCGTTGGAAAGCTTTGCCTTTTTTTTTTTTTTTTTTTCTCATAACAAGGAGACAAGAGCTTGCATTGAACACACTGCAATTAAACCCCCAAGTAAGGGAAAAGTGAACATCTGGCACCGATGTCTAATAAAGTGGAAAAAAAATAATTTGAGAAGTTTGCCTAATGGATTCTTGGCAGATGTTTCCAAAGCACTTCGGGTGCATTAATCTGGAGTCTGCAGTCATGTGGTCGAGCCATAATACAAGTATATTTCAAACAAGTTGGTGTTTTGGCTAGAAGGATGGCTTAGCTTTGTATTATGGTACAGTGCAAAATGTAATTAAATAACAAGGATTAAATTACAGAAGTTGGTACTGGGTGTGAACAGGCAAAAGGAAAGGGAATTAAGTCGCGGTATCATTACGAGGCCAATGTTGAGCTGTAATCCTTGACGTCTTGGATTGAATTAGATTTTTACTCAAGTCTACAATCATTTGTGACACAGATTCTACAGTTAAACACTGAATAAATCTTGATAAATGAATGTAATAAAAAATTCATTTATACTGAGTGGTTTACGTCATGAGGTGGAATTTCTTGGTAGCGGTAGCTTAAACAGCAGTGGTTCTGATCTAATTTAAAGGGAGCCAATTCCACCTTTAATTTCGGATCATTTTGGTGGCTCAGTGGTAGGTTTCTTGACCGTCATGCAAAAGGCCCAGGTTCGATGCCCAGCCAATGGCCAAATCCCAGCCACTGGATTCAGTGCCGGTCCAAAGTCCGGATATCTCGGATCGGAAGATCCTCTGTGGCGACCCGTCAATGACAGAGCAGCCAAAAGTCCAACAACAACAAGTTTTGGATCATTTCGACAGACATTTTGGTACCATAGTGTACAGTAGGTCTCTATTGCGTATTTTCTTGCAAAAAAAAAGAAAGAGAGAAAACACACACACCTCTTCCATTTAATTTTTCCTTGCATTTTCCTCTTTAAAAAAAAAAATTCATGGCTGGGGTTTGTGATGTTTACAGAGACGATAGGGGGGTAAATCGTTCAAGACCCTTCTTATCAAGCTCAGTTCCACCCAGGAGTCGCCGTTTTATTTGATTATCGCAAACTTGTGTTGCGAGTTGAGCATTTTACTATGAAGTCAAGCAAAGAGACAGATAACATCAAGACGACAAAAAAAGAGACAAAACTGTGCTGAATACGCACATAAAGATACCAACTCAATTTAGGTTGATGAGACTGCAGAAGCTTCATTTACTGTGGAATGCATTATTGCACAGAATGAGGGTTGTGGAATTTGGAATTTCTGATTAACATTACTTACACTGTACTCGCCTTCCAGGCGCCAAACTGTAATTCTGATTTACAACAGACTTGAAAAAATCTGAACTGTTCCTTTAAGATTAGTACCTGGTCAGGATGTACCACAGGATTTGTGTTTGTCCATGATCATTTCTTGCTATTAATAGTAAATAACTTCACCTAGCTAGACAAAGTAAGCAAGGACACATTTTTAATAAAGCAAACAAGAACTTCTGCACATCGTTACAGAATGGCACGTGACACTCTTTAAAGTGTTAAATAATACTACCAAAGATGTTTAAAGAGAGCAAGCAGATTTGCTAGTCTGCTAATACAGTAGCTGCTCAATATAGGCTGTGAGAGGATGTGGGTTGGGAGTAGCTCATTGACATATCCCCTGAATCCCCTTTCTAAAACGTGGTCGCCTTTCTGACCAAGCGGGTGAAACAGAGGGAATTTGCGATACAAAATAAAACATTATGTGAGGGATATTTGAGAAACTCTGTGCACCACAAATGATTCATTTTCATAAATTGTACAGTTAGGTTTTTCTTATTTTCTTATATTTTTCTTATATCTTCCTATAGTTTATGTAATTTTGTATTTTGTATCGTACAGATATTTTATATTTTATTTTATTCTTTCTTAGTTAAATTTACTTAAAAAAAAAACACACATATTAAAGAGATTTAGACACCAGATCTTCTGTCTATCTTGGTTGCTATGAATGATTCCAGCTAGTATCACCCACATCTGACTAATATCTTTTTTTTTTTCAAAAGTTTCAGCAAGTACTGAGAAAAGACATTTAACAAAATAAACCTGTGGGCCAAACAGAGGATTACCGCCTCCCAAGTGATACGATCTCTGACATGAATGAATGCAGAACATTCGGAAAATCCTATTAACCATCCACCGCTAATCTGATCCACTTAACACACGCTCATCCCTCAAGCCAAAGAGGATATTTATAAAACTGCTGTTTGAAAATATGTTTAAGAGATTGATCTTCTGAGAATAATCCACAAAAAACAGTTCAAATGTAAACTTGCATGTGCAAAACAGATCCATGTTTCGATGTTATCGTTCATCAGAGCCACTAAACTGTGTTCTATGACGAAGCCACTGCATTAACTCGCACAGATATTGCACAAGAGAACACCGTCACAGACACAGTCCAAATAAAACGTCTCTTTTCCTTTGCGAGGTCGTTCATAAATCTAGGGCGGTTTAAAGGCTCATGCTGTTCACAGATTCTTTCTAAAACTTAAAAATGAAAGGCTCAAGCACAAACAAGCGGCCTCAATTACCCAACTGAATATGAACCTAAAGCATTTAAGGGTATTTGTGCAATAAACGTAGTACTCATGAGAATCCTGTTGGTTCAGAAGAAGTAAAACCAGCCTGAATCACAGAACAGATGATGAGTGACTGCAATTTTATAAATGGATTATACTGTTAAGTTCACAATTGTTTATTTCAACCTCAGGCATAAAAAAAAAAAAAAAACATATTAAGCCCCTGAGTGGCTGTCCTAAAATGCTCGATCTATCCTCTGAAGATCGCTAGTTCAATTCCCGGGTGATGCTGCAGCCAAGGCCCTGGAGAGAGCTGATTGGCCGAGGGGTGGGATGGGAGGCGCCTGTCACTCTCACATCAATCACGGCTCTACAGACAATCATGGGCGTCTGTGAGCTCATGCAAGCGGAAGGAGCAGATAGGACCGTCCTCCGAGTGCGTTACGCCACCCCCTAGTGACAAGTGGAATTGGAGACAACCGAATTAGGGGCGAATATTAAGAACGCCAAATCCAGACTTCTAAATTAAAATATGCCAGTTTGGACCATTTGGACATTCATACCTTCCTCCTAAGAGCAACTTATTAACCACTTTCCACTTTTATTTGTGAATATAATGATAAGATGCAGGGCTGGGCGATATGATCATATAATAACAATATTGTGATACAATTATGTCACAATATCCTCTTCTGAGATATCAATTCAATTCAAATTTTATTTGTACAGCACTTTTAAAAAAGGGTCTCAAAGTGAATATGGAGTCCAGTTCGTTATTGGAGGCTCAGGTAGACTGTAGGAAATTCTAGTCCTGACTATGGTGCCACTGCAAATATAGATATTGTTGCTTCACACACACACACAAAATAATTAAGTAACAACAACAACATCAACAGTCAGTTGGTAATTTTAAGACACAAAGGTCAGCTATTATGGAATAGTTCTTGCAAGAACATTATTGTCTAGTGCATCTGCAAAACCCATAAAGCACCATGATGAACCTGACTCTCATGAAGACCATCCCAGTAAAGAAAGACCAAACCTTACCTCTGCTGCAGAGAAGCTCATTTACAGTTATCAGACTCAAAAATCACCAATACTATTAATGTCACATTTAAATTTTTCCCATCCACTGACTGTTCAAATATCAATATTACATCACTTTACAATATCACCATATTTAAGAAGTTTGCGTAACATGGCATCACAACAGTTGAACTGTTCCTGATTTGTTTCCAAAAACAGACAAATGTTTCTCATTTCTTTTGTTCTAGCCATCAAGCAAATCTCTAAATAAACCAAGGATGACCTCAATTGTGTCTCCTTCTCTAATCACTGCCGAGGGACTTTCCTGTGCATTTTATTCCATCGTTATGTTTTAACAAAAAGATCTTGGCTTAGAAGAATGAAAACATCACTTTAGAAACCTGAATCAATAAATAAGCTATTGTGCTCACTATGTGGCAGCCCACCCAGGTTCATGCTTTCCATACTCGAATACAAAAGCAGTTTGATCGACGCCGGTCTCGCTGTTGGTTACTTGTGGCGAAATGATGCAGAGAACAAAGACATCGTTTTTTCGAGAGCCATTTTCCTCTGGAAGTCGACTCGTCGCAGCACTGGGACGCATGCCATGGCTTCCTGTTTATTGCACTTCACTCATCAGGACATAATCTGACCCTACAATCACTGGCCAAACACAGGTGAACAAAAGTTATGACGTGGCAGGCGCGCATATCTGACTCATGACAAATTCCTGTTGATAACCATCTGCATTTTCACATGTTGACAACATAATGATGAGCTAGTGGCTGTGAAAGGTAGAAGCGACATTTAAAAGGCAAACTGCAAAGGATGTTAGCTTGCGTAAAGGAAAATCCCATTTTATAATTTGACGTTCCGCAAGTTGATCGTGAAGCAGTACGGTCAAGAGGAGGCAGGAAATTCTTGGGGATTTTCAGGATGTTTGTCAGTTTTTGGTACATTAAAAAGCTGATGATAAAATAAAGTTAGAAAAAAAATAAATAAACATTGCAGCGGTGTGCAAATTATTTGTGGGTGGTTCATGATGGCATAAGAATACAGCAAATTCCAACAATTGTTGTTTATGTTCTATTATAGTCAAGAATTGTTACAGCTCTGCTCGCACGGTTCGGCTACGAACTGCTACAAGCACCATGTGCGGCCTTACAATGACGTGCTAGCATGGAGTCACTCCTAATCAATGCAGAGCTAGGTAACGAGTCTGGATGGCTTCAGTTCAAAATGACATTTAGTGCACTATATACAGTGTAATAAGACTTTATTTCAACCAACATGTAGTGCACTCAAATATGTAAAATGCAATGATTTGAAGATAGTTTATAAGTGCTAATTTTAATACTAGCTGAAAAACTGAAAACGCAATTTTGATGGTCCATGACCAAAACACTTAGCCTTGATAAACTGACCAATCGTTGCATGACCGGAATCAGTTTTTAGCCCGATCGGTCGATGGAATACAACCGATTCCATGCTAATCCTTCCAAGCAGTCAAAAGAAAATCACTCACGGTCGCCAAGAGATTGCGAATCCTGCTAAAGCCATTTGTACCCGAGGGCCTAAGGAAGAAATTTGCTGTGCCTAAAGCGGTGAGGGATTAGGGTAATTGGGGTGCGAGTGTGCATATGTGCCTTAGGATCGGCTCCAGGCCCTTCGAGACCCTGTATACAGAAGCGGGACAGACGATGAGACGAGATTATAAACCTTCAGATGTTAAATTCTCCAAAGTTGACAAATTCGTAAAAAATGTGCCATAGTATCAGCAGAAAATGCAAAGTGCCTTCATCTTCCGTGTTTTGCCTACTTCTAATTTTGAGTCTGTGGGTGGCTGGTGCAATAATACTGTAAAAACTGTAAGAAATATAGCTGCTTGAGACAAATGGGAAAATAAAGATTAGCGCTGTTGAGTCGAACAGAATTGAATATTCGCAATACTTAAAACTGAATCGAATAAAAAGTCCACCTGCGATTAATAACGCTGTTATGTAACAATGTGCATGCTATTTAAAATATAATTATTATATCATAACTATAAAAAATTTGAAATTAAGTAAGTGCGTGCGTGCGTGTATGGTTAAATCGTGTCAGTGCAGAAGGTGATGCACAGATCATTCAGGTACAAGTTGACACTCATCATATCATTATGACAGAACATTGATGTTCAAGCTGGAAATAAGCAGCAGATTAATGTTTCCTGTCAGACTGGGTTTAATTAATCCATATACACGCTGCTGAGAAGACAAGAGACATAACATGGTGTTAAGCCCTGACACATAAGTAATCCGACTGCATTCTGTCTCAGTTGGATTTCATATCCGTATACAATTAACATAGACAGAGGGAGTAAGTTTAGTAACAGTTAGTAACATAGTAAGTTTGCCTAATTATACATGTTTCCTAGTCGGTGCAGAAGCCAATTTCAAGTCTACAAAACGTGCTTGTAAAGAGCAACACTGTCAGCCAGACAGGCATTAACAAGGCTATTTAAAGCAAAGAGCGGATGTATAAAGCAGATCTATAAGCCACATGTGGTGACATTTCCACCATTGTTTTGCTGGATGACTGTTCAACCGATCGACAATGCCTGAAGCTTTAGCCATTTTAATATGCAGGGATAATTATTGCGACCATCAGTCCTACCTTAGCATGGCCTGTAGTCAAGCCACACACTCATTAACACTCGTTTAGGAAGAAATGAGAGGGGTCAGTGGATCTACCAGCGTGCTTCAGGGAGTTGGGAGGAAACGGACGTTCCTACAGGAAACCCTGAGATCATGTGAAACCTGAGTATGGGATCGAACCTTAAATCCTGGAGATGTAACGCACCAGCATGCCTGGCTGCACCAACGAGACATGAAATGATAGAATTAAACAAACAAATACTAATGTGTGCCATCAAAACTCCTACTGCTGTCTGACAGACGAATTAAATGCACAACTACGTCCCGCTTAGCAATTTATTTCTACAAAAAAAAAAAAAAAAAAAAAAAACACCAAAAAAAAAAACATGACTGTATTTTGTATATTGCCCTCATTCATCATGCACTCTAATATTTCATTCAACTCATTCAGGGTTGACTATGGTGCGCAACATGGTGGTCAAAATGGTCGTTCAGTACATTTAGGTCATCAGCTGACTTAAGTTTATTGCCACATAACATTGTTGAGCCTGGACCTGAGCAACTGAAGCAAACCCAGATCATAACACTGCCTCCAGAAACTTGTACACTGGCCGCTATGCATGATGGGTGCATCGCTCCTTACCCTGGTATACGGTCAGTCTTGACTCATCAGGACACATAATCTTTTTACATTGATTCAACGTGACTCCCTAGCAAACGTACAATAAGACTACCAAGTGAGTTCCTTATAGCCACAGAGGTGTTTAATCCTAATCCTGTGGTCTGGATTAGGGTCTTGTCCAACTTGTCCTTGTCGTAAAAATGTCGCATGAAGTCCGATCTGCCCATTCTCATTAAGAGCGCATCAATACGCATCTGATCTAGGACTACGTATGAACGCGTTTCAGATCAGATCTGAAAAATTGTGCTGGTAATGTGAACATAGGCTTAACATGTTATAATTTTATAATTATATTATTATATTTAATTATATATGAAATATTATAACTATATAATAATAATGCATTAGGCAATTCTTAACCCCATTCCAGTAACTTCAGTAATCTCCTTAGTTGTTGTCTTTGCTTGATGCAGGACTAAAAACAGACAGGCAGTGTGTTTTCTGGTTCATGCCCAAGCCACATGTGCCAGTACTCTTTGGACTATTAAGTAAGTGTGCTTCCTGGTAGTTAGACTTCCCCTTGCAAACTTCATAAGCTAGTACGGCTGCTGGTTGGTGTATAAGACGGGACAGCGTGTTTGTTCATTTTTAAATAGAAATATCATGGTATTCCAAAGAAAAGCAAAATTTCTCTCGCTTGTTTTTTGAGTAATGATATTCAAGACAATGGAATTCTGTCCTGTGCCTATAAAATGCTTGAAAAACATTTTATGTAAATAGACCAGAAACAACAGTCCATTGCTTTACTCAGGTTCATACACCATACTGTGTAAAGAGAATCCTTTTGCCCAATCCCAAACCCAGATATCTCAAAATAGAAACACACACAGGAAGTCCCCACCCACAAACTCCAACACTGAGAAAACTGGAGCTGCTGCATTTATGGCTCGAGGCTGAGAACGTCAAATTGCTGACATCGACCAATAAGTTGAAGTCAGAATAATTGAAAGTGCTGAACAGATCTTGTTTTGAGAGCGAGTGCTTTTTTCAATTAGCACAAAGCAATCAGACATCAGTAAAGGCCCCAGTGAACCCGCAGCAAACATTCCCCACTGGACCGGCCTCGTGGAAAAGCACAATCCATAACAGTCCACTAGAAATTAAATTCCAGCTCATCATTAGGACCAGAGTTGAGTCTGTGGTTTGAATCATGTGTGTGGAGACAATAATGAACAAGTCTTGCTAGTAGTCCAGTGATACTAGATCAATTAACTGATTAAAATCTACTTAGTCGCTCCGTAATAATAAGTTAAATAATAATAATGTGAAGAAGAAGAAGAAAAAAGATGAAGACGAACACACAAGCATAGGCTACGTTAACATTACAAGCCACATTGCTCAATTATGATTTTTTATTTTGCTCGGATAGGATTTGCACGTCACGTCAGGTCACATTCATAAAATAAATGACCTTTATCTGACCCTAATGTGGACGTGTCTGTCCTCTGAAACAGCAAACGTCGATAGATCTTTGCTCGCACCACCTGCTCATTCATTTCTAACAATGCATGTGATTTCAGAAATTAATTTTTCATGGTGAGGATTTTGCTCTGAAGGACGGCGAGCGATTAGTCGGCTGTATATTTTGAGGAGGAAGAAAGCCAGATGCCTCAGGCTGGCTGTTTTAGCACCTATTGCTAGCACTGCTATGAAACCCCTGTGCTGCTGGTGCTGACGGACATCAACAAGCGCTGCACACATGCACGGAGGCCAAAAAAGAAAAAAAAGTCAAATAATTCCGATCTGCACATTCTCATTTAAGTCACACTCTCTCGGATATGCATCTGATGTAGGACCGCATACGAAAGTAACCATCTGAAAAATACCAGTTTTGTGTGTACAGACAGCCCTAAAAAAAACAAAACGGTTGTTTTTTTTTTTTTTTTTCATCGTCGAGTGACATTATCTCATCCGTGACTTCAGTGGAAATTTCGGATTCAGAACCTGACACAGACTGATTCATATTCTTACAAGTTCATAGAAATTTCTGTTCAATTAGAACCAAATATTTGAGTTGATGATTGTCATTTTTATACAGTTGTTGTAATTTGTGTTTTACAATATTATACATAAAAAATAATCGCTTTTTTATTCTGGCTACTTGAATTTATTTTGGGCTACCAAAAACTGAAGCGTGCCTGTCCGAAGGGCTACCAGGGATTTTGAAATTTTGCGAGCCCTGAGACAGATAGATATGCATCACATTAGGGTTAAAATAAATAAATAAATAAATAAATAAATGTCACTTCGGGCTGGTCATGAAGAACTTTTCATATATAAAAAACAACACATTTTATTTTGGTGACTTTTACGGAAATAAATCACAAAATATTACAAGCAAGCAAAAAAATGTAACGTAAATGAAAGAAAAATGTAAAAATATGTTTAAAATATGAAAATATTAAATTATAAAATATGTATTTGTTTATTAGACTAAAATAACCACATAAACACAAACACAACAACAAATTTAATAAACTAAAACTAATAATTAATGAATTAATTAAGTAAATAAATAAATACAAATCATAATCCTGGTCAAAGGTTTGAGTCGGTCTCGTACAAATGTTTCCCTTCTGTGAGGAAACGAATGCAAATCTCCTTTAAGAAATGTGAAAGTCAGAAACCGGGTCCAGCCCGGCAGCACCGCGCTGCCACGGCTCGGCCTGGACGCATTTCAAGGTCAGCCTCTGTGTCTACCATCCACCAAGCCATCAATTATTGAGCTTGGGGCAGGTCACAGCCTCTAGTGAAAATCTCTCTCTCTCTCTCTCTCTCTCTCTCACGCTCCCATTCTCACTCTCTCCATCAGTGTCAATTCCATTTCTCTTCTCTCGGCTGATTTCGGCGTGCTTGTCACGGCAGAAATAGCTCTGCTAAATGGCTCTGATGGAGGCAGAGCTCAGATGAGACTAAAAGACAAGTGGAAAAAAGACAGTATGGTGTGGGGATTGGGAACAGAAGGTTGTACGTTGTGGTAATAAATGAGGAACTGTACACCTCTTTATTAAGGGAGGCTTGTACACCCTACACAGTGTCCCACATAGAGTGCAGAAGAATTGAGTGCATCAGCCACATGTCACAACTATGAAGTAGCCTACGTTTTTTTAAATGGATTTAAAATGATGTTTTTTAATAGCCACCGTCTCTAAACGTTTTACAGAGAGTATCAACAATTTTATAGTTTAAAAACTAAAGTTCTGATCCACACATTGATGCCCAAAGAACTTCTAAAGAGGAAAAAGAAATAAATCAAATGCAGTCTCTTAATTAGGTATTGAAAAAACGCAGGGTTGTGAGAAACCACTGATGTTAAAACTTGTGTTTCATCTCTGACTGTTACAAACGCTCCGACACTGGAGACCAAAATGTTCAACGAAAATATTGAATCTTCTTACACAAAACGTCATTATACTGTATCAGCGATCAGATCAGATCAGATAGAAGCTTTCAAATGTTTATTTAAAAGTGTCTGCTACACAACGCCCCATTACAGTGCATTAATATAAACTCTGAGGTTTCCCTCTCAGAGCTACAGGGAATAAAGAATACAACAAATATCCTGGATTTAAAAATAAACAAAGCCTTAAAATTCCTAGAATCATTTGACAAAGAAAATGTTTTGGAATTTTTGGAATAAATTATTGAGGATAAACTTGAGTTACAGTATGGATGTGACGTGTCGAAATCGGCCCTCTACAAAATTTATATAAAACCAACTGAAAAAAAAAAAGGTTGCAAATTAATTTTTTTTATTTTATTTTATTTGATAGTCAAACACACTAAAGCACAAAAATGTGCATTTCCAGATATGCATTTCCCTCAGTATATGATATTTTTTACAATGAGTAAAATCTTATTTAATTGTATACAGAACACTGATTCACTCAACCTCTCCCTCACACACACAGACACACAGACCCATCTTTGCATAGCCCCACCCCTGCTCGCGCACACACACATCGGCTGTGCTCGTGAAACGCTCCCGAGCGTACGGCAGTTGAGTTGAGTGCTGTTGAGTGCTTGGTTTACTGAAGGTATTCTAGAACAGCAGCGATCAGTTTTGTGAGAGAGATCTCTGTGAAAATAAAGATGGCCAAAGTGGAAAGTGTTCGTTATATCGCAAGATGTGAGAAGTCGACTCAATCCGGTGTTCATGAAAGGAATCGCAGACGCCTTAACCCTAAACAGACTCAAACAAGTGATTAGCAAGCATGTAAGCAGCCTTGCGGGTAAAGACAGCTTAGCCAAAGTTAGATTACGGCTGCGATGTTGAGGTTACCAGCAGATGCGAAACAAACTTTATTGGTTAATTCATTAATTAATTTATAGACGGGGTATCAATAACACAAACTATGGGCAATTTGGGAACGCCAAATAGCCTAACCTGCATGTCTTTGAACTGTTGCTTTATTTGTCACATATACATTAAAGCACAGTGAAATCCTTTCTTCGCATATCCCAGCGTAACTGGGGTCAGAGTGCAGGGTCAGCCATGGTACAGCGCCCCTGGAGCAGATAGGGGTAAGTCTTTGCTCAAGGGCCCAACAGTGGGGTACTAACAGTACTAACTAATATCACTTCAGATTGTCAAATTGAAATCGCTCTTGAAAAGAACGATGAACAACTGTATTTAAGATATATTTCATAATTCCATCTTAAGCAGTAATGAGACTCCCTAAGTTATGTCATTTCTGACTTGGGTGTGGTCGATAAACGAAGCTGGAAACTGGGTGAAAGAGAAAGGTATGTTCATTCCTTATGTGTTCAGGAAATTCTCTCCAGTTTGCATTTGTTTTGGCAACCTGGTGGAGCAGGGGCTCGAATCAGCGATCTCCCGACCAGTAACTCAGTGCCTTAACCCTCTGAGCTCAAAGCCCACTGCCCCTAAAAGTTCAATCAGTATAAACAAATGTATTTGCCTAGTATTTTTAGTCTGGCAGCCCGGTCTGGGAAATCCCTCTGAACTACTTGTACGCCTTCTTTTCTCCCCCCATGGTAAGGTTGACCTTTGGATGGAATTGCCTTCCTACAACCTTCATACTCTGTAGAAAGACACACATTTTGATTTGGATAACAAAAAAGTTGTTCTGTATGATTAAAAAAATAATAATAATTAAACCCTGCAAGAACGCTCTCCGAGTCCCACGCAGGCGATGATCGATCACTGATCCAATCTGAGAAGTCAGCCGAGACAGACGTGCTCTCCTTCCTCCGTTCCCTCTGCTGCAACTCCACACCACTGATCCATTTATACTCACGGACCATTTATACGGCAAGGAACAGGATCCGTACAGAACCATAGTGTGTAAAGCAACATAACGGCACCCTTCACCTCACCGAACAGACATACACAAACACGCAACGTCAGGATTATTCCGTTACACTCCCCAGTGACAGAGCTGTTATCATCTCCGGGTCTGGAGTAATGAAGCACTGGAAGATCACGGCTAAATTTGGCTCTCTCTCTCGCTTTCTTGAGCTACCTCCTCCAGCAGACACACAGCACCTGTGAACATCACTGCTTGAAATAAATCGCAGCATCATCAGGAACACTGCAGCTGACAGAACATGGTGTACAATATAAAATTATATCTATATATATATCTATATATATATCTATATATATATATATCTATATATATATATATATATATATATATATATATATATAAAATGATCTTTTATTGCCTTTAAATCTGACTGCATCTGAAAGCTATGTCATGACTTTGGGGCTGAATTTATGTTTATGTTTAAGGACATAATGCGATATTACACTGCCTGGACGAATAAATACGTTGCCGTTTCAGAAGGGTCATATTTTATAGGGCTGCATCAAGCAAAAAAAAGAAAAAGAAAAAAAAAAAAAACTAAGGAGATTTGAAGTTACTGGGACGGAGTTAAGAACGCTTTAATACATTATCAAAAACTGGAAAGATCCAAGCAGCAACTTCAGTGCTCATTTAAATACATGGCGCAGTTGCATCTTAAAAAAAAAAAAGAATGAAAATAATGAAAATGAGAGCATTTCTACACACAGACACACACTCTCACACAGACAGACACACACACAGACACACACAGACACACACAGACACACACAGACACACACCAGTGAAACGAGAACTCACAGGATTGAGACTAAACAGCTGTGGCCATAAGAAAACTACTTCAAAAAAAGGCTTCAATTTGCTAGAGAGCATAAAGACCAAACTTTGGAACAATGGAAAAGGGTCATGTGGTCTGATGAGTTTAGATTCACCCTATTCCAGAGTGATGGGCGTGTCGGGGTAAGAAGGGAAGTGCATGAAGTGCACTCTGTACAAGCCTCTGGAGGCAGAGTTATGATCTGGGCTCGCTTTAGTTGGTCAGGTTTAGACTCATCAACATTATATGGTAAAAAAATGAAGTCAGCTGACGACCTGAATGTAATGAATGATCACATCTATGGAGTTTTTCGCCCTGATGGCACGTGCAGATTACTGTGAAAGAGTGCCTTTGGGAGTATAATGAATCATTTTCACAAATGAACTCACAACCACATTGTGTGCTAAAGGCGACTGAACGAAATCTTACAACAAGAGTGAGGGGGGAAAAAAAAACTAAAAAAATCATACATATATCTACTTACTGCAAAAGGGTAAGAGAAAAAAGGATGTGCTATGAAACGTGGGCAGAATACTATAACCTAGCATTTAAAACGTGCCACATCTCAGCGTTTTCATTTTCAATTGTTTCACGCGAGAGAGCGAGAGTGTGAACTGCTGACTCTTCTCCTTCCTCTATAGAAAATTAGAACAGGAAGTGCTGAACCTCACAGACTTCCAATCCTCCTCTAACAATGGAGCACCTTGAACTGCAGAAGCATCACGAGGCGGTCAGCGCGTGATCCGAGCCAATACGGTTCAGGATTTTGTAGTTCAGCGTGGGTACGTTTATTAATTCAGTTGATTCGAATCAATGGAGGAGTAGCGAAAGGTTTCAACATCTTGAAAAGGCAGATAAACAACTGTATTCAATATGTAATTCATAATTCCATCCGAAGCGATAATGGTGCGGTGTGATAAAAGGTGTGGTCAATAAACGCAGCTGGAAACTGATGCCCAGTTTATTAGGGATGAGGATCACCAGGAACCAGCTGATATACCGAGATATGTTTGGATATGGTAGGTTCATTCCTTACAGTAGGCATTCAGGAAATTCTGCATCGGTTTACAAACTCGTACAAGTCCAATTCATATGAAAAGTGAAATGAAAAATGTAATTCCTCATAACAAATAAACGACAATAAATTCCTTAGGCTTAACAAAAGGTGCTCACTGATCAAAGCAAGCTTTGGCACTCCTACGGTAATTAGCATTAGCCTTAGCATGAGTGAAGGTCGATACAATCAGGGTGTTGTTTTGAAGCTGCACTGTCTTACTGTAGCATAAGAACGACTGAATGCACATGATCGCTATCTAATCAAACTGTAATCAGACTGTATGATCACCTTGCCAGATATATTCAGCTCTCTCTCTCTCTCAAAAAAGAGAAAAAGTTAATGAGAATTCATTGAATAGTAACCAAATAAAATATCTAATTTTCAATCGGTTAGGACCGTGGGTTACTGAGTTACTGATCGGAAGGTTGTGGGTTCAAGGCCCAGCACTGGCAAGTTGCCCCTGTTGAGCCCTTGAGCAAGGCCCTTCATCTACTTCAGGGGAGTTGTACCCCAGCCCTCTAACTGGGATATATGAAAAATGATGACGTGTGACGAATACTAATAATTTTGAACATGTTTTTATTATCTGCGAAGGATTGGCACCTCATCCAGGGTGTTTCCCTCCTTATGCTCAAAGTCTGCTGGGGTAGGCTCCAGGCCCTCTGCGACTCTGTATACAGAATATTCAGTATAGGAGATGAATGTTTTTATTACTACTACTACTACTACTAATAATAATAATAATAATAATACTACAACTAAAGTCCAAGATACAGGCATGAAACATGACAATAAAGCAAGTTATGGAAATGGATATGCTAAAATAAACCTTCCTACACAATTTTCAGTTCCTCTGTGCACAGCACTCACACGAGTACATAGCTCGTAGAAATAGACTTTGTCACCTAAAAAAAAAGGAATGGTGCCAGTTTGGTGCCTGCATACAGCTGCTGTAGTCAATGTAATCGATCAGATGCCCAGGGCTGGGTTTTAGCACTTATCTGCACTGCTGTAATAAACCTCTGGATTCGATAAAGGCTAGTGAATAATTAGTCAGCACAGATTTCCTTTCAGTCTCTATAAATCAGCGTGCAAACAACCACACGCGATGTATCAGTTTGCTGAGTCATGTCATGCTTACTTCTGCATGAAAGAAAACCATATCGAGGAGCTCTCGTGTCTAGGGGAATGTGTTGAGACTCTTCTTACGCCAGATAAGAGTTTGGCTTATGAGTGAACCATTTTGGACCGTCCTGTCGACCGCTGGGTTAACGTTTAACACGGAAAACTTCCCGCACTGTGCTGCAGTCAAACAAGAAAGCAAAGTCTATGCAAAAATAAAAAAAAATTAAAAAAAAAAAAACAGCAGAAAAAGTACAAAATGGCTCAAAAAACAGTGCAAATCAAACATCAGGATCATACGGTAAGAGTAAACACAGTGACGTTATGCGCTGCAATGCAAAAAAAAAAAAAAAAAAAGTGAATGTGCATCATTGCCATTCTATTAATTATGCATGTAATGTAAGTACATTATTCAAACCCCAGAGCTCTAAATCTGCACGACCCATAGAGTTTAACGACGCTTTCACGCTGGGGTCCGGGAACCGTTTCCGAGAACGCTTGTTTCTCAGGATTATCCACCGCCTACATGGCTTATTCTTCGCACATTTTGGCGACATAATACTGGTAAGAATTCAAAACTTTCTCTCGGATGAATTACAATGCTGGTCGCTAACCATAAAGTCGCCAGTTCCAGCTGTTGTGGTTTTGCTCTGCCAGGTGTGTAAAATTAAAACAAATTAATCACAACACACAACACATAATCTGTTCATAATAAATGGTCTCTGTATGGTAGTGTGCAATATCACACTCAAAGCTGTGCTGTTGTGCTGAATATCAGCACAGCTGGAATATCGTTGGTACTCGAGATATAACCTCGAGTTCTACGGTAGCTGGAGTGACAAAGATATTCCAGCTGTGCTGATATTCAGCACAACAGCACGGCCTTGAGTGCGATATTGCACACTACCATACAAATCATCACCCATTTCATGATAAATGGTGCTTGTATGGTAGACTGCAATATCACACTCAAGGCTGTGCTGTTGTGCTGAATATCAGCACTGCTGCAATATATTTTTGGTACTCCAGCTACAACTCGAAGTACGACTTGAGAGATTTATTTGATTCATGGTCAGGTGATATGCTTTTTGTGATTTCTACATGCACTTGGCTTCTTTAGCCTGATCTGTTCAGGCACTTCTGATGAATGAATGAAACTATGTATTAGGTATAGCTACAGTCTCAAATAACCCTTAGGCACTTTTTTTTCTTCCATTGGGCTGACTTAGTTATGTGCGGTGTGAAACCAAGCCAGATCAAACAACAAACTCAAAACAAAGCAATACTGTATGCTTCACTCTGATTCAGAGTCTGCAAAGAGACTCACAGAATGCATGGAAATGCAATCAAAATAAAAGACGGCTGCGCAGATGTAGTGTAGTGTACTGACCAAATCAGAACACACTGTGAACCATTAAAGCTTTAAAGCGATACAGAAACGATGGGGCACAAAATGGAGGAACAAAAGTGCACACAATGGTCTGCTATGTCTTTTTGATCACGGTGCGTTTGTTACATGACGTGTCCGTGAAAGTGCAAGAGAAGAGAGACGTCTCTATAGCGATGGACGTCGTCATTACATCTGTTTCCCCTTTTCTCCGTCACTGCTGTCGTTCCTTGTTTGTTCATTCTCATCGCTTAGACTCTCTGGGTGCCCTCGATCAACTTGCGGTCGATGACATGAAGTGCACTCTGTGCGTCTGTGTGTGTGTGTGTGTGTGTGTGTGTGTGTGTGTGTGTGTGTGTGAGCGCGCGTGTAGAAACAGAAACAGTGAGCAGGTTTCCGTGCATGCTGCTGAGCTCAGTCTTAAAAGGGGAAGGCAGCAGGAAGAACACAAGCACATGACTGTGTGTGTGTGTGTGTGTGTGTGTGTGTGTGTGTGTGTGTGTGTGTGTGTGTGTGTTCGTTCATGTTCACAGGGCTATTATCCCATGTTCCTGATCAGTGCCGCGTCTAATTTTCCCGCCCATCAGGTGATATTTACTCTTGAAAGCCGGAAAGTCATACGGCAGACGTACTGTATGCTCGCACTCACACCTGTACTGGTTAAAGTGCAACCAGCTCAAGGGGGCTATAAATCAGTAAACCGCAGTTTGGTATTTACCTGGGTCACTAGAACAAGGTTCATTAATCAGGGGATTTGAGGTATGGTTGAAAAAAACAAGTTTCCATACACGTTTTTTTAAGCATTTGGATTAAACTAGATACGTCAACTCTTTGTAAAGCTTTTGATTCCATCAATTATGTTCTGTGTAGTTAAGTTATGAAAACTGGATTAACACACAACAGCTAGAGAGAGCTGGCTAGACTGATCCAAGCTGAAAAATGGGCAGACGTTTCCTGCCAGTTTGACTATTTGAAATTTAAAATAGTGTTAATTAATCAAACCCATTACTGCTGTGAGAATTAACATATGATTTGTCATGCCGTTTAAATGAGATGTTGATTTTACATATTGTTTGATTAGATACCGTACAGACCAAAAGTGTGGACACACCTTTTCATTCAAAGAGGTAGAATTTGTATTATGACAAGAAAAAAGCAGCTAAGTAAAGAAAAACGAGTGGCCGTCATTACTTTAAGAAATGAAGGTCAGTCAGTCCGAAAAATTGGCAAAGCTTTGAAAGTGTCCCCAAGTGCAGTCACAAAAACCATCAAGCGCTACAAAGAAACTGGCTCACATGCGGATCGCCCCAGTAAAGGAAGACCAGGAGTCACCTCTGCTGCGGAGGATAAGTTCATCCGAGTCACCGGCCTCAGAAATCGCAGGTTAACAGCAGCTCAGATCAGAGAGCAGGTCAATGCCACACAGAGTTCTAGCAGCAGACACATCTCTAGAACAACTGTTAAGAGGAGACTGTGTGAATCAGGCCTTCATGGTAGAATATCTGCTAGGAAACCACTGCTAAGGACAGGCAACAAGCAGAAGAGACGCATTTGGGCTAAAGAACACAAAGAACACAATAAAGGAAACTCTTTGAATGAGAAGGTGTGTCCAAACTTTTGATCTGTACTGTATGTGTGTGATGTGATTTTAATTATGTTCCTTTTTAATATTATTTTATTATTTGCTATTCTTTTTATTTTATTATATTACTATATCATTTTATTATTTATGTGAAGCACTTTGGGGCATTTTTGGTGTTAAAGTGTTATACAAATAAAGATGAGTTGAGTTGAGAGTCGAGTTAAAGTAGTGCGATTAAATTGTCGATTCAGTTTAATCGATCTTTTGCTGGTTGATGCAATTTGCTCAATTGATAGGTCAATTTTTGATTGACTGATTGAATCAATTCAGACTTTTTAAAATGATTTAGGTGAATTTATAAACGTTATACAATAGAATATTGATAAATTCCTCGAAGATACCAAGAACACCTTTGCAGAAAATGCAAACCTCCAGCATCTTCCACAAAAATACTCTAGTTTTATGAGATTATCACTTCTTCTTCTACTTTTGAGTTTATGCACGATTGGTGCAGTGTTGCCACTGCCTACTACGCTGGAGTGTGGAGGAGATGATTGGCAAGAAGTTCTATGTTTATTAAATACTTTTAGAAATTTTTCATACTTCATTATTTAGTCTGTAAGAAACATTTTTTTGCTCAAGACAAAATCAGAGAACTCAGCTGTGTCGCTAAAGAAAAAAAAAAACTTATGAGAAAACAAAAGTAATTAAAAAGAAAAGGCTTCATTTTGCTGTGGAGCATAAAGTTTGGACTCTTAGACAAGATCATAAGGTCTGAGGAGTTCAGACTAACCTTTTTCCAAAGCAACAGGCGCGGCAGGGTAAAAAGGGAAGCACATGATGTTGTTGGTCAGGTCTAGGTTCAGGATTATTATGGTTATTATCTAGGTTCGGCAATAAAATCAAGTCAGCCGGCATAAATTCAACATCCAGAATTATTAAAGTAATCCACTTGCAAGAGCTGTTGATATTGATTAGCAGTAGTCTAAAAGTAGCTTAGTTACCCTTCTTATCAAGGCTCATTAAATGCTTCATAATAACTTATTAGAAAAGATGTGTACCTGAAACTGACAACTTGTCAGAGTTTAGTTATATACATTAGCTTCGGACAAATCTGTACACAGAACTAACCATTCATAAACTGCAGGATGATTCGGCATTGCACTCACTAACGAGAGCAGTTTCGACCCGTGGGTATGCATGGAGAGGGGAGTATATTTAGGAATGGGTTTATGAGAAAGAGCGAGGCAAGGAGAGCCTGAGAAAATCAATGTGCTGCACCCGAGTTCTACAATAAAATAAGATTTTGCCCCCACCATTTTGAATAGTAAAAAAAAAAAATACAAATACAGAAAATCAATATTTGGCGGTCAGTAATAATATTCTGGTGAGCTTCCAAAAATAAATCGATGCATGGGAAACACTGCTGCAGAGAGCATGGCTGGGCAATTCTGACAAAATCTCAAATGCAGTCATTTTTACATTTAACTCTGAACCTCAACCCACTGGGGTGAATAACATCAGAGCATGCAGAGGACACGAGCAATATACTGTATTTAAATGGAAAGCCAAGAAAACCGCTGTCTCGCAGAACACCATTCACACACTAATTCAACCTGGGTGCAAATCCAAGTTTCTGCAGTGCTACTGATTCCATTACTGATTGATATTTTTTATTGAACAAGCTTCCATATAATCTATAATTAGAATTTTTTTTTTTTAACCTTGCCAGAAAGCCTCACAACATCTGCTTGAGACTACTGGGACTTGGATGCTTGTGATCCTAAAAAGTAGAACAAGAACTAGGTTTCCACATTCATGCAGGGCATGTAAACGGTCATATATGACGCTTAGGGAGACAAACAAAGACCATATTGATGAACATGAACATACAACATTCATTCATTCATCCTTAGTAACTGCTAGGGTGGTTAAAATTACACAACTAGTTTGTTTATATTTTGGGAAGCAGAACCAACTAAACTCATAGTTGAAGTTGTGCAATACTGTATCTGATTAATCATTCTTAACTTATTTACTGTGCAATATATTCTTATTAGTTCTGCAATATACTCAATCATGCCGAAATATATTACTGTTCAACATCAGTCATTTAGTCAGTCGTCCTATATGTTGTTTTTCACCCTGCATCAATATTAGGTCTAGACCTTGACCCTTGAAAAAGTTGTCATAACTCGATTAGCTTTATTCAACATCTTGACAACTGAATTGAACATGAGTAATTGAACACAGCCCGTTCCTTATAGCATTATTTTTATCCCTTCAAAACCAAACACAGCATTTAAACAATACAAACTAACTTCAAATACAAGAGTTTAACATGTAACCTAAAATTTATTTAAAAACAAAGCTACATTTTTATTGAGCAGTGCATATCATTTCTAATAAAAATTTAATAATGCACTCCTGCCACACGAGATGCCAGTGTGTGAATAGCTCAGAGTGTACCACCTGTAGGATTATAATAAAACGGTAATGTTTTACCGCCTTGAATGCCTCCGACATCTTTAGTCCGTCTTAACTCCGTGTTTTAAGACTAATTAGCACTTGTGTGTGACGATGGAGGTGTGGCGATACATGAATCAGCACACAAAAGTAATTTTTCCCCTCCATGTCTACACACATTTATTCATCTTATTCAATATTTCAGTGCTTATGAAAATAATAATAATTAGAAGAAAAAAAAACTAAATGGAAATCCCTGATTTCTGGAGTCTCTGCAGCACTATTGCTTATTGAGAGGCCAGAAGATCAGTGAGACCAGTCAGCCCAGATAATCCATCAAGAGGCTAATTACAGCTCAAACATGCTGCCATGAACGTCCCAGTGGGCACAGGAAAGATGGTGCAGAGGAGGGAGTGAGGGGAATGAGGAAATGTTGAGCTATTTCATGATGGCTGCCATTCCATTCCATTCGCTTATTTTAAAACGACTACAATCCAGGCAAAGAACTCCGAAGCTTAGGAGGTGTTGCTCATGAAGCCGGCACCGCCTCTCTGGCAGGATATTTGAGCTTGGAACCTTTTGGGTCACTTGTACAGAAAACATGAGCCACGGAGCTATCGCTGACCCAAAGCCACTGAACTGACAAGCCTGGTGTCTTAGCAGCGTGCGCTAACTATCAGTGCTGACCAGTGATCGAATACTAAACGCAGTAAGATTAAACCCCTTCCCAACACCACTGGGGAAAACATCTAAGCCGAGATAAATATTTAAAACTAATTATGATAAACTGATCTGAAGCATGGGACTGAGCTTAGTGAGAGTGTGGTGTTTGCCACACCAGAGCTACAGATGGTGAGGAGATTTCCTGCAGCCAAGGTCCAGGAGCCATAAATATGAATGTTTCTAAGAATAACCACGATCTCGGTAGGTGACCACGAGAAGATGAAAGCGCTGTCGAATCGAGCAGGACCACCTCAGATGCAGCAGGAGTTTCTCTGGTATGCGGCCTGCATACAAATAGCTTGCATTTCCTTAACTGCACATGAACCAACACCTTGTGGGAGTAAGGAGGGAAGCATCAGAGTACAACTACAATATCTGACTCCTGTCTTCTCACCTAAAATGTTCAGCATTCAATGACAGGCTTTTGAAAGCCCTTTGGTACTAATGCAGAAGGGAGTACCATAAGGGTACCGTTATGCAAGTGAGCCTGCCTGGACTCAAAGATTAAGGTCAACGATTCATGACGAGATTTAATGTAGAAGATTTAACAACTGATAAATATATTTCTGCTGGTTAAAAATCAATTGGGTGTTTAACAGGGGGGGGAAAAAAAAAAACTGTCGGGTCCGGTCTGGTGAATCCACAACTGCACTCGAATCAGGAATCAACTGGGATTTTTAACTTCCTATTCATTTATGCGTCTCTTCCTAAAAAGTCAGGTCCATGAGACAGAATGACAGGGATTACTATTACATTGTGCACAGCATGAATCAACGCTTCAATCTGCACATGTGCAGCACAGATTACTCCATTACTCCAATCTCAAAGTAATTAGACTGAAATAGCAGAGCTGCTCACAGAACAACCACGCTACACTGAACCATAGATGTAAGAGTGGATATGTTTTTTTGTTTGTCAATTCTACCTTTTATAAAAATAAAAATAAAATCTTATTATTGCATTTTTATTTTAAATCAATGCATGGATTTATTGATTAATTATGAATAAGTTTGCTTATCTATTCTATTAGTTATGTTTTACTCTTATGTTATGCTTCTTATCGTGATTTGCATGTTGCACATTTGTGATATGCACCTGTACAATCATCTAACCACAAAGGGGAGAGGTTATTTCAGGTAATTTATGCATACGTATGGGTTTTAGAGTTTGACATCCTGTTGAGTACAGTATTCTGTATGTTCATTTTTTTATGACTTTTGAGGTCCTAAATAAACATTGAAAAACACTATTTTAATCTGATCTGATTGTTTTACTGTTAAGTTCTCCAATCGGATGTTTATTAATGTTCTGCAACAGCTGTATTCAAATCAGTGTTACATCAACGCACATGTTCGAATGCGTTGTACAGTATATGGCCAAACATTTGTGTAGCCCTTTATACATCACTCTCTTCATGATAGATTTTCCTTCGTTGGTGGTTTACTTCTATGATTAGTTCTACAACTAAAGTACACCCACATCCAGGAGCAGCCTTTTTTGCAGGGAAATTGTACAACAGGTCATCGCTCAGCATTTTACACAACCGTGCTGCGAGCATGAGCAGTTATAGGCATTATACACACATACTCGACTGATGTAATGTTATGGGTTTTTGTTACACAGCAAAAAAACATTAAAAATAGCATGTTCGAGAAATTTTAACAATTAAAATCAAATAGCATTTTTTTTTTTTACAACAGAGTGCTTGTATGCACAGAAAATCAACCGATCGATGACCGTCTCATCAGTATGTGGTTCTTCCCCAAACTGTTGGACACACACAACTGTCTACATTGTCTTTGTGTGCTGTAGCATATCAAGTTCCCTTCACTGGAACCAAGAGGGCCAAACGTGTTTCGGCATGAAAATGCTTTCGAGCACGAATCCAGCTGCCTGAAGATATGGCTTGTCAAGGCTGAAATGTCTTGACCTTCACCTCACTGAACACCTTTGAGATGAACTTGAACGCCGGCTGCACTTCAGTGCCTAACCTTACAAACTCCTTTGTGGCTGAATGGACAAACTGCACAGCCACGCCTTCAAAGTCAAGTGGAAAGCCTTTCCATAAAGAATGGAGGCTATTACAAAGCTAAATGGGGAGTTGATTTGAAACAGGCTCTTCAACACGTAGTGATTATGATCAAATGTTTGTCTGCAAGTTTTGTCTTTTTTTGTCATGTTTTGTTTTTTATAGTGTATAACTACATTATATTTAACTTATTACAATCTTAAACAGAACTGCAGATCTTTAAAACAAGTACAAAAATGACATTTATTAATCGACACTATAATAATATTAATAACACTTTGGGACGTGATGATATTTGAAAATAACAAAACGATTAGGTGGAAACTGTCCCCCAGTTTTTTCAATGACAGGAAATTTTTGTAGTGTGTATGCGGACATTTTTGTACTGCTACTTACACATTTCCTCACCATTCATTTAGTTACAGTTAACAGTAAAAACTGACAAGTCCTTCAGCCTCTGATGGAATCTAAAACTCTCTCTCGACATTCGAAAGTATTTACTCATCTAGAAAAAAAAAAAAATGAGAACACCGGTACTTAAAATAGACCTTCCTGTATGTTTCAAAGGTGTTTAATATTCTCACGCTACACTGTAACAGGACAACTCTAAGTACTCAGTAACAATCTAAAATAGTGCAGTGTATACGTGTACGAGTGGAGACATGACATCTGTGCGATTATCGGGTTGTAGACTCGCTGTCGCATGATGCTATACTAACTCCACTATTTACATTGGTGTTGCACCATACAGATGCTCCTTGTTCACTTCTGAATGTGCACGAGTGACATTTCAGCTGACCCCAGGATCCGTGTAGTGGTCATCTTGTGTATGCATAGTAACCATCCAGTACAAACCTGACTATAAAAAAGCTGGAGCCTTTCTCAGGGCATTAGGCAGGGTATATTCTGGATGGGGCGCTTGTTCATCACACGACAATTTGGAAGAAACAATTAAACAACGTCATTGGATTGTGTGAGGAAACCTGGCGGAAACCTACCAAGCACACAGACACGACGCAGGAATCAAACCCTTGACCCTACCCACTACCCCACCATGGCACTGACTTTACTTCAAAGGGTTTTAAAAACATTGTATTAACTGTTTAAAAACTAAAGCCATTTTTTACCAAGGCTGCTTATTTTTACAGGCTCAAAAGTAACTGGTCACACTAATGATGCTATGCGGAAGCAGCCAACACCGTATTGTTAGCCGCTTCTTCCCTCTGTTCCCGTCACGGGAACTGTGGAGCGTGATCAGTTATACTGTATATTGCAGAGAAGCTCTACTACCAACCAGGTTATCTGGATGTTCTAGTACGACTTTGAGCAGTATGACTTCGTATGATTTCAGCCAGACTAACAAGTCCATTTTTTCCACATATGACGTCATATCACGTAATGTCACGCCACTGACTGTCTCCGCCATCTTTAATAATGACGCGATGCACTTTCGAACATGAGCCCTTTCTTTCCTTCTTCATATTCTTCCTCTCCAAACATTCTGGTGAGAGTCAGACTTGGTTTCATCTATCTTAAGCATCATGCTGTTGCACTTCAAAATAAAGCTAATTTAACACACTGAATTAATTCCAGATCTTAAATCAGTTTCATTTGTCCTTTAAAGAAACAGCTCACATCACACCGTTTATCGGTCAGTCGTCCAAATACTTTTGAGCCGGTTGAAATGGGGGGAATTTTGTAATAAATGACTGTAACTACTAAAACAGGTTAAATTCAACATTTCACTCACATCCTGATCAAATGATAAGAAATTATGGAGCTGTTCTAATACTTATGGACCTAATAAACAGAATTTCTGTAGCTGTGATGGATGCTTTGGAAATGAAATGAAATTACATACTAGATTAAATTAAGTATAACGTGAGATGAGGAATATCCGACCCTTATGTTTACAAACAGCCCAGTGTAGCGTCCACACCTGACTCACCGCATTAATGAGTAACAAACACACTGCCTCGATAACCGGATCACGTGTGTAATAAATTCAGTGGGATGTGCCCATGTAGGTTTGAAGTCTTTTATGAGTTTCATGACTCGTACGACTGGGTGTGTCGGGTGGGTGTGCGTGTTTCTGCACCTTATCCAGGTGTCCCCTGTCTTGTTACCCTGAGATCCCTGGGACAACCTGCAGACCCTCCACATGACATAACAAACGAATGAATGAATGAATGAATGAATGAATGAACATTTCAGGAGATAGTTTGGTTACTGTTTGTTGCATGAACTAATGTTTGACCTTTTATCATATGATAAGGTAGAAAGAAAAATAAACTGCCACAGAAATATGAAGCAATCAGCCTCAGGCATACAAAGTGCAGAAATATTGGCACCCTGCATAGAAACCGATCAAAAGTTTATATTTAAGGGAATTTGAACACACCGATACATCATATGGTTGATTTAAGACTGCTTATAGCATTAGTTTTTTTACTTACAGCACAATGGCTTCAAAATTATTGGCACCCCAAAAAGTTACAATTCAGCAAACACCTGCTCTGATAAAAACCATACCATGAATTTAATTATGCAAAGTAAGTAAAAATAAATAAATAAACAAACAAATAAAGGACTCAATCATGTTAAGCACTATATAATCGCACACTAATAAACATGTGCTATATTAATGTATAAAAAGATAGCATGTTACCCTTGGCATAAAAGATGTATACAAGTAACATATATAAAGTAAAATAATAAACAGTGTATGCTATACAGTTCATAGCAATACTTACTGATAGTAATTCATATTTTTTTTAAAAGTGTGTGAACAAGAATGTATTCAAATGTATGAATAGAATCACTATAGAAACAAAGAGTTCTGCCTTGACATGCATGTACACACACGCGCGCGCATATATACACATGAGAGACAGTGTGTGTGTGTGTGTGTGTGTGTGTATTGTATACAAAAAATGTATACACACTTCAGGAAATGAAAACTATTACGATGTATATTATATTAATATCATTTTAATAATACTACCATATTATCATTATATATTTAAATATTGAATGTACACATTTCTGTCTGACTTTGTGTATACACTGTATACGTATATCCATGCACATACACACACACACACACACACACACACACACATACATACAGATGTACATTGTATTTATGAACTAGTGTATTGTGAGCCCGCGCAACAGTAACCATGGAGAACTAATAAAGTGTTTCTATGGCCACATCATCAACATCACAACCTGTATGCGTGTGCGTATGCGCGTGTGTTTGAATTGACATTCCAGCTTTGTAGAGTTTCAGTAAGAGGAAAGCTGATTCCTACCCGGTGGTGCGGTGTGTATGAGAGAGAGAGAGCCCTACCCGGTCCAGTATGAGCCCCAGTACGGAGCTCTCCTCGGGACTCTCAGCGCTTTGGCTATGCAAATCCCCGCAGCAGCTGCTCCGCTCTCAGGCTCTCCGTCATTCCGCTCCGCGCTCCTGTGTCCCCGCTTCTCCCCCCAGCCGCTCACACCAGGTCCCCGCGCGCTCCCGCGCTCCCCAAAGCGCGCTCCCAGCTCTCAGGAACACGTACACGGACACGCAGCGCTACCTGAAGCTCCTCCACTCACGGACATTTCCCTCCGCTCAGCCGCAGCACAATCATTTTATCTCTCCGACCCGCATACCGACAAACTCCGCCTACCGCGCTGCGATTGGCTAACTCGATTCCGCTTCCTCGCATCGGATTGGCCGGTCACTAGCAACTCACTGTATGAGGTTCTGACGAAGAAGGCGTGATCGCGCTATCCAATCGGCGGGCAAGGAGGCGGGATCGAGCGCAATGCGGGTGCAAAATACTAACGCGTCATCAGGTAGCCTTTGCACTTGCACCTGCGAAATCAGAAACGACACCACGCCATGCATAGATACCTAGGTGTTTTCAAAATAAAAGCCTGAAAGCGTTCTTTTATCATTATATAATGTCTCCACCTGTTGGTTGAACAACGAATGGATATAAAAGTCAGAATTATGAGTTAGGAAGTCATGATGTGATACTAACTCATAAATATGATTTAATAAGTGATAATGATGTGATATTAAGTCATAATTATGAATAACGAATCCTTACAACAGCAAACGAACAACAGGAAAAGCAAAGTGAATTATTTTCCTGTAAAACATTTACTGATGTGTTGTATTCCTATTGCTGTACTAACCTAAACAGAAGTTTATATTAAACTATCATGTATTTAATAGTAAATATACAACAGTTAGTTCCAACCAAGCTATCTAAAACACAGAAGTGGTGATAACAGACTGTAACTGCACTGGGACTTTTAAACATTATGTAATCACTCCATGTCATAGGTGTTCTAACAATCATTAATTACACTAACTGTCGGTCGCAGCATGTGTAAAGGTAGGTTTGTACGGTCCGCAGAGGAAAGAGTGGAGAGCAGATGCCTGCCAAAAACACATCGAAAACCAGTAAGAGAAGCACCTTCAGCAATAAAACAAATCTGACTTTTTTTTTTTTACTAATAATTGCTTCTAAGTAATTCCGCATTGCCTATGAACTTCTTGTGTTGTTTTATTTACACCTACACTAAGCTAAAGAGCTAACTAGCTTCTTACATGAGAATGAATCACAATTTAACTCCATTTAACTCTATTTGGGGTTCACACAGAATAATTGGAAATATAAAGAGAAACATACTAGAGTTACAGGATTGTTCACCTCCTTCATGGTTTATTCTTCTCACCCACAAGAGGGAGTGCTGTTGTTCGGAATATCAGAACGTCTGTGATGAGGGTGTGCCCTCGATTGCCTACAAATGCATCTCAGCCGTGCTGATATCCAGCAGAACAGAACGCCCCATCTGGTGTTATTACTTAAATATTAATATATACACCTGAAGCATGTATAATGGTATTCAATGTTGTGAAACATTCCTGGTTCCTGACATAACACTTACATTAAAGAAACAGTGTTTCCCTTACCAAACTCTAAGTCTGTCGTAAGGAAAGAAAGAACAAAAGAAAGAAAAGGAAAGGAAGGGAAAGGAAAGGTGAGGAGGGAAAATGTACAATAAATGTTAATGAGACTGAAAAATGCAAGATGAAATGTTCTCTGTCTTGAATATTTTTAATGACACCGGAGACTCCTTGCATGAATGTTAAATAAATTTACATCCTGATTTCAGATCAGTTCTAAAAATTCTAAAGACTATAAAAATGACTGTGGCACCTATAGGTTGTGTTGGTTTTGGTTAATTCATGGTCAGTCAGTATTCAGTCAGTATTGTATTTATAAATACCATAAATAATAACATTGAATTAAAATATGTAGTCCAAAACAAAATACATGTTTCTGTCAACAGGATGAATTACTTTTCTGGATGCATCACTGAGCAACAGGTTCAACTTCCTGTCAAGTTTGATGCACTCTTCTTTTTGAAGTGGATTAGGCATACTGTATACACTAATAAGCTTTGCATTGTCTCCATCTACTGGAGATGTGATGAACTACATAGATGAAAAGTATCCTAGTACTGTACTGTAATATGACATTCCTTTGCATCAGCACGTTGATCCATTATGTAAAATGTCCTAGGGATGTTATATCATAAGGGGAAACAAGGTTGATTGTTTTACTATAAACGCACAACCAAAAGAGTTTTATTCCTCATACCTCAATAATTTGCTGTGTATTAAATATGAATTTACTTTATATTATATTATTTATATATTTATATTATATTATTTATTATATTATAGTGACTTATCCTAACATTTAAAATTATTAGTTTCTGTTCACTTGCACTATAACATCTTTAAACAGATACTGTACATACAAAGTTTAACAGATATAAACATATTATTATTATTATTATTATTATTATTATTATTATTATTATTATCATTGTTATTATTATCATAAATGCCTAACTGTTTATAGTATAAATCTGTAAATAATTAAGCAGGATTTTTCTATGAATGCAATTCTTTACAACATAATTATAGAACCAAAGAAATTTTGACTCTGGAAAGAACTAGTAGTATCCAATCGGAATATGTAATAATTTAGTTTTTTTTTTTCATAACGATAATGAACATTTGTTATGTCTCCCTGAAATTTATGTTCACCCTGTCATTTTGGGAGGGGTAACTGTCCCTTGGATAAACAGTCCGATGTAATCAGTGACATAATTCTGTTTTTCTTCAATAAATGTTGAAGCAAACGCTGTGCGTACATAAAGTATTTACATTTATATTTCCTAATTTTCATCATATTCTGTGTGGAGTTTGATGTTGTCCACCCTGTCATCATGAAATATTATTAAATATAAAAATGTTTCAGAAATTTAAAATGTATATAAGCAGTACACCTACATCAGTGAATCACTTTGCTAACTTAAGGTCCGCTGTGTCCTCATAAAACGCTGACTTTAGCAAAAAATGTCCACCCTGTCATCAATCCTTACATGACAGCATGGACATGGGCATAGTTTTTGACACATTTTGGATTGCTTTTATTATTACTAACAGACTTTTCTCATTAACTAAAATATAATGTTGAGAAGGGGACAATATACAGTACAGACCAAAAGTTTGGACACACCTTCTCATTCAAAGAGGTTGAATTTGTATTATGGCAAGAAAAAAGCAGCTAAGTCAAGTCAAGTCAAGTCAAGTCAATTTTATTTATATAGCGCTTTTAACAATTGACATTGTCGCAAAGCAGCTTTACACAGTAAAAGAAGTAAGTTTGTATGCAATGTGTATGAATCAAAATGATAAGATTGTCGCTGATGAGCAAGCCGAGGGCGACGGTGGCAAGGAAAAACTCCCTGAGATGGTAATAGGAAGAAACCTTGAGAGGAACCAGACTCAACAGGGAACCCATCCTCATCTGGGTGATAACGGATAGCAGGGATTGATCAGCATAATAATGTGTACTGGAAGTTCAGTATAACAGGAGATCTGTTTAAAATTAAAATTAAAAGGAGTCCAGTTTGTTCCTGGCGGCTCAGGTAGACTGTAGGAGATTCCAGTCCTGAGCTATCGAACAACTGAAGTCACAGGTCCCCAGAGCATCAATCGATGACAGGACAGTCTTCATGGAAACCATCCCCAGCCACCACACGAATCCAGGCAGACCACACGGGGCATCCATGCGACGAGATCTCCAACCAGAAGCAGGACTCCAGGACGGGTTAGACGGCTCCAGAGGGCAGAGGGGTCTGGATCACTGGCAACTCAGGAGCGAAACATGTATAGCTCGACAGAGAGACAGAGAAAGGGAAAGGAGAGAGGGAGAGAGAGAGAGAGAGGAGAGAGCAGAAGAGGAGAGAACAGAAAATAAGGAGAGATGGCAGTTAGGTATGGTCACAGTCAACATGTATAAGGTGAATGTATATTAGTGCAAAGTGCAAGCAGGGACTCCGGCAGGACTAACTATAACAGCATAACTAAAAGGGAGAGCCAGAAGGAAACACAGACATGAGGGCTCCCTGTGATGTAAAGCAACCAATCACCTCACCGTCAACAAACCTGAGTGAACAATGAGAGTGGGGAGGACAGCATCTAAACATACCAGTTCACCAGAATACTCTACGTCCATGAGTCCCCCAGATCTGCTCCTTTACCTAAGGTTAATCTATTTACAAAAATGCTTGGCTAAATAAATAGGTTTTTAGCCTACACTGTAAAAAAAAACGGTCGTAAATCCATAAATTTTACGGTATAAAACTGGCAGCTGTGGTTACCAGAATTTTACCGTAAAAAATACGGTAGCACCGTTATTGCACTGTAAAAAAAACAAAGCGTAAATTTGACGGTAAAAAACTGGCAGCTGTGGTTGCCAGAAGTTTACTGTAATTGTTCTTTTTTTCAAGTCTGACCGGGAATCAAACCCAGATCCTGGAGGTGCAAAGCGACTACACTACCATGCATGCTAGGCAACTGTTGTCGTTGTTGGACTTCCTCGGGGTCCCCACGTCCCCTCGCACGACTTGCACTCGAGCAACGACAACACTTATGTAGCAAGCATGGTAGTGTAGTGGTTAGCACTGTCACCTTGCACCTCCAGGGTCTTGGTTTGTTTCCCGGCTAGGCTTGAAAAAAGAACAATTAAAATCCGTAAAATATGACACACAATGAGTGCTACGGTGTTTTTAAAAGTAAACTTCTGGCAACCACAGCTGCCGTTTTTTTATCGTAAAATTTACGGTTTGTTTTTTTTTACAGTGCAATAACGGTGCTACCGTATTTTTTACGGTAAAATTCTGGTAACCACAGCTGCCAGTTTTTTACTGTAAAATTTACCGTTTTTTTTTTACAGTGTAGACTTAAACACTGAGACTGTGTCTGAGTCCCGAACATTAATAGGAAGACTATTCCATAACTTTGGGGCTCTGTAAGAAAAATCTCTGCCCCCTGCTGTAGTTTGAATAATACGTGGTACTGACAGGCAGCCTGCATTCTTTGATCGAAGTAGGCGTGGCGGATTGTAAGACACTAGCAGTTCACTCAAATACTGTGGCGCGAGACCATTTAGTGCTTTAAATGTCAAAAGTAGTATCTTAAAATCGATGCGAAATTTCACAGAAAGCCAAAGCAGTGTAGATAAGATAGGGGTGATGTGCTCGTATCTTCTGGTTCTAGTGAGGACTCTCGCTGCTGCATTCTGTACTAACTGAAGCTTGTTTATACACCTAGTTGAACAACCAGACAGTAAGGCGTTACAATAGTCCAACCTAGAGGTGATAAAGGCATGAACTAGTTTTCCTGCATCATTTAGTGACAATATGTTTCTAATCTTGGCAATATTTCTAAGGTGAAAGAAAGCTATCCTGGTGATATTATCTACATGTGCTTCAAACAAAAGGCTGGAATCTATAATCACACCAAGGTCTTTTACTGTTGCACTTGATGGAACAGAAAGGCCATCTAAAGTTACAGTGTGATCAGAAAGCTTACTTCTAGCTACTTGTGGTCCTATGAAAAGAACTTCTGTCTTATCAGGATTAAGCAGAAGAAAATTAATTAACATCCAATCTCTTATGTCCTGCACACACTGCCCAATTTTAGCAAACTGGTTTTTCTCATCTGGTTTTGCTGAGGCATATAATTGTGTGTCGTCAGCATAACAATGAAAACTAATACGATGTTTACGAATTATGTTGCCCAGAGGAAGCATGTAAAGGGAAAAAAGCAGTGGGCCTAAAACTGAACCCTGTGGAACACCAAACTCCACTTGAGAACATGAGGAATGGTCACCATCTAAATCTACAAACTGATAACGATCAGTCAAATAGGATCTGAGCCACAAGAGGGCAGTTTCCTTATTCCTATTACCTTTTCTAATCTGTGAAGGAGAATACTATGATCAATGGTGTCAAAAGCTGCACTGAGGTCCAGTAACACAAGTATAGTGACGCAACCCTGATCAAAGGCCCATAGGAGGTTGTTTACTACTTTAACAAGTGCTGTCTCTGTGCTGTGATGAGGCCTAAATCCTGACTGATACAGTTCATTTATGCTATTTCTGTGTAGATGTGAACATAGCTGCTGTGATACTACCTTTTCCAGAATCTTGGAGATAAAGGGAAGGTTTGATATCGGCCTGTAATTAGAAAGCTGACTGGGGTCAAGGTCAGGTTTCTTGATTAGCGGTTTAATAACGGCTAATTTAAAGGATTTGGGGACATACCCACTATTGAGTGAACAGTTAATTACTTTCAACAGGGGTTCTATTATTGCTGGTACTATCTGTTTGAGAAAATGTGTCGGTATAGGATCTAATATACAGGTTGACGATTTTGAAGAAGAGATGAGTGAAATAAATTCCCTTGCTTCCAGGGGAGTAAAGTGTTCTAAGTTCTGATGTGATGTGGTTAGTTCATCTGAATTATTTAAATTGTCTGGTTTCAAAGCCTGAATTTTTTGCCTAATTATGATTTTGTTATTGAAAAAGTTCATGAAATCATCACTACTGCATGATGTTGTTGTGGAGATTTCTGCAGTGGTCTTGTTTTTAGTTAATTTAGCTACGGTATTAAATAAAAATCTCGGGTTGTTTTTGTTATTTTCTATAAGAGTGGAGAGATACGTTGATCTAGCATCACTGAGAGCTTTTTTATAGTTCAGGATGCTCTCCTTCCAAGCTATTTTGAATACTATCAATTTAGTTTGGCGCCATTTACGTTCAAATTTTCGAGCGGTTTGTTTTAAAGCACGTGTGTGGTCATTATACCAAGGAGCGAGTTTCTTATCTCTAATCATTTTCCTTTTAACTGGAGCTACATTATCTAAGCTATAACGAAGTGCTGACTCTAGATATTCATTCGCCTGTTCGAGTTCTGTGAAGTCAGATGGCGATCCAATCAAAGTTGATAACTGTGGAAGATTATTGATAAAGCTCTGTGCGGTATTTGATGTAAATGTACGTTTAAGGTGGAAGCGCGGTGCTGTGCATACATTATTATTATGACACGCTTTAAGGTAGTGATCTGAGATAACTTCAGACTGTGGAATTGTGGTTATATTTCCTATAATTAATCCGAAGGATAATATTAAATCTAAAGTGTGACCTGCTTTATGAGTGGGTCCTACTACACACTGATTTACTCCTACTGAGTCCAGTATGGACAAGAATGCTGTTCTCAGAGGGTCTTCTGGATTCTCAAAATGAATATTAAAGTCTCCAGCAATTAACGCTTTGTCTACAGAAACAACAAGGTTTGAGAGGAAATCTGCAAATTCACAGAGAAACTCCGAGTACGGCCCTAATGATGATTAGCGGGATCGACTGAGCTGACTTTATGTTACTATAGAGAACTTCAAATGCATTAAATTTAAAACTGTGTTTTTGTACGAGAGACAGATTATCGTTATAAATAACTGCGACTCCTCCTCCTCTACCAGTTAGCCGAGGCTGGTGTATTTAGCTGTATCCAGGAGGACTAGCTTCATTTAGAGCTACATACTCGTCCTGTTTAATCCAGGTTTCTGTTAAACATAATATATCAAACTCCTGATCTGTGATAATTTCATTAACAATAACTGCTTTAGATGCGAGAGATCTAATATTTAACAGTCCTAGCTTCAGATCAGAGGTGCTGGCTGCGCATTCAGTGTGATCTGAGTTTGTGGTATCTATGTTAATTAAATTACTAAAACAGACTTTCTGAGTCTTTCTAAATTTATGTTTAGCTCGGGGAACAGACACAGTCTCAATATGATGAACCCTGAGTGACGACTCTCTGCAGCTAGCAGACGGTTGGTTTAGCCTGTCTGTCTGCTCCCTGGCCTGGGCTCTGGATTGTCACCGATTAACTAGGCCTCTTCTGAGACTATGTGCTATACTGCAAGAAATGAGAGCAGCACCTTCCCGAGTGGGATGGACACCGTCCCGCCCTAACAGGCCAGTTTTGCCCTCAAAGGTCTTCCAATTGTCTATGTAGCCCAAGTTGTTTTCGGAGCACCACCTGGACATCCAGCGGTTCAGCGACCATAACCTGCTGTAAGCTATGTCGCCACGTCTCAGTGGGATGGGACCAGAGCAAACTACTTCTTCGGACATTGCCTTTGCTATTTTAAACACCTCTGTAAAGTTATGCTTGCTGACGAAGGCGTATATCGTTAGCTCCAGCATGTACCACTATCTTGGAGAACCTATGCTGATCTAGAGCCCTAAGATTACCTGCTATGTCCGGTGCTCTGGCTCCCGGGATACACCTGACCACTGCCGCCCCTAAAGGCCTGGCTAATTTCACATGTCTCAATATAGAGTCTCCTATAACCAGAGCTCTTTCAGGTTTCTCAGTGGGTGCATCACTGAGGAGAGCAAACCTGTTGGACACGTGAAGCGCAGAAGAGGTGTGCTCCGGTGGGCTAGCCTTAGCGTTAGCTTTGGCTGAACGAGTATGCTGCCGAGTCGTCAACCACTCGCCCCGCTGTGAGGGCTCTACTGCCGGAGTCGGGGGCTGATTATCTCCACCTGTGGCACCGAGACTTTCCGCTACAAAATTAACGCTGCTCTCGCGCTCTCTAACCCTCTCTAAAGTCTGGATGCGCTCCTCTAATGCTACTATCTTCTCCGTCAGGGTGCTAACTAACACACACCTATCCCAAATAAAATTATCACTAATGACGGAGGAAGAATGTCTAAACATCCTGCACTCCACACACTGAGCGAGCTGAATGGTAGACATAATAACGTACCTTTGTGCTGGAGTTGTGATTATTTGCTGATGCATTCGCTTGTTGTTGGTCAGATGATACGCGCGTTCTCTCAAAAAGCGCAAAAAAAACGGATAAAGTCCAGTAGTGTTAAAGCGTAAAAACTAGTTTGTTATTTAGTAAAAACGGGAAAAATATATAACTATAAAAAACTAAACAAAATATAATCTAAAACGCTGTTACAAACAGACGAGGAACTTTCGCGGGAACAGTACGAAAAACAGGAAGCTACGAGTGAAGAAAAACGAGTGGCCATCATTACTTTAAGAAATGAAGGTCAGTCAGTCCGATAAAACTTTGAAAGTGTCCCCAAGTGCAGTCACAAAAACCATCAAGCGCTACAAAGAAACTGGCTCACATGTGGACCGCCCCAGGAAAGGAAGACCAAGAGTCCAAGAGAAATCGCAGGTTAACAACAGCTCAGATCAGAGAGCAGGTCAATGCCACACAGAGTTCTAGCAGCAGACACATCTCTAGAACAACTGTTAAGAGAAGACTGTGTGAATCAGGCCTTCATGGTAGAATATCTGCTAGGAAACCAGTGCTAAGGACAGGCAACAAGCAGAAGAGACTTGTTTGGGCTAAAGAACACAATAAAGAAAACTCTTTGAATGAGAACGTGTGTCCAAACTTTTGATCTGTACTGTATCTCTGAAACAACACATTTCATAATTACTATGCAACTAAAATGTATTTACCCTTCTTTTAATTTGTCCATGACAGGGTGGACTTATTTTGTAATTTGCGTGTATTATTATTATTATTATTTTCAATAAAAAAATGGTTAGACAAAAACAAGTTAACTTTAAATCTAAATAAGACAATATAATGTCATTTGGCAAATGCAGAGCTCACAGTAAAGTACAGGTACAGATAGAGGATGTCAATATAGAAAGAGTCTATGAAAGTTCTTGGGTGTGATACTAGATGTCAAAATCTGCGGGAAATCTCACATCAAACATGTCCAGAATAAACTGTCTAAAAGTATTTCTCTTCTGGCCAAAGTAAAGCACTTCTTTAATCAGAAGTCACTCCACACACTGTATTGCTCACTGATTTTGCCATACTTAAATTATTGTACTGAGACCTGGGGAAACACATACAAAAGCTCACAACCTCTGTTTATACTCCAAAAATGACCCATGAGAATTGTTTATAATATAGGATTTCGTGACCATACCAACTCACTATTTGTACAATCTAAAATGTTAAAATTCTTTGACCTTGTGGAATTCAGAACTGCATTGTCTATACTCAGAAATAAATGTACAGTTGATTACTAATGAAGGTACAAAACATTGTCACTAGGGCAGTACCTTTCAAGGGCACAGAACTGTACCTTAATATAGAAAAACAAATTTGTACCAACTCTGTTTGAACCATCAAGGACATCATTTGTACCATGGGCAACCAAAATGTTCCTTTTGTTTTATAAACTTGATGGTACATTATTGTACCTTAATCAAAGGCAAATCTTGTCCTTGAAGGTACCATCCCAGTGGCAAGGCCTTTTGTACCTTAATGGTGTCTTTGGGAACTATAAAAAAGTAATTTTCCTATTGAATAAGACATTCAATCAATTTATTAGGAGCATGCAGAGGAACCTTGGATTGCAAGCATAATTCGTTCCAGAAGTGGGCTCAAATATCAAAGCACTTTTTCCATAAGAAATAATGGAAACACAAATTATTCATTCCACAGTCCCCAAAATAATATATAAAAATAATTAATACCATATATAAACTAAAAATAAAACAAATTAACCTGCACTTTGCCTTTAAAAAAAGTACAAATAAATCCAGACAGATAAGTGTTTCCATTTGTGCGCGCAGGCGCCGTGTATTTGTGTGAGTATATGTGTGTGTGTGTGTGTGTGTGTGTGTGTGTGTGTGTGTGTGTGTGTGTGTGTGTGTGTGTGGAATTAGCCCCTTCCCTTGTCTCGTATTACACAGTAAAACTCCTCTCCCCCCCACCCCTCCCCCCACCTCGCTTTTTAAGTTTGACAACAACCACACACAACAGAAACACCGTATTAACGGGGGAAAAACTAAATCTCTCTAATGACACTCGCATGAGTGCATACTAACGGAATCAAGTAAAAAGAGAGAGGGAGATGTTGATCATACCAGTAAGAGACGAGCACTAAGAACCAGCAGGGGAGATGATTACCCACAATTCCGCAGCGCAAGAGAGAGAAAAATCATTGGCTCAGTTGTGATCACGTGACGCTTGATGTCAAAACAAGAGCGCATGCGTGATACATGATACTCGGCACTCGTAAACCAAGACTTGCTCGTTTTTCAAGTCAAAATGTATTAAAAATCTTTGCTCGTCTTGCGGAACACTCGTAAACCACGTTACTCACAATCCAAGGTTCCACTGTAACCTACACTTTACCTTTAAAGAAATAAATCCAGACAAATATGTGTTTCCCTTTATGCGTGCAGGCGCTGTGTATGTGTGTGAAGCTAAAGTAAGAGGAGAGGAGAAATGAGACCCTCCCCTCTCCCTCTTCTAGCCTTACACAGTAACCCTTCCTCCTCTCTTATTTGAGTTTCACACACACGCATTAACGTAAACACTGTTTTATTGGGAAAATAAACAAGAAATAATCGAATAATCTAATGACACTCGAGTCGGCGCACACTAACGGAATCACTGCTGTAAAGTAAAAATATAATAAAACAAATTAATCTGCACTTTGAAAAGAATTGCAACAGAGCAGTGTGTGTGTGTATGTGTGTGTGTGAAGGCGAGAGGAGGAGGAGTGTGTGTGTGAAGGCAAGAGGAGGAGGGGTGTGTGTGAAGGGGCACAGTGTCCAAAGACGCGCGTGCACACAAAGTGCAGTCTGACGAAGAGAGAGAGAAAGAAAATGGATCTTTAACCTCTCTAATAAGATTTGCTTTTGCACGCACACTTGTGTTATAATAAACAGTACTGCCCTGCACACACATGCATACAAACACAAAATAAAATATGTTTTATGCACACACGTGGTCACAATGTTATAGTAAACTGCACATGCGTGCGCGGATGTTGATTATACGAGTGAGAGATGCACACTAAGACCAAGCAGGGGAGATGATTACCCACAATTACGCAGCGCAAGAGAGAGAAAAATCATTGGCTCAGTGGTGATCATGTGACGCTTGGTGTCAAAACAAGAAGCGCATGCGTGTACCTTTCAAGATACATGATACTCAGTACTGGCCAAGACTTGCTCGTTTTTTCAAGTCAAAATTTATAAAAAATCTTTGCTTGTCTTGCAGAACACTCGCAAACCGCGTCACTCGCAATCCGGGGTTCCACTGTATATGAATTATATTTGAACACTGCCTTAGATTACAGTAAAATATTCTGTAAAAATCTGTATAAAAAACTAAAATCTTTTAGGTTTATAATAAGCAAATATTTAAATAAAACATTTATATTAGCTGAAAAACCTTTTACAAAATACAATCGCACTAAAATGATACGGTATATATAAAATACAATTTTCCATCTACAATACAACTTCACAAACTGTTCACAGTACAATTTAAACTTTTTTAATACATTTTTGCCCACTTTTTACAAAATACCATTGCATTTACCCAACATTCTTTCAGAGCAGAAATGAAATAAAAAAGCAACAAAAACTTTTGTTTTTGTGCACAAACCTGGTGATTATACATATCTGGAAAACTCTTAAATGACTGCAGCAACTTCGTAAATCACAGCTGTTGCTATCCCCAGCTAAAAGTTATCATAGGCAGTGGATAGTAAATGCTACACGCACAACATACTTAGTATTATGGTCCTTAATTGTTTTTAATAAATTAAAATGTGTGCAACTGTCTTACATAATTATATGTAAAGCTAAATAAGCTAATTTAATAAATCCCTTAGGAGTCTGCATGTGTTTTGAGGCCCTAAGAAGTTCTGACATTTGTGCATTTTTCAGTGACTTATAAACATATCCTGCAAATGGCTAAAGTCTGATTACACTGTATTCAGCACAAACTGGGCTACAGTAGTATGTGAGCAGCATATATGTACAAGTTTATATTTTGGAGAAAACGACAGTTATACATGGTTATTGAAAAAAAGAAGTCACTGAAATAAAGCCACAAACCACATTCATAACATTTGTGTACAAGACATTTGTGGCTTCAAAATGATGTGACAATCATCCTGCTCAAGTCAAAAGAAAACAATATATTAATTTACATTTTCTAAGATGAACTTAGATGAACATATTCACAGAAGGCACATTTATGACATTAATACAGGCGTCCAAAAAAAGTAATTAATTAATTAATTAATAAATAAACAGTTTTACCTTGAAACAGACATTCAGGGTAAAACAGTGCAACCAGGAACAGTCCATGATGATAAAAAGGTGAATAACCGGATAAATGCCCTCTTTTACATCCTATACACAGTCATACATCTCTGTGCCTCCCTCAAAAAGCAGTCCCTGTTCAACTGACGACATAAGTGAACATGGCATACCTGGCATTTCCATGGTGTTTTTTGCTGCTTACCATACACTGCTTTACAATGCACACAGACCATGCGACCAGCAGTGGCAACATTTCTGTCACCCGAGGTCAGTCCATGTGCTGGTTGTACGCAGTCACAGGTGCAGACAGATACTTATAGTGTGTCCACCTTAAAAATAGAAGAGATCCATCCTGAATCCAGACCCCAGTTGTGGTTCAGGCTCCCATGCAGGCAGGAATCACACGTCATCAGTCTGTACTTTCCATGACAGTGGTGGCTGTCTGTATCCTGCCTGCTTGTTTGCATTTGCTTTCTATCAAACTGGCTGATCATTTTCACTATCACAACAAAAAGAAAAAAACCCGAAAATCTGTAAGCTACAGAACCCAGTATTTTGGTCACACGGAGCTAAAGTGTTTGTAGTAAGTAACATTATAGATAGCAGTGCCTTAAGCTAACCAAAAACTAAACCAAATAGCTACCGTTAGCTATAGCTATCCAAAACTAAGTGAAATACATTAGAACATTTACACCACAGCTGATCCTGACAACCATCTATAATCTATATCAGTCATTATTGTAGTCACCGTGAGCTAACAAGGTTGTGCTAAACTCCATAAGTCAGTATGTTAGCATGATTAACAGTGTTATCTACTGTACATGCTACCCTAAACTATGTAAGTGACATTGAAAGACAATGTTTCATATTAAGCGGCCAAAGCTAGCCAAAACAAGAAAAAATAAAATAATATCAGTTTGATGGTATCAGAATTAGGATTATATGAGACTTTATAACTCACCCATGGTAACAGCTTGCTGGAGTCTCAGTGTTGCTCTGAGGAAACTCCTCCCACTGTCCAGAACATTCTGTATCCTTTATGTTAGAACAATTACTATATGTAACTTCAATTCAGTTGTACCTTCAAGGGTAAAAAAAAAATAATAGTATCATCAGAGGTCTTTTCCAAACCATTAAAAACTAAACCAAATAGATACCGTAACCTAAAGCTACCCAAAACTGAGTAAAGAACATTTACACCACAGCTGATATTGACGAACATCTGTAATTTACATAAGAAATTAGCTTAGCCACCCAGAGCTAACATGCTTGTGCTAAGCTACATGAAGCAGTATGTTTGGATGATAAGCAGTGTTATGTACATGCTACCCCAAATTATGCAAGTGACATTGAAAGACAATGTTTCAGATAAGCTGGCCAAACCTAGCTAGAGACAAAGTAAAATATCAGTTTTATATTATCAGAATAAGGATTATATAAGATTTAATAACTTACCCATGGTGACACCTTGCTGGATTCTCCTACTCTGTTCTCTGTTGGATTTTCAGTGTTGTTCTGAGGTAAAACTAAACTCCTCCCACTGTCCAGAACATTCTGTACCCTTTAGAACAGTCATGTACCTTCAATTCAGGTGTACCTTAAAAGGTAAAAAATTCAATCATCAAAAGTCTTTTCCGTACCATTAAGGGTACATTTATTGAAAAGCTATAAAACTGTTCTTTGAGGAACATTATTTGTACCACTGTGTAATTTTTTTTTTTCTGAGAGTGTATGTATAAAGCTAGGAATAATTTGGTACATGCACAAGAAAGCTCGCAAACAATTTGCTGCAGACATGCAAACTAAGGACCAGGATTACTGGAACCATGTCCTGTGGTCTGATGAGACCAAGATTTGGTTCAGATGGTGTCAAGCGTGTGTGGCGGCAACCAGGTGAGGAGTACAAAGACAAGTGTGTCTTGCCTACCGACAAACATGGTGGTGGGAGTGTCATAATCTAGAGCTCCATGAGTGCTGCTGGCATTGGGGAGCTACAGTTCATTGAGGGAAACATGAATTCTAACATGTACTGTGACATACTGAAGCAGAGCATGATGCCCTCCCTCCGGAAACTGGGCCGCAGAGCAGTGTTCTAGCATGATAATGACACCAAACACACCTCCAAGATGACCACTGGCTTGCTAAAGAAGATGAGGGTAAAGGTGATGGACTGGTCAAGCATGTCTCCAGACCTGAACCCCATAGAACACCTCTGGGGCGTCCTGAAAAGGAAGGTGGAGGAGCACAAGGTGTCAAATGTCCACCACCTCCGTGATGTGATGGAGGAGTGGCAACCTGTGAAGCTCTGGTGAACTTCATGGCCTAGAGAATTCAAGCCGTGCTGGAAAATGATGGTGGCCACACAAAATATTGACATTTCACATTTTCACTTAGGGGTGTAGTCACTTTTGTTGCCAGGGGTTCAGCTGTTATTGGCTGTTTTTTTAGTTATTTTGAGGGGACCATACATTTACACTGCTATACAAACTTTACACTGACTACTTTTCATTGTGTCAAAGAGTCATTTATGCAGCGTTGTCCTATGAAAAGATATAACTAAATATTTGCAGAGATGTGAGGGGTGTACTCACTTTTGTATTTATGTGTTCGTATGTTTATATGTGTGTATGTGTATGTATATGTGTGTGTGTGTGTGTGTGTGTACTTCTTCGTACACCTTTTCGAACAGATTCGTTTTGCTTGTTTATTTTATTTTGTTTGTTTTATTGTTTCCTGTTCGAAATGAAGTATTCAAATTAATACATTGTCCACACACAGCTAATTTCCACCATTAAAATCACCATGGGATAGAAAAATGCCGCAAACTAACTTGCCATTATTTTCACTGGTAATATAGGCAAGTATATACAAGTACACAGGAATACAATGACTGTACTTTGGGTTGACATGCATTTTGAATTTTTGCTTACTATGTGACTGAGCAGGAGTGAACTAGAGAGAGAGGGGGGGGGGGGGTGGGGGGTGGTAATGTAAAGAAGAAAAAAAACGGACCATTTCTCAGTGATCTCTGGGACTTTAATTTCCAAATGATATGCACAATTTATCTTCATCCAAAAAGAGGAATCTGGAGGAAGAGAGGAGAATCCAAGTTTTTTAAAGTCCAGTGTGACGTTTCCACAGTTGGTGATTATTTGGGGTTACAATCTGCAGGTGTTGGTCCACTGTGGTCCAAAGTTAACACAGCCATCTACCAGGACATTTTACTTGTACTTAATGCTTCCATTCAATGTTGTAATGAAAGTGCAAATAATTTGCTAATGTATTTAAGTTGAATTTCACCTATCTGTACTTTAGTTTGTTATTTATATTTCTGGCAACTTTTATTATAACATATTTACATACATTTCCCCTATGCATCTTGGTACAAAATTTTATAGGGAAACATTTAATCAGTTTTCATATTCCATGATAGAAATTATATATATGTCTCTTCATTAAAATGAAGTTTATGTATTGAAAAATGTATTTTAATATGTGTATATATTAAAATACACACATATATACTGTTCACATCAGCCAAAAAATATATACACACTTCAGGAAAAGTAAAACTAGTATACAGTATATACATAAGAAAACAGTATGATGTATAGTATATTACATAATCACATTATCATATTATCATATATATCAAAATGTAACATATAGCAATAAATTTTTGTATTAAATTATTGATACTAGTTTTTTATGTTGTCTTGCTGGAAACTGCTCAATTAAAAAGGTTTTAGGGTTTTTTATGTGTAAAATTAAAGTGAATCATTTGTAATTTATTGTTTAATGTTATAATTTCATTGTGTATTTTAGCAGTAATTTAATTAAGGATGTTCAATGGTCTCTTTAAAGTTAGGTTTATTATCACTTTAGAAATATTACAGACTGCCCCTTTAACATGGAGGAGTATAAATAATTACGCTCATTCCACCGAGTTAAGAGAGAAGACGGGAAGATGAGAAGATGAATGCAATTTCTTGTACATCCTCTAGATGACAGAATAAGATGGCTAAACTGAATCAGAGCGAATCAGAGCGTTTATGCCTCCACAACTCCCGTCCTCACACTCAGCAGGCCTACTGAGGAGCAACAGCCACTTAGGTGAGTTACGGCTCATTTCTATTTGTTCACATCTTCCCGTTTACATTTAGACATTTTGCAGAAGCTGTTATTCAGATTTAGGACAGCATTTAAACAGAATTAAAACAGATTGGGTTAGATTAGATTATGGAATAGGTGGCATGGTGGCTTAGTGGTTACCTCCAGGGTCCGAGTTCAATTCCTGTCTAGGGTCTGTGTGCATATAGTTTGCATGTTCTCCCTGTACTTGGTGGGTTTCCTCTGCGTACTCCAGTTTCCTCCCACAGTCCAAAAACATGCAGATTAGGCTAATTGGCATTCCCTAATGCCATGTGTGTATGTGTGTGAAAATGAATGCTGCTTGTGTGTATGTGTATGTTTTGTGCATATTCTGTGTGTGTGTGTGTGTGTGTGTGTGTGTGTGTGTGAGAGAGAGAGAGAGAGAGAGAGAGAGAGAGAGTCTGTGTGTGTGACTGTACCTAAAATACCAGAAATAATCTACCTCTTTTTAAATAATTTACAATAAAAGGACGTGAAGTGAAACAGTAGGAATTAACACAAATACATGAAACCTTTAGGACAATTACAAA